>CM065393.1:7167500-7315000 GCA_033060915.1 Euryodendron excelsum | reverse complement strand
GACATGTCATTAATACATTCTACTCATCATTAACCCACAAATGAAATAATCTGTTGAGTCAACATTGTTGCGCCCCGTTTCTGGACCCCGGGTCCTTCCTCTCTCTTTGTTGGCCTGAGGGTAGGAATTTGGTACAGTGCTCTCTTGTTATGACTCACCGGTTACCTATGTTTAATGCTATTCACTTAGAAAACTTTTGAAAACAAAATTGAAAAAAGAGTTTGAAAGATGGATTAGAGTTTGAAAAATGAAATTGGGAATTTGAAAAGGGTTGTGACTGCACCTTATGAAGGGTTGCCTACATACCTCCTTAAAGAGGATCAGGTCAATCGTAGTTCGAACAAGAGTCTAAAAGAGTTGAAATTTTGAAATGGGTTCCTATTTCTAGAAAGTTTCCATTTTTAGAAAGTTTCCTTTTCAGGAAGGTTTGAGTTTGAAAATGTTTCCTTTTCAGGAAAGGATTGGACTTAGAAATGTTTTATTTTCAGGAAGATTGGACTTTTCAAATGTTTCCTTTTCATAAATATTTGATTTGAAAATATTTCCTTTTCAGGAAGATTTGGTTTGATTTTAAAATGTTTTCTTTTCAGGAAGATTGAGATTTGAAAAGATTTAATTTGATTTGAAACGATTTAGTTGATTTGAAAAGATTGGGTTTTGGAAATGTTTCCTTTTCAGGAAGATTTGATTTGATTTTGAAATATTTTCTTTTCAGGAAGATTGAGATTTGATTTTGAAATGTTTCATTTTCAGGAAGATTGAGTTTTGAAAAGATTTAATTTCGAAAAAGGCAAGTTTGGAATGTTTTCAAAATGCAAGCAATTAGATTAGGTTTAAATTTGGAAGATTTTGAAAAAGGAGCAATTTGAGGGATTTAAAATAGAAAGTTTTGATTTAATTGAGAAGGAAAGTTTAGAAAAGGGAAGTTTTGATTGATTTGGAAATTGAGGATTGTAAGGGTTTGAAAATGGTAGGATTTTGACTTTAAAAAGGAAGGTTTCCAAGTTGGCGAAAACAGGATTTTCCTAGAATTGGACTTCTAGGGTTAACAGATATGAGTTTTGAAAATGGTTTGAAAATCAAGTCTTTTGAAAACATGTTTTAGGGCCTGAAACCCTAACTTGGATTTTAGATATTCAAATGAATATTGTACTTTGCCTAAAGCCATTCTAGCCATTGAAAGGCTAGAATCGCTTTAGGCTTGTGGCTATGAAAAATAATAAAGGTACAAAGCCAAAAAATGTAGACCTTTAGGGTTCATTTGAATGTCACACACTTCTCGAAACAACCCTAGTCATGAAAAGACTAGGATCATTCTGAGACTGGGTTTTTGAAAAGAAGCAAATGTAGGCTAGTGGAAGCCATTTAAAATATCACACTTTTTTAGGAAAACTCTAACCATAAAGGGTTAGGATCCACCTAGAATTATGGTTTTAAGAAGACTACTTCAGAAAATGGTTTCTAAAGGAATGACATGAATGAAAATGCAATTTGACAATAGTAATGGCATGAATCATACAAGGTTAGGTATCACCGTATTGCAGAAGAGCCCTAAGGCCATGCCGTGAAGCAAGTGAGGGCCAAGAAGAGAGTCCCAATCGGTAATCTCCTCTTGTTCACTCTCGACAAGGACTTAACGTGCTCTTGTTTTCAAGCATGCAAGAAATAGGGGTTTAGAGATAGGTGAATAAAAAAGAGAAGAACCTAAGTGGGTTTGGAGGGAGAAGAGAAAGTGGGGGATGTTGACTCATGGTTGATTCCCATGTTGATTTTGATGATAACTAAACCTTATGTTATTTTACTAATGCATTTACTTTGTGTGCAGATTAATAAAGTTTATAACTTAGACTTAAAGTTTAATCTTAAGTCTAATACTTGTCAAAGTAAATGTACAACAAGTGCAAGATCAAGTAATGAATTCCAAGAGCTATGCTATAAAGCAAACAGAGCAGACGCCTATTTCTACTTCAAACAAATGATTTGCATTTGAAGAGATTGAAGGTGTTCAAATAAGGCTTTCATTAAGCATGCATAGACTCAATAAAGTTGTATTGCACTTGGAATGATAGAAGACTTCATCAGAATGTGTAGGAGTCAGTTGAAGATAATTTGATTATGAAGATGTTGAAAATGCTCAAGAGTAGACTTTATCAAATGTGCAAAAGGTCAAATTCAAGAAAGTGTGATTGGAAGTTTGCTTAAGAAGGAGATTCATCATGATTCCCTAATCTCTACATAGAATCCAAGTGAAGAATTCTTCTGAAGTATAAAAAATCAATGAAGACAATGTGTATGAAGAGTTTTTCATCAAGCTTACAAAAGTCTCATTGAAGTGATTTTAAAGAAGAAAGAAGAATTGCTAGCAAAGAGAAGAAATCGGTAATGAAGTATTGTGAAGCTCCACATAATAGAGAAAACTTGGCATTGAAAGAGAATGTTCTGCAATTAAAGATGAAGCTTTGCATACAAAGAAGAAGAGTTCAAAGTTGATTGAGTGAAGCTCTAATAGTTTGGAAATCAAGAGGAAATGAATACCAAATGATTGATTCAATCCAAATTGAATAGAAGTTATTTCTAATGAGTCAAAGAATTTTGATTGATCATCATACCCCAAAGAAAAGAATCCTTGAAGATCTTATACTATTATTGAGATGAACTGGATCATTGTAAGTCAGAAAGAAGATTTCTGGGCAAGGAGCGGACTCGTAGAAATGAGGAGTCGCCTCATGAAGACAGACGCAAAAAGCTTGAAAACAAAATGTGAAAAGAGCCGACTTATGGAAGTGAGGAGCCGACTCATGAAGACAGAAGCAAAAAACATGAAGATCAAATGATCAATGAGCCGGCCCTTTGAATATAATGAATTGACTCATGAAACTTGAAGTAAGATTTTTGTACAAAGAGCGAACTCATAAAATTGAAGAGTCGCCTCGTGACTACAGAAGCAAAATGACGTGAAGACAAAATGAACAAGGAGCCAACTTATTGATATGAAAACCAGACTCATGGAGACAATGGACAACATCTGGTAAACGTAGAACCATAAGTGTTGACTCTACAAGCTTGGAGTTAACCCCTAGGATATAATGACTAGTTTTTCTAACGTTATAACAGACTAGACATGCATTAAATAAAGCCCAACAACCTCTAACGGATGAAATCAATACGGGGGTTTATATACAAGCTTCTAGGTACATTTATAACAAGAAGAGAGACAAGAAACAAGATCCTACTGGCTGATCAACTAAAATTCCTGAACATTCCTCTTATCTTTACTTTGTGAGCTTTGATTGTATAATCCACTCGTGTTAGAAAGTTTATGAGTTACTTGTATATTTTTATACACTTGTAAGTGAGAGTTTGAGAATTCTCTTAAGAAAGAAAAACTGTTGTAAGTTTGAGTAGAGCTTGGACAAAACCACTTGGTGACTAAAGAACTTGGATAGAAGTTCTTGTGTATAGTGAGCTGAGCACTTGGTCAATTAGCACCCATTTGTAATTGGAGATTACATAGTGGAGGAAGACTTCAAGGGGATCTTGGGGTAAGGATATAAACCACGGATTGTGGTTGAACCTCGGTAAATCTTTCTGTTCTTTCTATTACTCTGTTTTCTTCTCTTTTGCTGATTACATGGCTTTACAAATAGATTGATCACTGTTGCATTATTTAGATTAATTTTAATTAATCTTAATTATTATTAATTTTAGAAAAACCCAATTCACCCCCCTCTTGGGTTGCCTTTTGGGCCAACAATTAGTATCAGAGCTTGTATTCCTATTTTAAGGCTTAACATCCTACGAATAGATCCATGACAACCAATTTTGGAAGCTCTCTTGGTGAGGGCCAATCCACAAATAGACCACTTATGTTTAATGACACGAATTACAATTATTGAAAAAATAGAATGAGAATCTATATTCAATCGGTAGACTATGAATTATGGAGACTCATAGTAAATGGTTCCAAAACACCTACAACTACAGTAAATAAAACTGATATCCCTAAACCAGAATCTGAATGGGATGAAGATGATTTAAAAATGCTACAATCAAATACCAAAACCAACAATATTTTATATTGTGCACTTGATCCCAATGAATTTAATCGTATCTTCACTTGTGAATTAGCTAAGGAAATATGGGATAGCTTAAAAGTCACACATGAAGGTACCAATCAGGTTAAGGAATCAAAAATTAATATTTTGGTACACAATTACGAATTGTTCAAAATGAAACTTGATGAGTCCATCACAGAAATGTTCACAAGGTTCATCGATATTATTAATGGTTTAAAATCTCTTGGAAAGGTGTATCCTAATAGTGAGTAGGTAAGGAAGATTCTAAGGTCTTTGCCAAAAGCTTAGGAAGCTAAGGTCACAGCAATCCAAAAAGCAAAGGACCTCAACACCTTACCTCTTGAAGAACTATTAGGCTCCTTAATGACTCACGAGTTCACACAAAAACAAAATGCCCAAGAGGATGAAGAAAAAAAGAAAAGGGTAGTTGCATTCAAATCCACCTGTCAAGATGATGAATCTGCAAGTGATGAGAATGAAGATGAAATTGCTCTCATCACTCGAAAATTCAGAAGATTCATAAAGAAGAAATAAAGAGGTGGAAAGAAGTATGAAGCCAAAGGAGAACCAAGTAAGGAATCCAATATTACATGCTATGAATGCAAGAAGCCTGGACATATAAAGGCAGATTGTCCTCTGCTCAGAAAGAGAGGAAAGAAATATCAAGGGAAGAAGGCCATGACTGCCACGACATTGAGTGATGATGAAGAATCAAGCTCCGAAGAAGAAACCGAATCGCAAGAAGTGGCTAACCTATGTTTCATGGCTCATGAGGATGATAGTGAGGTATCAGACTCTTCCCAATTTACTTTTAATGAATTACAAGATACATTTGATGATTTGCTTTGTGAATTCAGAAAAATGGGAATTAAAAATGGACTTCTTAAAAAGATGGTTTTTACTCTTACTAATGAAAATGAAAATTTACAAAAAGAAAATGAAACTTTAAAAAATGAAGTTTGCATTTTGAAGGATAAGATTCAGAAAAATTCTTTTCATAAAGATTCCTCAAAAGAAAATCAAATCTTACTTGATAAGGTCAAAGGATTGGAAACAACACTCTTTAAATGTGTAAATGAAAAAGAAAAACTGGATACAATTTTGGAAAAACAAAAATGTTCATTAGACAAAGCTAGACTTGGCTTTGATCTTTTTAAAAGAAAGAAATTTTCAAAAAGCAGATTTGGTGCTTCAATTGGAAAACCACAAATATCATGCTTTTATTGTCATAAAGTGGACATATTGCTAGTAAATACTATGCCTTGTAAAAATCAAATGTTCCTAGAAATGCATGGGTCTTTAGAAGACCATTGATGACTAACCCCCAAGGACCCAAGATGAATTGGATATCTAAGGTCAGATAAACCATTTTGTAGGTTTGCCTTCAAGCAAAATTCAAGAAAGACCATTGGTACTTGGATAGTGGATGCTCAAGGCATATGACGGGAGATGAAGCAAAATTCACTTCTCTCTCACCAAAGGATGGAGGTCTTGTCACATTTGGTGACAATAGCAAAGGAAAGATCATCAGTATAGGTAGTGTCGGTAAGAATTCTTCTACCTCTATCGAAAATGTATTACTTGTTAAAGGACTCAAACACAATCTTTTGAGCATTAGTCAACTTTGTGACAAAGGAGACAAGGTTGTATTTGAATCCTCTAAATGTGATGTAATTGACATTAATGATAACAAGTCAATTCTCACTGGACGTAGACAAGGCAATATTTATGTTTTCAATCTTAATGATTTATCTTCTTGCAAAGTAAAATGCCTTGCTACTATAAATAGTGATGAAAGTTAGTTGTGGCATAGAAGACTTGGTCACACTAGTATGAGCATACTTTTAAAGATTTTTAAAATGATTTGGTCAAAGGTCTTCCAAAAATAAAATTTGACAAAGATAGCGTTTGTGATGCTTGTCAATTAGGTAAGCAAACTCGAATTTCTTTCAAATCCTTAAATATGCTCACTGCCTTTAGGCTGCTACAACTATTGCATATGGACTTATTTGGACCAACTAGGACTTTGAGTCTTGGTGGAAAACAATATCCACTTGTTATTGTTGATGATTATTCTAAATTTACATGAACATTCTTCTTAGCTCATAAGGATGAGACAATTGTTTTCTTCACAAAATTTTGTAAAAAGGCCCAAAATGAAAAAGGAATTTCAATTACTTCTATTAGGACTGATCATGGAGGGGAATTCGATTGTAAACCTTTTAAAACATTTTGTGATGAAAATGATTTTGATCACAACTTTTCAGCTCCTAGAAAACCTCAACAAAATGGGGTTGTTGAAAGGAAAAACAAAGTTCTAGAAGAAATGGTAAGAACCATGCTTTGCAAAAATGGTTTACCAAAATATTTTTGGGCTGAAGATGTTAACACAACATGTTATATTTTAAATTGAATATCATTTAGAAAGTTTTTGAGCAAAACCCCCTATAAACTTTGGAAAGATAAGAAACCAAATGTCTCATACTTTAAAGCTTTTGGATGTAAATGCTTTGTATTGAATAACAATAAAGACAACCTCGACAAGTTTGATGCTAAATTTGACGAGGGTGTATTTCTTGGCTATTCAACACATAGCAAGACTTATATAGTTTTTAACAAGAGGACTCTAGTGGTTGAAGAATCAATCCATGTCACTTTTGAAGAATTTAACCCTTCTTTGAAGAATGTTGAAAGTGGTAATGCAGATGAGCTAAAGCCTGAAATGGAAAAGATGGACATTCAACCAAGCTCAAATGCGGAACCTCAAAAGGAAAGAGAAGCTCCTACCAGACAACAAGAAATCAATGAAGGTCTACCTAAGGAGTGAAAATTTGTGCATAACCATCCTACGGAACAAATCCTAGGTGATCATTCACAAGGAGTAAGAACTCGATTCTCTATCAAAAATATATGTAATCATTTGACATTTTTATTACAAATAGAGCCCAAATGTTTTGATGATGCTGAACATGATGAATTTTGGATAAATACAATGCAAGAAGAATTAAATCAATTTGAAAGGAATGAGGTATGACATCTTGTTCCTAGACCTAGTGATCATCCAATCATTGGAACTAAATGGGTATTTAGAAATAAAATGGATGAATTCGGAGTTGTTGTGAGGTACAAGGCAAGACTTGTTGCTCAAGGTTATAGCCAAGAAGAAGGCATTGATTTTGATGAAACCTATTCTTCAGTAGCTAGATTAGAAGCCATTAGATTATTACTTGCATTTGCTTGTTTTAAGGATTTTAAATTGTATCAAATGGATGTTAAAAGTGTTTTTCTAAATGGCTTTATCACTGAAGAAATTTTTGTTGAACAACCATCTGGATTTGAAGATCCAAAATTCCCTGACCATGCTTTCAAACTCATAAAAGCTTTGTATGGTTTGAAGCAAGCCCCAAAGGCTTGGTATGAAAGATTAAGTAAGTTTTGATTGAAAAACATTTTTCTAGAGGAAAAATAGATACCACTCTTTTCATTAAAATAAAAAACAGTGATATGCTTGTAGTACAAATTTATATAGATGATATTATATTCGGTGCTACTAACGAATCGCTTCACAAGGAATTTGCTAAGCGTATGCGGAAAGAATTCGAGATGAGTATGATGGGAGAGCTTAGCTACTTTCTCAGACTTCAAATCAAGCAATCGAAGGAAGGCATCTTCATCAATCAAGCCAAGTACATCAAAGACTTAATCAAAAAGTTTGGCATGGAAGATGCAAAGCCTATAAGTACTCCAATGAGTACTACAATAAGATTGGATAGTGATGAGAAAGGTAAGTCAATAGATACTAAACTTTATAGAAGCATGATAAGCTCTCTATTGTATCTAACTGCTAGTAGACCAGACATAATGTTTAGTGTTTGCTTATGTGCTCGCTTTCAATCAAATCCTAAAGAATCTCATGTGATTATTGTAAAAAGAATATTTCGTTATCTTAAGCACACACCAAATCTTGGATTATGGTACCTAAGGGGTACTTGTTTCAATTTAAATGCTTACACTAACGGTGAATATGCAGGGAGTAGAGTTGATAGTAAGAGCACAAGTGGCTCTTGCCAACTCCTGGGTAATATGATTGTATCTTGGTATAGCAAGAAATAAAATTCAGTTGCTCTCTCCATAGCTGAGGCTAATATATAGCAGTTGGCAGTTGTTATGCTCAAGTATTATGGATTAAACAACAATTAGAAGATTATGGAATCTTGTTTGATCATATTCCTATTAAGTGTGATAATACTAGTGCTATAAACTTGACTAAAAATCATATTCAACACTTTCGCACAAAGCACATTGAAAATAGATATCACTTTATATGAGACCATGTACAAAAAAGGTGATATTAAACTTGACTTTGTATGCACTAACTTGCAATTAGCTGATATCTTTACTAAACCATTGAGCGAAGATCGTTTTTGTAAGATTAGAAGAGAATTAGGGATGAGTGATCATATATCTTAAATTGTGTTTAATTTGAAGTGAAATTTGTGTTTTGAATGTTTAAATGTGTTTATCATTCATAAGAAATACATTTCTTGAATTCATGATTCATTACATGATCATATTAAGAGATCTTTTGGCACAAAAGTTGAAAAAGATCATTTCCTGAATTCCTCGTAAGTCTCTTATCCAGTCTGGCCACAGGAGTCGACACTCCATTTCAATGGGTCGACTCTTCATGACAGTGGACTTAAATTATTTCATTAACATGCATGTATCGACTCATTATATTCATGAGTTGGGCCTATATACTCAAATGAAGCCCACTTTATAAACATTTGAAATTTCCTACTCTCTCTCTTACTCTCACTCTTTTTCTCTCTTGCTTCTCTACTCGCACCAAAGCCCAACCGTCACCACCAAACCATCACATTTCTTCACTTCAATCATTATAAACCCTAATCGATCCCTTTCCATCTTCTATCAATCGTTCCTCATCATATAATGGCTCCTAAAATCGATCATGGCTGAGAAAACCCTAATGACCCTTCGTTGCGTACTCAGAAACGGAAACGGGTTGGACCAGTCATTAGAGAACAAGAGGAAAGGGCTCCTGCAGAGCAACCTGGATGGGGTTCAACACATTTCATAGACACATTAGTAGAGGAAAGGTATATGAATATTTTCAGTCTTTGTAAAGTTCTGAATGGACACTGTGTAAGCACCCCATTTTTGCCCGCTCGGCGATTTCAGGCCCGACCGGGTTCGGTTTCCAACATCACAACACATGCAAGCTCAAGATGAGCCTTTCAATCTCAAATCCAACTAACTGGTCACTTCTCGGGTCCACAAGGATCCGTTGGAGCCTTAAGCACCATTATTCCAGGCAGTTTTCCAGACCAGGCGGTCCCGGAAACCAATGCCATCCAGGTCGCTTCCCGGGATTGGGTGATCTCGGGGACCAACACCTTATCAAAAATTCCAGACGGTTCACTTCTGGCACCTGCTAGCCCACCAATGTAGAATGTCTGTCATTTGGTAGGTCTTCGAGACCGGGCGTTCTCGGAGACCAACACCACCCTTCCAGGTAACTTTCTAGGACCAGGCGTTCTCAAGAACCAACACCACCCTTACAGGTAGCTCTCTAAGAACAGGCATTCTTGGAGACCAACACCGCATAGGTAGTTTTTCGACCGGGCGGTCTCAAAAACCAACACGTAGGTCAATACCGACCCCTACTAGCTCGACTCGGTGAAAAATGACCAAACCTGCCCTTTGGGCCTCCAAGCATGTTTTAGGAAAGTTCAAAATCCCTTAAAACAATAAGTCCATCCTTCCACAATGTTGTCAAACCATCAGGCATCCCCCGCACGCCATGTGGTCCAAATCCGGTTCTATTCCATCTCACTCTAGTCAAAATGACCATTTTTCCCCTGAACGCCTCAGCACGACACAAACCCCACTGAACGGTAAAAGACTCTCTCAAAATCATCCCTGAATAGCCCTGCATGCTTAACACAATATACCTGACCATTCTTGACCATTTCTAGCCAACTCCGGTCAAAATGACCATTTTACCCCTAGAAACCCAAAAATATCCCGAAACAACACTGGCCTTGGGATTTCGAGCAAAGGGTTTCACCACATGCCTTTGTTTAACCCAAGGAACACCCTACGATACTAAGCTCACACGACACGATAAAAATTCCTTGGAGCGTCTCGCAGACGCTCCGCCTGAATTGTCTTTTCCTCGATTCCCTAGCTATAACGCACCGTCAACCGACTTGAGAAATGCGTAAATCAGGGAATTCTCAAAAGCTCGTCCATAGATCTTTCCATCGATACAGTTCGATTGAATAGATCGCCCCCCGAAGCCCTCCATCGTACGGTGTGCAAACCATGACTTTCAACAACCCTTGGAGAGTCTCGCTGACGCTCCGTTAAGGTTGACTTTTTCTCCGATTCCGTAATCAAAACGCACCATCAAACGACTTGAGAAATGCATAAAATTGGAAATTCCAGAAAGTATTCCTAAAGTACTTTCCATTGGTACAGTTCGATCGAGTAGATCGCTTCTCGAAGGCCTCGATCACACGAAATGAAAACAGCCACTTTCGAACACCTATGAAGCGTATCACAAGCGCTCCGCAAAAGTGTCATTTTTGGCACACTTCCCAAGACAATATCACTCACGTCCAAACATAATTCAAACTTTTCAAGAACATGAAAGTTCATTGGAAGCACTAGGAGAACATCCCGAGTGCGACCGATTCCCCCGGAACCTTCCCGATTTACCCGATTATCGAGGCAAAGTTTGGACGAACTTTTTCGGTGTTGGAGCATATGCTACATGCGCTCAAATTTTGATTAGATCGACCGACTTTCGATCAACGGTCGAGATTTAACCAGTACACAGGGTGCCACGTGTTATTCTGGCATTGGAACAGTACCTGCGCAAGGCCAAATTTTGGCCAAGCACATGTAGCACATGCGCAAGGTCTGTTCTAGATTGCCTATAAATAGAGGCCTCCCCCCTTGCATATTCCAGGTCCGAAATTGATACAAAACTCTGCTGAAATCACTCCAGAAACTTGAATCTCTACATATATTCCTCCCCTCCAACACTTAGGCTAGATTCTACCCCTCCTAAGCCTATACACTCCATATACAAGGCCTTATACACACTTATATACTCCACTCTAGCCTCTCAAGCCTTCTTGAAGTCACTCAAGCTCCAATCAAGACATCCATTGAAGACTACAAATGTGTTGAAGGCAAAAGGTGGTACCCCTTTTACATTTATGCTCTCCCCCACTCTTCTCTTCTCCCTCCTAGCCTACTTAGGCTATTCTCTATTTTAATCCCCATCTTCAACCCCCCTTTTCTTGCATGCTTGAGCTAAGAGGGCTCTTAGATCATGTCTAGAGGAAAGTAAGTGAGAGCCACTGTGTAGGGGGACCTCTCACTAGCCTACTTTAAGATGGTGTAGCCTAGGAGCCCCTTGTTTATGTGGTGTAGCCTAAAAGCCTTGTATGTAAATCATGACCCCTTGCATATTCCTATTTTGATCATGTCTTGTGTGCTTGGCTTCATTTTATGCTTATTGTCATGCTCCACAATACTTACATTGCTCTTAATGTTATTCCATTTCCAAGCTCTACATTTCTTTCAAAAATTATTCCAAGAGTTGGCCTCTTGAAGTCTAGGATGAGACCTTAGGAGTCATGCCTTAGAAAATTCCTCACCACCCCCTAATTCACACTTTTGCATCATTGCATTTCAACTTGCACAAAAGTTGCTTTCAAACTCCCTAATTTTCAAGGTTTCCATTCTCTCAAATTTAGTGGCTAAAATAGCCCCATGGAACCCTCTCTTGAGTGGTCTCCCTTTATATCGGCCATAGGAGCCCTAAATTGTTAGAATGGCTCCATGCTCCCTTTTCTCTTTATGCTTTTCTAAGAATGATGTTCAAACTCTTTGAATTCTATGGTTTCTATTCTCTCAAGTTTAGTGGTTGGAATGGCCCCATGGAACCCTCTCTTGAGTGGTCTCCCTTTTGTTGGCCATATGAACCCTCTCTTGATGGAATGTTCCATTTGAAAAATGATTTTCAAAATCCTTCTCAAAAGATGATTTTGAAAAATGCATTCTCTCCATCTTTGTATCAAAAATGATTTTTTAAAAATTGCCATCATTATGTTGATTTTTGAAACCCCCACTCTTGCCAAGATAAAGGTTATGATGTTCATAAGGAAACCTTCCTTGGAATAGTTTCCACACACCAACCATATAAACCATACTCTTGGCTAGAATCAAAATTTTCATGGAAATGATCTTAAAAAAAAAGGGGGTTATCAACTAAAGTCCTTTGCCTAACATGACTTGTTTTCAAAACTCTTCCCAAAAGTGCATCAAACAATCCCTCAAGCTCACCTTTCAATCCAACTCTAGGTTAACTTGACCCTAGTTGTCCAACCCTAGGTTAACTTGACCCTAGTTGACCAACCCTAGGTTAACTTGACCCTAGTTGTCCAACCCTACGTTAACTTGGCCCTAGTTGACCCACCCTAGGTTAACTTGACCCTGGTTGTCGAACCCTAGGTTAACTTGACCCTGGTTGTCGAACCCTACCCTAGTTAGTTAACCATAGGTCATCTTAACCCTTGGTTAACCTAACCCAAGTTAGTTAACCTTAGGTCACCCCTAACCCTAGGCTAACCCAACCTAGGTTGATACACTTCAAGGTTCCAACTCTTGAATCCTTTTCTAAATGATCACTCAAATTCAAACTATTCTCATAACTCATTTTTTTTTCCAAAATCCCCCACTCGTACGATTCCAAAAAAAACAACTTTATAAACTTTTCAAATGTTCCTACACTCCATCTTCAAGGCGTTTTCAAAAATGTTTTCAAAAGGTCACAAACCTAAGGTGTCCCTAGCCCTCTCATGGTTAGGGTTTCCAAGGACAAGGTGACATGTCAAGAACAACCTCTAAGGTTGTCCATATTAGGACTCTAAACCCTTAGCTATATCCAAAAACAACTTTCAAAAACTAATTCATCAAAACATTCTAAAGTTGTGCTTCCAAGGTTTTCAAAATAAGACTTCAAAAACACTTTCAACTTCTCTTGAGTCTTGCCAAAGCTTTTTCCAAAACTCTCTTAAGTTGATCTAAAAACATTTTCAAAACACTCCACTATCCAATTTCAAGTCAAAAACTTCCAAGAACACAAGGAGTCTTCAACTTCTAAGACCACAAAGAGTCTTCAATTTCCAAAGACCTCAAAGTGTCTTAAACTTTTCTAAGACCACAAAGAGTCTTCAACTTCTAAAGACCTCAAAGTATTTTAAGCTTTTCCAAAGACCCTAAAGTGTCTTCAAACCTTCCAAAGGCCCTAATGCGCCTATTTTCCATAGGGCTCTTACCTGAACTACGAATGACCTGATTCTCGCCAAATGAGATACGTAGGCAACCTAAAATGGTGCGATCATAACTTTTATTTCAACTCCAATCCCTTTCTCAAAAATTCCAATCAAT
This sequence comes from Euryodendron excelsum, assembly GCA_033060915.1. Taxonomy (NCBI): domain Eukaryota; kingdom Viridiplantae; phylum Streptophyta; class Magnoliopsida; order Ericales; family Pentaphylacaceae; genus Euryodendron; species Euryodendron excelsum. The sequence continues at coordinate 7,301,435 of CM065393.1, read as the reverse complement.
TCAAAGCTCCCATTCCAAACTTTTTCAAAACCCTTATTATTTTCAAACTTCTTCCAAAAACTTGCATCATGCATCATCCATCCGAAAAGTGATAACTAAACCCCATTTTTAAAGTTCTAAAGTGGATATTAAGTGGACAATGGTAACCGGTTATTCTAGTGAGTGAACAAAAAGATGATTAAACATGTAGGTACCGAAAGGGCGGGGTAGGGTGATGATCTTAAGATATCTTCCCTACACGTAACCAACCCCCGAACCTTAGATTTCTGTTTTCGAAAGACCAAAATGGAATTATTTTCAAAAAAGGGCTTAAACATTTCAAAAGGTTGCCAAACAACCTATTTTCTTAAAAATCCTCTCTTGAGGGATTTTTTCGAAACCTTTTCCAAGAAACCCTAAATTTAATCTTCGGATTAACACTTAGTTTTAGGTGTCCTAACTCACCTTAATGAAGTTAGGTGGCGACTTCTATTTTTCTAAAAAAGCCCTTAGTCAAACCAATTTTCAAATCTAGTCACACTTGTCCTTCTAGGAGGATGAGTTCTACTGGCAGAGTTCCGTGCTTTAGGGTCTCCGAGCCGAAAGGACCTTGGACCCTAAAAAACCGAGGCGCGACACACTAGATAGATCATGCCTTTTTCAAAAGTGAGAACTTTGACATCCCTCACACTCTTGCGAGTCTACGATGGGAACCCTACACAACTATTAGAGAGAATGTGTACCCAAAATTGGTTATGCATTTCTACTCTAATCTCATGAAGAAGGTTGGAAGTAACATTATTACTAGCTTTGTGAATGGAGTGAAAATTACTCTAAATGAAGGCACTCTGGCAAAAATTGTGAGAACTGGGTAGGGTGGAGAAACTTATTTTGAAAACATTAGCTGACAGAGACAACTTCAAGTTCTTTATGGTCATGACATGCCCGAGTCCACCCAACCCATTGCCAATAACCTTCCGGTTGAGTTGAGATTAGTCCACCATTTTGTGACTAAGATTTTTATACCCAAAGTTGGTGGCTTTGAGCGTATGAGTGAGAAGGATCTGTTCTTCTTATGGGCCTTCCTCACAAACACCAGAAATGATGTTCCATTCTACATCCTCTCTAATATGGCCAATGTTGCTACCACTGCCTCCAAGAACCTACCCTATGGGATGTTGCTCACTAAGATTTTCAAACATTTTCAAGTCAATCTCTTGGGAGAAAACTACAGAAAGCCTGATCCCTACAAAGATGAATACAACAAGTATACTTTGAGCAGAATGGGATATAAAAAGGTTAATGGCCAGTGGGTTCCAAGGCCTAACAAAGTTGCCCCTGCCAACTCTTCACAGAAACGAGCATCTGCCTCTGGACCTAGAAGACCCTTAGCTCAAACAATTAAAGCCTCTTTTGTTGATGAACTTTTGGGAAACATGATGGACATGCTTCAAAGCATGAGTCAAAAGCTTGATGAAGGGTTGCTTCCATTGAAAAGTCTTAAACAAGATGTGATTCAACTAAAAAGGGTTCAAGGCATTCTAGTGGATGAAGAAGAAAGAGAAAGAGAACTTGAAAATGAAGAGAGGAATGAGGGAGAACAAAACCTTGAAACTGATCTCACAACCCTAGGCAGAGCTCAACAAGGAAAGGAATCAGAGGAAGAATGGGAGGATACAGATGGTGAAGATGAGCCTGCAGATAATGTCTCTAAGGATGAATCTAAGGATGCTGCACCAAGAAAGAAGGTTAGTCCAGCAAAGAAAGCCAAACCATCTTCTTCAGCCTTTAGATTTGTGCGAAGGAGGCCATATGATCTGAGGTCTAGACCCTTCTCTAGTCCATCCAACACTGCCTCAGATCCTATTAAACTATCACTCTCTCCTTTTCCATCTCCTTAAACTCCTCCAAAATCCTTCCCTATCATCCTGAATACTTATGGCTCTGTCACTTATGGTTCTGTTATTACATATTTTTTGTTTGTTACTCATGGTTTGGTTGTTTTGATTGATTTTGGCATACTCTTTGTGAACATTAACTGTACAACCTTTTGTAATCTCAGTGTTAAATGAATGAAATATGCTTTTGTTCTGTGCCTAATTGATCTCTTTGATAACTTGATTGTTTGATTGCTTTCCTAATTATACAATTTATTCTGTTTTAATCTTTTCTGCTATTGTACTTGTCTATAATTTCTTCTATTTTTCTCTTTTTGATGAATTGACAAAAAGGGAGAGAAGAATTGAAGCAAACTTGGACAAGACAAATTGAGTTTAATTCAAACCAATACCTAGAATTGGGGAGAAGAATTGAACTATGTGTGTTTGTTGAAAAATGAATCGCACATAACTGAGAATTGGGGAGAAGAATTTGTTCAAGATTGAACTAGCATTGAGGAGAAGAATTGAATAATGTGTGTTTGTTCAAATTCAAATTATTTGCATTTTTTTAATAAAAAATGAATTGGACAAGATATAGAGTACATCCGATCGATGAACGGAAATAAAATGAATTGCTTATTACCTGATAAATATCAAGCATGTTCTTAGGGGGAGCAACACGAATTATTTCCCCCAAGTTGTTTTTGAATTACTTGACAAAAACTCCTTAAAAATTGTTTTTGGAAAGTCTTCTGTCCTCTAAGCATGTTTTGCTTAATTACGAAACAAAGGGGGAGTTCTCTACAGGTATGATATTTAACTCTGACCATTTCATTTAATTATATATGAACTTATTTTGCAAAGGTTTTGTCATCATCAAAAAGGGAGAGATTGTTGACTAAAGGTTGATTCCCAAGTTAATTTTGATGATAACTAAACCTTGTGTTATTTTACTAATACATTTACTTAGTGTGCAGATTAATAAAGTTTATAACTTAGACTTAAAGTTTAATCTTAAGTCTAATACTTGTTAAAGTAAATGTACAACAAGTTCAAGATCAAGCAATGAATTCCAAGAGCTATAATATAAAGCAAACAAAGCATTGACGCCTATTTCTACTTCAAAGAAATGATTTGCATTCGAAGAGATTGAAGGTGTTCAAATAAGGTTTTTATCAAGCCTGCATAGACTCAATAAAGTTGTATTGCACTCCGAATGATAGAAGACTTCATCAGAATGTGCAGAAGTCAGTTGAAGATAATTTGATTATGAAGATGTTGAAAATGCTTAAGAGTAGACTTTATCAAATGTGCAAAAGGTCAAATTCAAGAAAGTGTGATTGGAAGTTGCTTAAGAAGGAGATTCATCTCGATTGCCTAATCTTTACATGGAATCTAAGTGAAGAATTCTTCTAAGATATAAAGAATCAACGAAGACAATGTGTATGAAGAGTTTTTCATTAAGCTAACAAAAGTCTCATTGAAGTGATTTTAAAGAAGAAAGAAGAATTGCTAGCAAAGAGAAAAAATCGGCAATGAAGTATTGTGAAGCTCTACATAATAGAGAAAGCTTGGCATTGAAAGAGAATGTTTTACAATTAAAGATGAAGCTTTGCATACAAAGAAGAAGAGTTCAAAGTTGATTGAGTGAAGCTCTAACAGTTTGGAAATCAAGAGGAAATGAATACCAAATGATTGATTCATTCCAAATTGAATAGAAGTTATCTCTGATGAGTCAAAGAATTTTGATTGATTATCATACCCCAAAGAAAAGACTCCTTGAAGATCTTATACTATTATTGAGATGAACTGGATCACTGTAAGTTAGAAAGCAGATTTCTAAGCAAGGAGCAGACTCATGGAAATGAGGAGTCGCCTCATGAAGACAGACGCATAAAGTTTGAAAACAAAATGTGAAAAGAGTTGACTTATGGAAGTGAGGAGTCGACTCATGAAGACAGAAGCAGAAAACCTGAAGATCAAATAATCAATGAGCCTACCCTTTAAATATAAAGAATCGACTCATGAAACTTGAAGTACGATTTCTGTACGAAGAGCGGCCTCCATGAAATTGAAGAGTCGCCTCATGACTATAGAAGCAAAATGACGTGAAGATAGAATGAACAAGGAGCCGACTAATTGATATGAAGAGTGGACTCATGGAGACAGTGGACAACATCTGGTAAATGTAGAACAAGAAGTGTCAACTCTACAAGCCTAGAGTCGACCCCTCGGATATAACGACTAGTTTTTCTAACGTTATAACAGACTGGACGTGCATTAAATAAAGCCCAACAACCTCCAACAGATGAAATCAATACAGGGGTTTATATTCAAGCTTCCAACTACATTTATAACAAGAAGAGAGACAAGAAACAAGATCCTACTGATTGATCAACTGAAATTCCTGAACATTCCTCTTGTCTTCACTTTGTGAGCTTTGATTATATAATCCACTTTTGTTAGAGAGTTTGTGAGTTACTTGTATATTTTTATACACTTGTAAGTGAGAGTTTGAGAGTTCTCTTGAGAAAGAAAAACTCTTGTAAATTTGAGTGGAGTTTGGACAAAACCACTTGGTAGCTGAAGAACTAGGATAGAAGTTCTTGCGTATAGTGAGCTAAGCACTTGGTCAATCAGCACCCATTTGTAATTGGAGATTACATAGTGGAGGAAGACTTCAAGGGGATCTTGGGGTGAGAACATAAACCACGAATTGTGATTGAACCTCGGTAAATCTTTATGTTCTTTCTATTGCTCTGTTTTCTTCTCTTCTGCTAATTACATAGCTTTACATATAGATTAATCATTGTTGCATTATTTAGATTAATTTTAATTAGTCTTAATTGTTATTAATCTTAGAAAAACCGAATTCACCCCCCTCTTGGGTTGCCTTTTGGGCCAACAGGGGAGTACGAGAAAATGGTGATTACCTTATCTCATTGCTTCTTTCTTTGGTGGAGGCTCAGACCTTTGACTTGGAAAGGCTTTGGGAACTTTTGGGCAGCGAGGCAGACCTTCGGTTGAGCTTGAAAGCTAGGGCTTCGGGAGTTCGAACTCAGACTCAGTCGGCAAAGCTTCGAGATAGAGAGAGAGAGAGGGCTCCAGGAGCTGTCTTGAATAGAGGGGGAGAGTTTCTAGAGAATTTCTTTGACCCAAAACAGAGAGTGGGGAGAATTTCAAAGGGATTGTGTGCCACTCCTAGTGGTGCACAACTTAGACTTGGCTGTGTACCTCTAAGAATGGAGCACAGGACATTAATGAATGCTTGAAAAAAGGCTGGATACGGGGTTGGTCTATTCGTAACTAATTCTAGGGGGTTATGCGCTACTATTAGTGGCGCACGGCTAAAGAACGGTCATGCTTCACTCAAAGTGGAGTAAAGAGGTTCTGGTTCAAAAAAGGAAGGTGTCAGATGGAGAAACTTGGCTAAAAATGGAAAGAAATACTCTAGAAACTTTTCTGAAAGTTGCCGGTTTGATCCCCAGAGCTGGTATGGTTAAAGAGAGTGACCGAATGGAGGACACCTCATCTTGGGAGTTTTAGGGTTGGCCAAGATTGACCAAGGTTGACCAAGTTGACTAGAGTTGACTGGGATTGACCAGGTTGACCAAAGTTGGCTGATGTTGACTAGAAGTGACTGGGGTGTTGCTGGTTTGATACCCAGAGCCAGTGTGGTTTCCTAGGGCATTTGGATGCCCAAGGGCAAAATGATCATTTTAACCGGGGAACCTCCGGGAAAGGACCTGGGTTGGCTGGATAGCATTGGACATGCTGGACCGTCTAGGGACGACTGTGGAAGGTGGTCTTACCGTTTTGAGGACTTGGTACTTTCTCGAGGAACGTGTTAGGCCCGTTAGGGGTAAAATGGTCATTTTTCATTGGGACAGGCTAGCAAGCGTTGATGTTGACCATTCTGGATTTGGTCTAGACTTCTGTCTGAGGAATTGGTACTTTTTTGGTGGACAGGCTTGAAAGGGTCTTACTGCCTTGAGGGATAAACTTTCTCAAAGGTCATGCTAGATTAGGACGGTCTTCCGTTCTTGAGGGATTTGTGATTTCTCGAAGAACATGCCGAGCTTGGACAATCTTAAAGGTCATGATCCACTGGCTGAGGCTTTTTATAGTAAGGGTGACCTCTGTGCTTCTCATGGGAAGAAGCAGTTGCATGTGGCTCATACGATTATCCTTCTGTCTGCTGAGGTGGCGGAGCCATCACAAGTCGGAGCAGCTAATGGTGGATGGATCTTGCCTTTTCATTTGATTTTTCTTCTGATGACGATGGGTGATTGTTCTTGCTTCCTGCTGTCCATCCAGGATTATGCCCTTGAGTTTCTCTTACCTGTTGATGAACCCTTATCGGGTCTCTTTTTCCCTGTCTTGTCTTTAGGATGACTGACTTGGGGGATGATGATTTATGCAACAAGTGATGGCTGAATTAACAGTGACGAGAGCTGCTTTTGGCCAGGGATAGGACTAGCACTGCTATCATTCAAGTTAATGGAGGCGACCAGTAGATTCGGGTGATTGTACTGGGAATCCGCTGAGCTAGGTTTTGTTGAGGTGGAGTGTGAGCAACTAAAGAGAATGGAATTGTAGAGCGAGCTATTCCTTCTTGTCCTCCTTGCTCTCTTGATTGAATTTCACTTTTAGCTTTTAGGGGTCTTCGAGAGGCTAGTAGCTTATGAGTATTGCTTTTGAAATTCTTTGGGTTGCTAGTGAGGAAGGGGCCTATGTGAGGCTTCTTAGGGAGGATGCTCTATGTTTATAGTTCTTTTGTGTTGGATTGACTGTTGAGTTTTGATTTTGGCAGGCAAGATAGGATTCTTATTGATGTGTCTCTAGAAGGATTTTTCTTCTCTGAAAGTTTTGAGTTGGTTTATGAAGGGGGTGAGGTCTCCTTTGATGGGTTCGAAGTATTCGGAGAGTCGAGCATCTCCGGTTGGTTTTTTATTTGATTGGGATGGTGGGCCATTGCCCCAGTCTTCATGGCTTGGAAAGGTTTGAATTAGGACAGATTGGGAGGTTGAGGGTGGGACATTGCCCCATTCTCTGTTTCTTGTTGGCTATGGACAGCAGCCTAGGCTATGTGCCATTTCTCTTTTGTTCTCTTCTCTTCTCAGGGCCTACATGGCGTGAGAATTCCATCTAGTTGAACTTCTTCTTTTGAGCTAGTCACCTAGGGATTGAACTTGGATTAGGAGCCCACCTCTTGCCGTGCTTTTGTTTCTGGAGGCCTTTCCTTCGATGAATGCATGGGTTTACGGATGCATGCCCCAGTTGGTTGCAACTTGGCTAGCAGGTTGATGGATCTTGTCACTGCATCGAAATGTTGTATTTTGGAGACACCTTTGGAGCTTGGGAAAGCTTTAGGAGGTGCTCCTTGAACTTGTACCTATCTTAGTAACTCATTAGCAAATATCAAGATATAATAGAGTAATCTTAATAAATGACTTATGACATTCATACTTATCATTTTGTCATGCTGAGTTTAGAAATCGGTTACCAATGTAGGTTCTCCACAAGTTGGCATCGCTTGACCCATTTGTTGAGGAGTGAGACTTTGCAGCTTCGTTGAGGCTGTCTTGGATTGCTGATAAGGAGATTTGACTCTTTTTCTTTTCTTTTTTTTTTTCTCTCATTTAAGCCACTTTTTCCACCTATGCCCTTACGGGTTTTCACAAATGACGGCGCTACCATTGTTGTACGTTAGTGCCTATTTTTGGGTTTTTAGTATGTTGGTAGTTTTGTATCTTGCTATGACCCTACTCTTTTACATAGAACGCCCCGAAGGGTTTTCACTATGTTCTCAAGCCATGCATTTTCTTGTGGTTTCTCTCGTTGATGCCGATGAAGATGACTCATTGCCTGTTGTTAACTAAAGTTGTTGCTTTGGTTGAAGATTGTTGATGTTGCTTTTGACATGGGTGCATTGAAACACTTGTTGAGTTGGGATAGAAGTTGTCTTCTCAGAACTCCTTCTACAGGATAGTGCACTTTTCAATCTAACCATCTTACTTTGAAGAGCAATAACAGGAGTGACCACTCTAAAATGTTCTTTTTTCTTTTTGGACTGTAACGTGAGCTAGGTGTTAGGTTTTTAAAAGAATATGATAGAAAGCTCAAATCTATCATTCTACTCAGCTTTGATTCCCGCGATCACTCTTAACTGTTTCATCCCTTTTGCTACCCTTTGCTTTTATGACTAATGCGAAGGTTGTTTATTTGATGACTTTGACCTTGGCGTTGCTAAAATTTTCCAATTCATTTTCTCCCACTTATCTGGCAGAAAATTGTCGGACTCTTCCTATTTGTTTTCTGCCACTTAATTGGCGGAAAACAACATGGCTAGAATTATTCCTTCTTTTTGACATGTAATGTTGCGTTTCCTCTTTTTTTTTTTTTTTCCTTTCTTTCTTTCTTTTCTTGTTTTTTCTTTATTTCTTTGCCCTTATGCTTTAGCTTTTGACCTATTGTGGGTGCTGATCACCGGGCTGGTTATATGATGGAAATGTGACCAGCTCAAGGGGGTTTTGCAAGGGTTCTATTTAATTGTATGGAGGAAGAATTGAGGGCCTCTATTCATTCAATCATTGCTACTATTGCTCTGTCAAATTTTTCGATTACACATAGTAGTGCTTTACCTAATCTGAGTTGATAGGTGCTAGGAAAACTTCCCTATTCGTTTCTTCCAGGATCAATGACTTTAAGTCTTCATTATTGGGAATAAACTTTGCTTTTATCTTTCTTCTAGGCCAGAGATGTCTTTTTGGTGACAAAGTCTCCTGTTAAGGTTTGATTTTTCTGCTGAAGGATCTGAAGATGTATCTTTGATTGTACCGGGCATAGTAGTTGGCATGTTGTTCTCTAAGAGGCAAGGTTGCTCAAACCGCTTCGATGGTTTGTGTTTCCCCGTGGATTTAGGGAGAGGAAATTCCTTCTTTAGCCAAGTAGAACTACCTTATTGTAGTAGATCAATGAGGGTGGTGTTGCCCTAGTTGAGACTCTGATTGGGACTTTTTGAAAGGGTAGCTGCTCGTGCAAACATTTATGATCTTCTTAGCTATTATATTCTACCGACTCAATGATCTCCTGTGTTTGTAGATGGTTGGATACTAAGCTGTTGTTATTGATTTTGAAGTTCTGCTATCATGTGTTGTTTTAGGTTGCTGGTGCTATCTATGACAATTTGTAAAGGACCCTCGGGGAGTCTTTAGGGTCAAAAGATGCCAGCCTTAGGGATACCCTGCAAGTTTCATTTTTTCTAGAAAAAAGATTTTAGCATGGCAGAGAAAGCATTTCATGATAAGAGTCCTCTATTTCAGATTAGCCTGTTATATACTTGATATTTACATGAATCTTTGACAAGCTAAAATCAAGGATTCCTCCCATAGGCTTTACCAAGGCCTTCAGGGTCTGGGAATTTGATGGATGGTCCAATCGGCCAACTTGTTTGATTCCACCAGATTGGCGAGACCTTAAGAAGATTGAGGCATGGATTTTTAGTTGACGATTAGGGACGGAATGACACTTCTTTTTTTTTTTTTAGGATCACCCTGTAGTTGTGCCTCTAGTCCTTTCTCCGGTTGGTACCTTTTGCTGTTGAGGTAGTTGGTGACCATTTTCCTAACTGTCAGGTGACTGGAGGGTTTTGTCATGTCGATGCATGGATGGCGATTGTCATGACATGGTGTGGAGGTTATTGCTTGAGAGGTAACAATTTGTTGATGATCGGTTAATCCCTTCTACTTTTCAATGGACTTGTCCTTGCAAGAGTTATGGATTGGGTGAGACTATGAAGGGATTCCATAACTTTGGTTGTGGTCTTGGGCCTGGACAAAGAAAAGGAAAAGCAAATGGGATTAGCACGTGGGGTTGAAGATTTTTATGCAATGCATATCCTATGGAGGTCCTTTCTTTGTGAGAATTTAGGCATGATGATGAGTCCATTTTGGAGTTGTGGTGTTGCCTCTGTATGCAATACAATACCTCTTCAGCATGGGCCGATTGATGTTTTTTTGTTTGGGCAATCCCGTCTCCATGAGCAGAGAGAGATTTGGGCCTCTGTTGATATATGGTTCTATGCATGCCATGAATCCTTAGCGTTGTGAAACCTTTAGGAGCTTCGGTAGGTTTGATTAATATGAGATCGAATTATTCCTTTCTCTCTGTAGCTGATTAAATGCATGAAACGGGTTGACTTAAGTTTCTTGGAACTCGTGTCATTAAAATGGATATTGATACATGAGCATGACAACAATGAATATGTACACGGCACAATGATAATAAATAAGCAATTTAGGAAACCCCTTTTTCTGTCCTTGCTTTGTCTTTGGTTTTCTTGGTACGTAAGAGATGAGGGGAGGATAGACAACATGAAACAAATGAGAAATTAGTGCCTTGGTTTGAAAGTTTATATGCAATGCATGCCCTATGGGTGCCCCTCCTTTGAGAGGGGGACTAAGCATGCTGTGCTTGCTCACTTTTAGAGATAGGGGTTTGCCCCTATATGCAGATACCATACCTGTGCCTGTAACATACATTCATTCACATAACCATTCATTCAAGGGAAATAGAAAGAGCAGTTTTACTTCCTTCGAGATAGAAAGATGAAATTACATAGATTGGGGGAAGGGAATATTTTCCATGGGACTTTCCACCTATCTACCTAAACTACTTTTTGAGTCGTCGGTTTCGCCTTGTTGATATTGGGAGGTCGTTGAATGACCTTATCTTTGGATTGCCCCTTGTCTTGAGGTAACCTTATCTCCATGAGCGAGAGGGATTAAGGCCCCTCTTATGAAATGATTCTTGGATGCATGCCATGATCCTCAGAGTTTGGAACCCTTAGGAATTAGGTAGGCTTATGATTTGAGATTGGCTTATAAGCCATTCTCTTGGAGATTGATCATATGTGCAAATGGCTTGAGTTACTTTGGAACTCTTGCCTTGGGATGATTATATATGCATGGGCAGTTTAATAGCATGAATGACAAGATATTAATAACAAGGCATTCATGTAAGCATAATAACAACAGGAGTAAGGAATTTGAAAAACAGTCGCTCTTTCCTTGTTGGTTTTTGAAAAACACGTGCCTTAAATCGGGTAGAGGTTTAGCTGTACATGGGTGCTATATGAACATGAGGTTGAGGGCTACTAATACTTCCTAAAATGCTCGGCTCCTAGATCTTCAAACCTAGGCTCACTCCCCGGGGTAGTGCTATTATAGGTTGGTGATCCGAGCGGGGGAACTATCAAAAGACTGTTGGTTAGGTGACATATCAGCCTATCACCAACAATCAATGTATTGTTCCCACTTCTAACTAGAAGGTAGTAACTAAGGTCAACAGTCCATGAATATGCATATGCAAGTGTGCGTGTGATTTTGAAAATTGTAGGAAAGAGCCCAACAATTCCCATAGATCCTGTCACAAATAGCATACATGGTAGTTTATGAATATAAAATTAAAATGTGAACAAGGGTCCACCTACAAAACAAATGCTCAAAGTTAGTATTTTTTGAGAAACTCAAATGCAACATAAAGTATGATGTTATAAACAATGCAAGAGCATATAATGAATGCAATGTTTGACTTTTTGCAAAACAAAGACCATTTTGAAAAATTTGGGATTTTAAAAAGTTTAGAAAGTGCATATAACTAAACAAGGTAACCAGCGAACTTAAGGTGAGTAAAGGGTGACTAGACATGATATAGGTCTAATCCTCTAATTGTCCCCAGTGGAGTCGCTAAGCTGTCACGCCCCGTTTCTGAATGCCGGGTCCTTCCTCTCTCTTTCTTAGCCCGGGGGTGAAAATTTGGTACAGTGCTCTCTCATTAGAACTCGTCCTCTTAGAAGCACGAGTGCGACGGGATTTGAATTTTTGAAACAGAATTGATTAACGCTTTTTGAAAAGGTTTTTGGAGTCACCACCTAACATATTTAAAGATGTGTTAGGTCATTTATACCAAGTAAAACTTGAGGGTTAAACTTACGTTTTGGAAAGGTTTTGTTTTTGAAAAACATCCTCATGAGAGGGTTTTAAAAGGTAGGGTTGCTTGATAACCCTAAAAATGTTGGAAAGCCCTTTTAAAAATTTGACTCTAGTTTTGGTTTAAAAATAGATATTTTTAAGTCCAGGGGCTGGTTACGTGTAGGGAAGATGTCCTAAGACTATCACCCTAACCTATTTTTGCGGTACTTATATGTCTAATCACCTTTTATTCACCTAATTATGACTCACTAGTTACTTATGTTTAATGCTATCCACTTAAAAAAACTTTGAAAACAAAGTTGAAAAAAGAGTTTCAAAGAAGGATTAGAGTTTGAAAAATGAAATTGGGAATTTGAAAAGGGTTGTGATTGCACCCCATGAAGGGTTGCCTACGGTACCCTTAAAGAAGATCAGGTCAATCGTAGTTCGGATAAGAGTCTGGCAGAGTTGGAATTTTAAAGTGGATTCCTATTTCTAGAAAGTTTCCATTTTTAGACAGTTTCCTTTTTAGGAAAGTTTGAGTTTGAAAATGTTTCCTTTTGTCGGAAAGGATTGGACTTAGAAAATGTTTCCTTTTTAGGAAGATTGGACTTAGAAAATATTTCCTTTTAAGGAAGATTTGACTTGAAAATGTTTCCTTTCTAGGAAGATTTGATTTGATTTTGAAATATTTCATTTTCAAGAAGATTGACATTTGAAAAGATTTGATTTGATTTGAAAATATTTAAGTTGATTTGAAAAGATTGGGTTTTGGAGATGTTTCCTTTTTAGTAAGATTTGATTTTTGAAATGTTTTCTTTTCAGGAAGATTTGATTTGATTTCAAAATGTTTTCTTTTAAGGAAGATTGAGATATGATTTTGAAAGGTTTCCTCTTCAAGAAGATTGAGATTTGAAAATATTTGATTTTGAAAAAGGCAAGTTTGGATTGTTTTCAAAATAAGAGTTAGATTAGGTTTAAATTTGGAAGATTTTAAAAAAGGAGAGAATTGAGGTATTTGAAATGAAAAGTTTTGATTTAATTGAGAAGGAAAGTTTGGAAAAGGGAAGTTTCGATTGATTTGGAAATTAAGGATTTTGAGGGTTTGAAAATGGTAGGATTTTGGCTTAAAAAAGGAAGGTTTCCAAGTTGGCAAAAATGGGATTTTCCTAGGATTGGACTTCTAGGGTCTAAAAGATATGAGTTTTGGAAATGGTTCAAAAACCAAGTCTTTTGAAAACATGTTTTAGGGCCTAAAACCCTAACTTAGATTTTAGACATCCAAATGAATATCGTACTTTGCCTAAAGCCATTCTAGCCATTGAAAGGCTAGAATCGCTTTAGGCTTGTGGCTTTGAAAAACAATAATGGCACGAAGCCAAAAAATGTAGATCTTTCGGGTTCATTTGAATGTCACACACTTCTCGAAACAACCCTAGTCATGAAAAGATTAGGAGCATTCCGAGACCAGTTTTTGAAAAGAAGCAAATATAGGCTAGCAGAAGCCATTTAAAATATCACACTTTTCTAGAAAAACCCTAACCATAAAGGTTTCGGATCCACCTAGAACTGTGGTTTTAAGAAGACTACTTTAGAAAATGATTTTAAGGGGAATGACATGAATGCAAATGCAATTTGACAATAGTGACAGCATGAATCATACAAGGTTAGGTATCACCACATTGCAAGAGGGCCCTAAGGCCATGCCATGAAGCAAGTGAGGGCCAAGAAGAGAGTCCTGATCGGTAATCTCCTCTTGTTCACTCTCGACACGGACTTAATGTTGTCTTGTTTTCAAACATGCAAGAAATAGGGGTTTAGAGATAAGGGATTAAAAAAGAGAAGAACCTAAGTGGGTTCGGAGGGAGAAGAGAAAGTGGGGGAGTACGAAAAAGTAAAATGGGGATTACCTTGTCTCGTTGCTTCTTTTTTTGGTGAAGGCTCGGACCTTTGACTTGGGAAGGCTTTGGGAACTTTTTGATACGAACCCCGCCAACAATGTGATGAAACCCAACACCAAATCTGGAAAACAAGACCAAAGAACCTCAAGCTTGAAGGAAACCACGACCCGTTGCTTAGCAAAGCAAGAACCATGGTATGGTGAAGATGCCACAAACGGGAATGGATGATCTGTTTGATAAGTCTGGTTTGAACGCCACAAGGAATCCCTTGATAAGTTCAGATTAGTTCTTTAAGAAACTCAAGAAGAATATAGAAAACTCACAAAATATTTATTGATTTTGAATTTGATAACCAAGAGCCTTTTTATAGGCTTACATGATAAGATCTCTAGAATATTCTAATATTTGGAGATTTTCCTTAATTACTTCCTAGCCAATACAATCTTCCAAATCTAATATTTTCCCAAATCTGCTCACATTCCAAATCTGATCCAAATCAATATAAATCTAATACTTTCCAAAACCAAACCAAATCAAATCAAGGAAATTCAAAAAAATTCAAATTCAAATTTCAAATTCGAATCTCCATCTGATTTGTTGCTAGTCAATTAAGCCACATCAGATTGTGAGCCTACTTGGATGTATATGACTTAGTGAAATACGACCACATCTGATTGGGACCTCCCTTACACGTGTATGGTGGATTGGTTCTCTCCTAGATCAAATTTGAGTAGTAAAACCAAACTTTGTTCACTCTCGGTGGTGAGCATATTTTCTCCTTGTTGTAGAACTCTTCAGACTAGGTTATTCATCTCTTCTTTGAATCTCTTAGCTCGGGCCCTCGTCATCGGACCAATTGGAACTTGAACTGGACCATGAGTCTTGATAGCCTTGATGTCCTCATCACTTTTGGGTAGCGAGGTGGACCTTCAGTAGAGCTCGAAAGCTAGGGCTTCGGGAGTTCGGACTCAGATTGGGCTGGCGAAACTTCTAAAGAGCAAGAAAGGGCTTCGAGAGCTATCTGGAATCGAGGGGGAGAGTTTTTGGTGAATTTTTTCGACCTAAAATAAAGAGGGGGAAGGTCTGTATTTATAATGCAATTTCAAGGGGGTTGTGCACCACTCTTAGTGGCACATGGCTTAGACTTGGCTGTGTGCCACTAAGAGTGACGCACAAGGCATTAATGAATGCTTGAAAAAAGGCTGGATATAGGGTTGGTTGATTTCGTAACTGATCCTGGGGGGTTATGTGCCACTATTAGTGGCGCACGGCTAAAGAATGGTCATGCTTCACTCGAAGTGGAGTAGAGAGGTTCTGGTTCAAAAAAGGGAGGTGCCGGATGACGGGACCCTACTAGAAATGGAAAGGAGTACTCTGGAAAGTGTCCCAGAGGTTGGCGGTTTGATCCCCAGAGCCGAAATGGTTAAAGAGAGTGACCGGATGTCAGTCACCTCATCCCGAGAGTTCTAGGTTTGACCAAGATTGACTGAGGTTGATCAGAGTTGACTGGGGTGTTGCTAGTTTGAAACCTAGAGCCGGTGTGGTTTCCTATAGCATTTGGATGCTTAGGGGCAAAATGGTCATTTTGACTGGGGAACCTCCAAGAAAGGACCTGGGTTGAGTGGATGGCACTGGATATGCTAGACCATCTAGGGATAGCTTTAAAAGGTGGTCTTGTCATTTCGAGAACTTTGTACCTTCTTGAGGAACATGCCAGGCCTGCTAAGGGCAAAATGGTCATTTTTCACCGAGATGAGCTAGCAGACGTCGATGTTGACTAGTTTAGATTTGGTCTAGACTTTTGTTTAAGGAATTGGTACATTCTCGATGGACAGGCTTCAAAGGGTTTTACTGCATTGAGGGATAAACTTTCTAAAAGGTCATGCCAGACTGGGACAGTTTTCCGTTCTTGAGGGATTTATGCTTTCTCAAAGAACATGTCGGGCTTAGACGGTCTTTTGTTCTTTAGGGGTTTGTGCTTTCTCAAAGAACATGCCAAATTGGCAGGCATTCTACATTGGTGGGTTAGCAAGCGCCAAAGCGAACCGCTCTTCCATCTCGAGGACTTAGGTACTTTTCGGAGATAAGTGTGAAAGGGATTTTACCGATCCGAGGAATAAGCCTTCTCAATGATCGTGCCGTGCTGGATTGGATGGTCTTACCATCAATGAGTGATCAACTTTCTTGAATGATGGGACAAATGAATTTGACTTGGTATTTATATGGACTTATCGTCTTATGGAAGATGTGTTGGTCTAGATTGGACTGATTAATGCAATAGGGGCATTTCTATCATTTTGCCTCTAGTGGGCCTAGCGGGCCCACAAAGCGGTTGATAGATTTGATTGGATCTGGAAAGCCGGTTTGGACTTGAGTATGCTTGTGTTGGTTTGGAGGTGCTTCCAGTCGAGCAGGAGATCGTCGAGTGGCCAAAATGGGGTGCTAACAAACATGTGCTAGAACCCTTTTTGATAAGGATTCCCAAGAGGCTTATACTTACTTTGATTACTTAGCAAATTTGGTGAGAGATTGGGCTACCACCAAGACACAAAATCCCAAACCTTGACTAAACCAACAATGAGTGAGAAAGTTTCAATTTAAGGAAGTTGATGACATGAATGCTAGGTTAGCCACATTGTCAAGGAAGTTAGAAGCCCTAGAGGTTCAAAAGGTTCATGCAGTTAAGAGTAAGGTGATTAAAGAGAAAAGTTATTTGGTTTGTGAGGCCATGGATCATAATACCGCTTCATGTTTGGTCATTCCGAGAGTGAAGGAAGCATTGCATGGGTAAGTCAATGCAATTGGCAAATTCTAAAGAGGAGGGGGCAACCTTTATTCTAACACTTATAACCCAAGATGGAGGAATCACCCCAATTTCGAGTGGAGGAATGAGGATACTTCAAAACCTCAAGCATACCATGGAGGGTTGCAAAACCCTCAACCTTATCAAACACCACCTCCACCCTTCCAAGCACAATAATTTCAACCTCCACCTCCACCATAACCAATTTAACCTCCACTAGTAGCTCATTTCCAAGCCCAACCTAATGTGTATCAAACTCCTCATAGGAAACCAATTGAGGACAACGTCTACCAACTTTCGAATGACATGAGAGGGGTGAACACAAGGGTAGATAAGAAAGAGAAAGTGTTAGATCAACACACAAGGTTGCTAGAAAACATAGCAAAACAATTGTCTACATTGACACAAGCTTTAACTCAAAGTGTTTTGGGAAGATTCTCGGCCTAATCTCAACCTAATTCAATGGTGAGGCAAGTGCACATTACCAAGGAAAAATCGACCCCCATTATAGCCATGAATAAGTGCAAGCCATTACTACTCTTAGAAGCGACAAAATCATTGATAAGACCATTCCACCTAGGGAAGAGTCTTCGAAGGAGTGTGTTGAGAAAGGTGAGAAAGGAAAAGAGAAAGTAAAAGAGTCCGAAGAGTTAGGAGAAGAGAAATTGAGAGATTCCAAGGAATTAAAAGAGAAAGAGAGTGAGAGGAAAAGACCATAAGGAAGCCTCTTGAGACTCATATTGCTCTGAAAGACATCTTAAAACATGCCCCATTTTCCCAAAGGTTGACCAAGCCTCAAAATGAACTTCTAAATGCCAAAATTTATGAAGTTCTCAAGCAAGTCAAGGTCAACATTCCTATTCTTGATGCGATCAAGAAAATACCTTTTTATGCTAAGTTCTTAAAGGATTTGTGTACTTTTAAGAGAAGGTTAAATGTGAAGGAGACATCCATGTTGAATGAGAACCAAAGTGCGATTTTCCAATGCAAGACTGTATTAAATTTAAAGACCTTGGATGCCCTACCGTTTCATGCCCCATATGAGGGAATAGGATAGACCATACTCTTTTAAACTTAGGGTCTAGTGTTAGTCTTCTATCTTATTCGGTTTACATGGAACTAGGATTAGGTGAGCTATGACCTACCTGAGTGACCCTACAATTGGTGGATCGGTCTATCAAAGCCCCTAGGGGTGTTATAGAAGACGTTCTCATTCAAATAGATAATTTATACTTTTGGTTGAGTTCATCGTTCTAGATACACCACCTGTTAAAAGTAGTATGACTCACAACCAAATTCATGTCATTCTAGGGCGACCCTTCCTAGTTACCTCTAATGTTATTATTCATTGTCAGATTGGGTTAGTGAAGTTGTCCTCTGGCAATACCACCTTTGAGATGAACATTTTCTAGGTTGCTAAGCAACAAGGTGAGTATGAGAAGTGGAAGCACCCCATTTTTGCTCGATTGACAATCTCTAGCTTGGCTGGATCACTTTCAAAACTACATAGACACATTCAAGCCCAAATCAACTTTCAGACTCTTATCCAATCAGTCAATTGTTCTTGAGCCCGCTGGGCCCAATAGAGGCCTAATGACCAAAATTGCCCCTTGGGCCTCCAGGTACGTCTTTGAGAAAGTTCAAAATTCTTCAAGACGGTGAGTGCACCCTTCCTAAATGTCCTTAGACAAACAGGCGGACTCCATACGCTATCCAGACCAACTCAGGTCTCGTTCCAGTTAACTTCGGTCAAAATGATCGTTTTGCCCCTAGGCACACCAGTATAGCACAAATTCGTCCAGACAGTAAGTACACCTTCTAGGACTGTCTCTATATAGTTTGGCATGCTTAATAAGCCACTCCAACCTATCCTGACTCTTTTTGACAAATTCTGATCAAAATGACCATTTTACCCCTAGTGGCCCAAGTGCGCCCCGAAACCATACCGGCTCTGGATACCAAATTGGAATATCCTATCATACACCCATGTCCAATCCAAGGTGAGTCTTGTGACTCTAAACACTTCCAAGTCAAAGAAAGTCCCCTGTAGCATCTTATAGATGCTTCGATAGGGCTGTCTCTTCTCACAATTCCCTGATTATAACGTATCATCAAACGACTTGAGAAATGCGTATATCAGGGAATTTGCAAAAGCCTGCCCATAGGTCTTTCCATCGATACGGCTTGATTGAATAGATCGTTTCCTGAAGCCCTTGATTACGTGGATTGGAAGTTGCCACTTTCAGAAACCCCTAGAGCTTCTCATAGACGCTCCGCTAAGGTTATCTTTTCTTTCGATTCCTTGATTATAATACACCACCAAACGACTTAAGATATGTTTAAATTAGGGAATTCCCAAAAGTATTTCAAGAGAACTTTCTATCGGTATGGTCTGATTAGAGAGATCATCCCCTGAAGGCCCTGATCACATGGCCCAAAGACCGCTACTTTTAAACATCTACGAAGGGTATCACAAATGCTCTGAAAAAAGTGTGTTTTTGTACAATTTTTTTGAGGCAATATCTCACTCTTTCAAACACCTTTAAAGCTCCCTAGAAGTTCTCGATTCTTAAAAAATAACAGGAGAACATCGTGAACATGACCAATTTCCCATAATCTTTTTTTGGATTGCACAATTATTGAGGCAAAGTGAACACAAAAGTTCCTGACGGCGGAGCGTATGCTATATGCACCCAGATTGTGATTAGATAGAGCAAAACTTTGCTTCCTCCCCAAGTTGAGCTAGTACAGAGGGTGTCACGTGGCATTCAACCACTGGAACAGTACTGGCGTATGTGCTAGAGTAAAAATTGCCTAGTCATGTAGCATATGCGCCAGCTCCCAGCAGATTGCCTATAAATATCAGACCTCCCCCCTTGAATAATCAGACTTGAAAACAATGGTGAAACCTGCTAAAACACTCCCAGAACCTCAAAAAATCCTAAATATTCCACCTCTTTCAACCTTCCAAGCATCTAAGCTAAATTTCACTCACCTTAAACCTATACACGTCATCCCTAAAGCCTCCAAGCAACCTTGGAGGCCATTTCCAGCCCACTGTAAGGCCATTGAAGACCCTTCAAATATCAAGCAAAGCTCTCCATTAAAGCTTGAAGAAGTTGTGAAGACAAGGTAATATTTCTATTTACATTTTGCTACCTCTCACTCTTCTCTCCTTCCTCCTAACCTACTTAGGCTATTCTCTATTTTCAACCCTCGTCTTCTATCTCCTATTTCTAGCATACTTGGAACAAGAGACTTCGTAGGTCATGCCTAGAGGAAAGCTTATGGGAGCCACTGTGTAGGGGGATCTCTCATAAGCCTACTTTGAGATGGTATGACCTTGAAGCCCTTATAATGTGATGTGGCCTTTTAGCCTTGTATGATTTCATAACTCCCTTGCATATAGTTGCTATGCTCATTTATTGCATGCTTGGCTCCATTTTTCAAACCCCTTAACATTTCTAATCTCTGCACACTTTTAAAAATCCAAATTCAAGTGTTTTTCTAAAAATGACCATAAGAGTTGGTTTCTTGAAGCCTAGTTTGGAGCTTTAGATTTCTATGTCCTAGGGAGCATTGTTTATGCCCATTGACTTCATTCTGCATTATTGCATTTTACCATCTTCAAGTTGCATTAAAATGGTTTTCTGACATCATATTTCACCTTGATTTTTAAAGTTTTGCTCTCTTAAGTTTTGTGGTTGAAATGGTCCTTACGGAACCCTCTCTTAGGTGATCTTCCTATTTATTGACATAGGAACCCTATCTCACTAGAGTGGTTTTCTACACCCCAAGAGTGGTTTCCAAAACAACACTTTTCAAGAAGGGTTATCAAAAGTTCATTCTTTTTATTTTGCATAAAAATGATTCTCTAAAAGCATCATTTCATGTTGATTTTCAAAAGTTTGGCTCTTTTTAAGTTAGTGGTTATAATGGCTCCAAGAAGTGGTTTCCAAATATGAACCTTATAAACCTTACACTTGATTAGAGCTCATTTTCATGCAATGATCCTTTTCAAAATACATGTAAACCTTTAGAGTTGTTCTCCAAATCCTTTACAAAACATCATGGTTTCCGAAACCCCTTTTAAAAAATTCATGCATTAAACCACATTTCCAAAACCACTAGGTCCAAACCCTAGTTCAAAGCCACCTTTCAAAACCATCTTCCAACCCTAGGTTAAGTTGACCCCAATTGTCCAACCTTAGGTTAACCTAACCCAAGTTAGTTAACCTTAGGTCAACTGAACCTTAGGTTAACCTAACCTTAATTAGTTAACCTTAAGTCCCCTTGACCCTAGGTTAACCTAACCCTAGTTAGTTAATCTTAGTTCAATCCAACCCTAGTTCTACCTAACCCTAGTTGTCCAACCCTAGGTTAACCTAACCTAAGTTAGTTAACCTTAGCTCATCCCAAGCATGGTTAAAAGGCTTCAAAGACTCTAATTCCAAACTTCTTTCAAACCCTTTTTCAATCCAAAATCAATTGCATGGCATGCATTAAAAAAGATCTTACTCTCTTGAGTGTTCAAAAATCAATTCAAAAGTCTTTTCTAATTCTTCTGTACCCTATTACAAGATGTTTTCAAGAATTCTCTTAAACTTGTCTTGACAAAAACGGCCAAACACCTACCATTTCCACAAGTTATTTTCAAAAGTGATTTTCAAAACTCACAACTCTAAGATGATCTTAACCCTCTCATGGTTAAAGTTTCCTTAGAGAAAGTGACAAGTCAAGTGTGACCTTCTAAGGTCTATATAGGGTGTCGAACCCTAAATGCTTTTGAAAAACCTTTTTCAAAAGTCTTTTTCGAACATCACATTCTTGAAACAACCCTAATCCTTCCATGGTTAGGATTGTTCAAATGTAAGTGAGATATTCAAGAAGGATTCTATAACCTTAAAGTTTTAAAAACCAAAGTGAAGTCTCTAGCCCCTTTTCCAAACATGTTTTTAAAACTCATAGCCCTAAAAAAGTTTAGTTCTTCAATATTTTACCTTTTAAAGATGATGAAACATTAAACATATTTTTTATAAGATATTCAAAAACTACTTTCAAAGGCTTCTCGAAGACAAGTTCACAAGAGCATTTCCAATCCAAACTCTACCTCCAAAGTTTCAAAACAAGACTTCAAAACATTTCCAAAACTCCCTTGAGTTGTTTCAAAATATTTGTAAAACTCCCTTGATTTATTTCAAAACATTTCCAAAACTCCTTTGAGTTGCTTCAAAGCACTTCCAAAACTCCATTAAGTTGTTTAAAAAACATTTCATAACTCTCTTGAGTTAATTTCAAAAACATTTAAAATCATCTTCAAACCCGATTTCAAAAACACTTCAAACATCCCAAGTCCTATTTCACAAGCATTCTTCTAAGCTCTCAAGTTCTCTTTTTCCAAAGACCTCAAAGTGTCTTCAAAACTTTTTAAAAATCTCAATGCGTCTTCAAAATTTTCAAAGGTCCTAATGTGCCTATTTTTCAAAAGTAGACCCAATGTGTCTTTCCAAATTAAGGCCCCAATATGTCTCTTTTCTATTGGGCCCTTACCCGAACTATGAATGACATGATTCTCGCCAATTGAGATATGTAGGCAATCTAAAATAGTGCGGTCATAACCATTTTTCCAAGGTAAATGTTCATCTTCAAAATGCACTCTCAATCAAAATTTCTATTTTAATCGTACTTCAAAACCTTTTCTATTTCCAAACATCTTTCCAAAAACATGCATCATGCATCATTTATCCAAAAAGTGATGACCAAACCTCTTTTTCAAAAACTTTTCTAAGTAGATAAAAGTGGATATTTGTAACCGGTGATTCAAATGAGTGAACTAAGGGTAATTAGACACATAGGTACTGAAAGGGCGGGGTAGAGTGATGATTCTAGAATATCTTCCCTACCCGTAACCAACTCTAGGACCATAGATCTCTATTTCAAAGACCATTCCAGAGTCATTTTTCAAAAGGGCTTTAAAACATTTTAAAAGGTTGCTAAAAACCTCTTTTCCAAAAACCTCCTTAAGAAGGACATCTTCAAAACGATTTCAAAAAATCTAAGCTTAGTTTTAGGTAATCTAACACATCTTTAATTATGTTACGTGGCCACTCTTGTTTTTCAAAAAAGCCCTTATTCAAAATCAATTTCAAGTTCAAACCTCGTCGTACTTGTCCTTTTAGAATGGCAAGTTCCAATAAAGTGAGTACCGTACTTTTTTTCGAGCCCAGAGGGCTTGGTTAAAAATTGGGGCGCGACAACGACATTAGGGAGGTTGATTGCATCAAGGCCATTGTCCAAGAGCATTTTGAGAGCGAGTTTTTTTAGGATTCCTTAAAGAGAGCATTGGTGAGAAGTGAGCCACATGACTCACTTGAGAGTGATACCGAGACATTGGGGGAGAAGTCTAGCAAAAGGGTAGACGATGCCC
This sequence comes from Euryodendron excelsum, assembly GCA_033060915.1. Classification (NCBI taxonomy): domain Eukaryota; kingdom Viridiplantae; phylum Streptophyta; class Magnoliopsida; order Ericales; family Pentaphylacaceae; genus Euryodendron; species Euryodendron excelsum. Next base: position 7,278,471 of record CM065393.1, on the reverse strand, counting down.
AATGCATGCATGTTGGTCAGACTCCTTCTTTTGAACCTTTTCAACCTAGTGCCATTAAGCCTATCTCCTCGGAAAAGAAGCCTCCTACCCCAAAGAGAAAACCATTGCCTTCAACTTTGAAGTATGTGTTTTTAGGAGAGGGAGAATCCTACCCTATCGTAATTTCCTTTAGCTTATCTTTAAGCCAAGAGGAGGGATTGATTGCTATGCTCAAGTGTCATAGAAAAGCTTTAGGGTGGACCATAACGGATCTTCATGGCATTAGCCCTCTAATGTGCACTCATAGCATTTATTTAGAAGAGGAGTCTACACAAGTGCATCAAATGTAAAGATGGTTGAATCCCAATATGAAAGAGGTGGTAAAAGAAGAGGTGTTGAAACTCCTTGATGCAGGTATCATTTACCCCATCTCCGACTCGAAATGGGTTAGTCCAACCTAAGTAGTTCCTAAAAAATCAGGAGTCACTATAGTACAAAATGAGGAGAATGAGTTAGTCCCCACTAGGATCCAAACCTAGTGGAGAATGTGCATAGACTACTATATGCTTAATGTGGTGACTAGGAAGGACCACTTTCCCCTTCTATTCTTGGACTAAGTCCTAGAGAGGGTAGTGGGTAGAGCCTTCTATTATTTCTTAGATGGGTACTTTAGGTACAACCAAATAGAAATTGCCCTAGAAGACTTAGCAAAAACCACCTTTACATATCATTTTGGTACTTATGCATACAAGAGAAAGCCTTTTGGCTTGTACAAGGCACCAACCACTTTTCAAAGACGTATGATGAGTATCTTTAGTGACATGGTTGAGAAGATTATAGAGGTCTTTGTGGATGAATTTTCGGTGTACGGAGATACTTTTGAGAGTTGTTTGGAACACCTTAAAAAGGTGTTAGAAAGATATGAGGAAAGATATCTTGTGCTTAATTGGGAGAAGTGCCATTTTATGGTCACTCAAGGCATAGTGTTAGGCCATGTCATGTCTTCAAAGGGAATTGAGGTAGATAGGGTTAAGATAGAGCTAATTCAAAAGTTACCTACACCTAGGAATGTCAAGAATATCTGGTCTTTCCTTGTGCATGTCGGTTTTTATTGGCATTTCATAAAGGGTTTTAGTGCTATCTCCCGGCCTATGTGCCATTTGTTATCTTAAGATGTTCCATTTGAATGGACAGCTTCATGCCAAGGAGCTTTTGACAAGCTCAAAAGGCTTTTAACTACCGTCCTAATCATACGTTCGCTCGATTGGTCCCTACCTTTCGAGCTTAGGTGTGATGTAAGTGATTACGCCTTGGGGGCAATTTTGGGCCAAAGGGTAGATAAGAAACCACATGTCATTTACTATGGTAGCAAAAGCCTAAGTCAATTATACCACCACGGAGAAAGAGCATTTAGCCATGGTTTTTCCCTTAGACAAGTTTAGGTCCTACTTAATAAGCTCTTTACTGATCATTTACATCTACCATGCCGCTCTTAAGTACCTTCTAACCAAGGTGGATACAAAACCATGATTTATCTGGTGGATTCTTTTGTTGCAAGAGTTTCACATTGAAATTAGAGATAAAAAGAAAGTTGAAAATGTTATTGCAGATCACTTGTCTAGGCTTCCCCTTGATGGGGGAGCCACCAACTCGCTCCGTATTAATGAGCATTTCCCATATGAGAATATTTTCCAAGTCCAAACTTTAGAGCACTCTTCAATCCATTAGTTTGCAGACATAGCTGACTCCTTAGTTACGGGTAAGATTCCTTCCTATTGGTCTTCTATTGATAAACGTAGATTCTTTAGGAATGTGGGGCGTCTTGCATGGTATGACCCTTACCTCTTCAAGGATTGCCTCGATTAAGTTATTAGGAGATGCATTCTCAATGAAGAGTTTTGGAGTGTCATGGATTTTTGTCACTCTCGAGAGTGTGGTGGACATTTTTTGTCCAAGAAAACTGTGGCCAAGATTCTTCAATGTGGGTTGTATTGGCCCTCGATGTTTAACGATGTCCATGTGTCACACCCCCAACCCAATTAGACATTAAGTATACTACATTAGGCGAGGTGTGATTGCACACGACACCTTAAAATCTATTCGAAAAAGAACGCAGCGGAATATAATAACAGTGAGAAAGAAATACAATAAACTCTCTAAGATACATCAAAGGAAACCACACATTATAGATACATTACCAACTATAAAATAATCTACAACCTTCTAAAATTCTCTTCCATCGTACCATTTTAATATGAAACATAACAACAAGACTTAATGTCCCATATAAAACACAACCAAGAAACCGAAAGTAAGACAATGAAGCTCTCCCAAGTCTCAAGACTCAACATTTTAACACCAGCATGAATGCCACCACGGCAAGGACCAAGATTATAGTGAACCAAACTCCATCCTTTGCCCACCTGTCAAAAAGTCTGTGTGAGTGTGAGCTAAAAGTCAACGTACTCACAATAGATAATCAAACTCATAAAGAATGATAAATATAATCACAAAATTAGTCATCAATGAATAATCCATCACCTAATGATATATAATCATCTATAAAACACCAACATCAACAATATGTAATCATCCTCGTATCACCACCAATAATGTAATATACTTCATGCAATGCAATGTCTCTTGTGATGTAATGCATGAAACACCCACATGTGCGCACAAGTTTAGATAATGTTGGCCTAATATATCGATGACGTGTTATCAAGGAATGCCTATCATGGCACCCTTAGGCTAATCTACTGTGATTAAGCCTTGATTAACCCCACGTCGGTTAACTCTCTCTAATATAATGCAAGGCATATAATATGAATGGTATGCAATGCTACCTCCGTCTCTTCTACAACCTCATTAATATTACTACATATATAACCTCATCAATATCACTGCATATATATAACTTTATCAATAGTATGTTATATACATAATCATCAAGCAATTCCATATGAACAAAACTATCACAATCAACACTAACGTTCTAATAAGACAAACAATATACCAATATAGATAGTAAAGTATCCAAGTCAATATGAATAAAATCATCATAAATCCCACAATCAGCACCAATATAGATAATATTACAAATAATATATTCATTCAATATGAATATGACTATCCTCATCCCACAATCCCACAATCCCAAAATCAACACCAATATAGATAATATTACAAACAATATATTCATTTAATATGAATATGACTATCCTCATTCCACAATCTCATAATCAACACCAATATAAATAGTATTAAAAATAATATATTTATTCAATATGAATATAAATATTCTAGATTCCACCTGTCACCATACACACACATCATAATGGAATTACTCCTTGGTTGACTTTGAAGGCTCTTGACCTTCTTTAGCTACTATCACCACTACCATGTTAGTTTCGGAACCACATTATATAATTTATCAATAAATATTGAATATATACAATACTCCAACACTAAGCATACACCTTGAAAATAGGCTTAAAGACCTTTAATTTGATAGGTCATGGGTCAAAAATACATTTCGGATAAAGAAATTATGTCCAATAAAAGATGGATAAATTATGGAAAACTACGTTGCTGACAGAAAGTTTGGGTCACTTTTAAAATGACATATCTCTCAATCTACAAAGAATTAGAGTGCCAACTTTATATCAATAGAAATCTCCATGAGTCTATTTTCCAACGCTTCAAACATTGTGTCAAACCGAGTTTTCTATAGCAAGTTATGCTCAATTTACTAAAGAGTGTCGAAGTAGTGACCTAAGACCCCGCTAGAGCGGGCTCCAAAATAGATTACCCCACTCTCAGGCGGGCTTAACCCCGCTAGAGCAGGTTCCAAACTAGATTACCCCGCTAGAGCGTGCTACTTCAGACAGCAATGCACGAAAATGGGTTTCTCACCTCCAAACTCAACCAAAACTTTCCCAAACTCTTCCAAACTTTCACAATGCTTCTAAAATTCAAACATTGACCCAAGAAGGCTACAACAACTCAAAATGGGGTAGAATGAACAAGAAAAACAAAGGGATCTAGGGTTTGAAATTCCACACCCCATCATGCACACATTTGGGGGTTTTCAAACCCCAAACCCAAATCTCACAATACAAGTTGTAAGCTCTCAAAATATATGTAATTGGGACTCAATGGAGTCACCAAAGACATCAACCCATTCCTAAGTCCTCTAGACCGAAAATGATTATTCTAAAGTCTCCAATAAGACTTTGGGCTCTAAGACATGTACAAAATAAAGGATCTAAGCCATCTACTTGGAAATCATATACAACCTTCCCTAATTCACCTTAATCTCACTATTATGACATGCAAACAATAATCAATGGAAACCAACAAAAACATCATGAATCTTACCTCAAATTTTGAAATCAAGATACAACAAATCCACCCATAAACTCATTAATTGACTCACTACCTAACACACCACTTGTCATATGTCACACACACATGCACCCACATAATATTTACTTACTAATTAACCATGTAATAAATGTAATTTAGGTAATTATGAAATTATGACATTAGGGTCTCACACCATGCCTATTGCCTAACTTGTGATAGGTGCTAACTATTTGGGAGCCTCTCTAGGCGGCACATGATGTCCCTTAACCCCATTACCATTATTGAGATATTCGATTGTTGGGGTATTGATTTTATGGGCCCATTTCCTTGTTCATTTGATATTCTTTTTATCCCAATAACAATTAACTATGTGTTGAAATGGGTAGAAGCCATAGCCACAAAGACCAATGGCCACCAAGTTGTGGTCAAATTTTTGAAAGAGAATATATTTTCATGCTTTGGCATGCCCCGGGCTGTCATTAGTGATGGGGGCTCCCATTTTTGCAATAGGTCATTTGCTACTTTGATGCACAAGTATGGCATAGTGCACAAAGTTAGACTTCCTTATCATTCTCAAACCCAAGGCCAAGTTGAGTTGACCAATTGAGAGATTAAGCACATCTTAGAGAAGATGGTCACTGAGGTTGGTTGATGCTGTGTGGGCCTACCGCACAGTATACAAGATGGTTCTTGGTACCTCACCCTATAGGCTTGTTCACAGAAAGGCATGCCACTTCCCAGTGGAAATAGAGCACAATGCCCATTGGTTGTTTCGCTAATGTAACTCTATAATTGATGATGCGGGAATCCATAAGAACCTTCAACTCAATGAGTTTGATGAGCTTTGGAATGATGCCTATGAGAATGCCAAGCTTTCCAAAGCTCGGATGAAGACCTTCCATGACCATCACATCCTTCAAAAATCTTTTAAGGTTAGTCAAACGGTTTTACTCTATGATTGATGCTTATATCTCTTTCTAGGCAAACTTAAGAGCAAGTGGTCGGGGCCTTATGTTGTGAATGAGGTGTTCCCTTGTGGGGCAGTGGAGGTTCAAAACTCCACCAATAGGAGCTCATTTAAGGTGAATGGCTAACTGTTGAAACCATACTTTGAGGCTTTTTTAGGTGACATCAATTGTATAGATCTCATTGATCCACCATTCCTTGATTGATTGATTGAGCCACGTAATTTCTTGTAGCTTAGGAGTAGGTTGGTTAGGTTGTTCCCTTGTTTTTCTTTGAGAGGTTGTCTATGCATAGTTGGGGGTTGTCTTACCCTTGTGTCTTTTTCTTCGCCTTGCTTTTTCCTTATCTTTCGTTTAGGTTGGGGGGGACACCATCTAGGATGGGTTTTTGCCTTGTAGTTCTTAGGCTTTATGTGTTTTTCTTAGTTAGGTAGGGTAATGCAGAGAAAATCTAAAAATTTTTGAAAAATTGCACTACTGTTCGAACGACTTCCATTAGCATTCGAACAGGTGTTTGCATGGAGCGAACATGCATGCGAATGGCTATGTGAATGCTGGAATAAACTATTCGAATAGCCACATTAGCAACGGTTGGCTTTTCAAGAGTGAGCGTTCGAAGGTTTGCACAACGTGCAAACTAGACAGTTGTCCTGTTCGAATGGACCGCAAGCTTGCCAACAGTCGCTAATAGCGTTCGAACGCTAGTCTAATTTCTATATAAGGGCATCTGATCTTTCATTTAAAACATTTGAATGCCTAGAAAAAGAGAGTTTTATCAGGGAAAGAGCTTCCAGAGGATGGCAAAGCCCTGTAGGAGTCCGATGGCCAACCCGACCTTTTGAGCCTTGTGTTCCCAAGTGTCCCTAGGTATTCCTTGGGCCCTGTCTTCATCCTTTCATTGTTTTTAGTTGATAGTGTAGGGGACTGTGAAATTTTCCACAACTTGGCTATAGTGTATACGTATACTACCAAAAATTTTGATCTGATTAGCATAGCCTAATCTACATAATTAGAATCATACCTTCGAGATCTCTCTAATTTGATCTCGAATAACAAGAATCAGTGCTAAGCACGAAGCAACCGCTCGAACTCAACCTTTGGACTTCTACTGTATTCTTCGTACACGCCTTGCTCTACAGAGAGTGGGCTCGCTGCTGTTAGGGTTTCTCTTCCTCACAAAAACGTGTATTTCTCAATTATGTGCAAAGTGTAACCCTAGCAGCTTTTAGAGTGCGTATATATAGAGGCTACAACATGGACCATAGGATTAGTATAATTAAGACTTCCTACGTAAATAAGGACTCCTAATCCAACCAGGATTAATCTTTATTTACGTAAATCATAATTCATACCACTAAGGAATTATAATTGCACTCCCTGTTATACTAGAAATTATATTTCGAGCTCCATATTATTAAATGCTTATTTATCTCCCCACATTAAGATTACAGATACCCGTCTATTAAATTAAATTACTGACAATTAAATTTAATAGACTTATTTAATTCTTTGAGACCTTCCACTTAACTTATTTGATATGTTGGATTCATAATCCACCTGCAGGATTTGACATAATCAAAACTTATAAGCTTCCTCAAGGGGGTATCATCAATCCCTAGACGAGGACATGGATTCCATCAATAATAAATATTCACCATACACGTAATGTTATTGTCCAACTAACTGAGTTTATTGACCCACAAAGAATCTCACTCTTCTGCAAATCAAAACAATAAATACTACATGCACGTGTCTATTTATTACATTAGGATTAAGAGCATAAGCACTCATAACAATCATGAGGTATTAATTGTTTTATATAGTCAGTATAAAAAACAATTACCTCAACACGGTCTTATTCAATATACACAAAGTGTATTAGTGCGAGGAGTTGGAACTATACTGTTCCCCATAGTCAAGACAGACCTATTAAAACCTTGTACTACGGTCCTACTGATGGTGTGCCCATTTCTATCTAAGACTGTGAACGATAAACTTATATTCCATAAGAACCGATGATCTAATCTTTCGTGTGTAAGTCGTACTCTACACACCAAATTATCTATTATATAAAATAAGAGACACACATGCATAATCATTAAATAAATAACACAATGCAAATATTTCTCACACAGATTCTCATTAAAATGGAATAATTAATTTATTAATAAATACTAAAGCCATTACACAAAGCATGTCTTTTAGTATAAATTTCCAACAGATAGAGGGGTAGGGTACATTAGTTATATCTCATTTATTATTCGATGGTGAGTTGAGGGACCATTGTGTCAGGAAAAGGTCAGCCACGTAGAGGTCAGGATGGTAGAGGCAAGGGTTGAGGCCAGCTTGAGCCCCCACCTTTTGATGAGACATGGTTCATTGGGAATAAGGCCCAGAACACTTTTGAGGATGTTTGAGTCAGATGGAGGTTGTGTTGGAGAGGCATTAGACAATCTCGCAGTATAGAGATGACCCCTATCGATGGTTAGATGTGTTCACTGATAAGTAGTGGCTGGGGTTGAGCTAATTCAAAGGTAAGTGTGGTTTCACACTAGTTGCTGAATTCATGGCCAACATTTCTTACTCGTCGGACACTCCAGCGCTTGTGACTATTATATTGTGGGTCAGAGGCCGTGTGGTAGTGATCACCCCAGCCACATTCGCTACATTCTTTGAGTTACCGTGGGTAGAGTAGCCCGGTTTCATTTTTAAGGAGAGAGGGGGTCCTAATCACGAGTTTGTTATGGTGAAGGTTTGTGTTGAGGTCAAAAGATGGGAGACATTGTAAGTGCTTAAGAAAGCACTTACTGTTCACTATAGACCTCTGTTCATTTTCTCATGTTGTTCCCTTTTTCTTATCAGTAAGGTCTCAAGGTGTAGTCGGCATCGGGCACAACTTCTATGGGCCATAGGGATAGGGAGGTCGATTGACCTACCCCGATTGATGATTTCAATTCTGTTTGCTACTACTTCGCTTACTACAGTACATACAAGCATTCCATTTGGATGCTTCATCACTTTCGTCATCCGGCTGGCTGAAGTTGGCCCCTAGGGAGATGTGATTACTATATCTCCCAAGAGGCCCATTTGACCTGTCATCCAAGAATAGGGCAAAGGGGCAACTTAAGGGCATTTAAAGGAGAGTTCAGAGGGTACAACCACCCCCACCAACTCAGGTTTCACTTTAGTAGCTAGCTTAGGGCCAGCAGCAGTAGCCACCACAGAAGCAGCAGGCCCAAGAGGGGACTCCTATGTTAAAGCTTCTTCAATAGCAGATTCAGCTAATGTTGTTACATTCTTAAGCTTTTGCCTCTCTTCAAGAGTAGAATGTAGCTATGCAGTAGTTTTTAGCAGCTCAGTAGACCGCCCATACAGAGTGGTAGGCCACTATATTGATAGGTTAACTGCTAAGGATACGACTATTACTGCCCTTATGGCTCAGCAGATGAAGATTTGACAGACTCAATAGGAGCACTCTAGGTTCCTCTAAAAGATTATTAGACATCTCACTCGTTAGTCTCGCCTTCCGATGATGATGATGACTATTAGGGCTTAGAGTTTAGATACATGTTTGTAAGCACCCCATTTTTGCCCGTTCGGCAGTCTCCAGTCCGTTCAGACTTGTATTCGAGTCAATATGGACATATTCCAATCTAAATCAACTTTCCAAGTCTAATCCAGTCAATCAATCGCTTTGCGGGCCCTTTGGGCACAAATGGAGGCAAATGACCGAAATGCCCTTGGGGGCATTGTTTCGGTCCAATTCCAATTAGGCACGTCTTTTTGAAGACGGGAAGTCCCCTTTTCCAATTTCAATTCTAATTCCAATTCCAATTCCAATTAAATCTGGCATACCTTCGAGAAAGTTGATTTTTTGAGGTGGTAAGACCATCCGATCAGGCACGTCTTTTCGAAGACGATAAGTCTCCTTTCCAATTCTAATTCCAATTCCAACCAGTACACTCGAGAAAGTTGATTCCTCGAGCCGGTAAGTCCATCCTGTCTGGCACGTTTTCGAGTGAACTCTTCAAAACGGTAAGTCCCTTTAAACCCATCAACTGGGACAAGACCCCAAGTCCCCGACATGATAGAACGGTCCACTTTTAGCGCCTGCTAGCCCGCTAATGAAGAAATGTTTGTTATTCGGCACGCCTTCCACGAAAGTTGATTCCTCAGGCGTTAAGTCCACCTAATAGCTTCCTGACATTAGGCAATCTCGGGAATGATCGCGACCCGTTAGAGTAATGGAAATACTCGTAAACATCGCAAACGTCAGAGTGATGGAAACACTCGTAAACAGGTCGATATAGGGAATTTCCGACAAACCCCTGTATCATGGGACTGCCATCAGAGTGACGAAAACACTTAAAACCCAGGTCAACACCGATGCCTGCTAGCCCACTTCGATGAAAAATTACCAAACTGCCCTTAGGGCTATTTTTGGCACGTTTCTCGAAAAAGTACCTAAGTCTTCGAAATGGTGAATCCACCATTCCAAGATTGTCTTAAAGGTAATCCGGCATGATTAGGTGCCTTCTAGTCAGTTTCAGGCCAATTCTGAGACTTTCCGGTCAAGATGACCATTTTTTCCCTAGGCATTTGAGCGCCTCGAGAACCACACCGGCTTTGGGTATCAAATCGGTAACCTCTCGAGAATACTTTTTATAGTATTCCTGACCTTTCATCATCTTTCCGGATCATTCCGAGTCAAGTTTGGCAAACCTAGTACAAAAGGACCGTTTTGCCCCCGGTGGGCCGATCGCCTTTTCCAACCACACCGGCTCTGGGTCTCAAACCGGTAACCTTTGGAAATATTCTAAATAATGTTTCCAGACCTCGAGTCTCCTTCTGGGACATTCTGAGTCTATTTCAGCAGCTTTTCGGCCAGATTGACTATTTTGCCCATAATGGCCCGGTCAACCCTTCTGACAAATCTTGGCCTCATTTTTCGAGTCCATTACCCCTGGGACCCTATTCTAAGGGTTCCTATCCCTTTCCAGCCTTCTGGGTCATTCCCGGCCCCCTTAAATTATTCTCGGACCTTCCGGAGTTAGTTCAAGTGAAGCTAGGCTAAATATTGCATGGTAGTCATTAGTACAGGTGCCTAAATCTTCTGAAGATACGTTGCTTGCCGACTTAAAAACTTTCTTAAGTGGCTAGCGCCATTAGTAGTGGGGCCAAGCCAAAAAATGGCCTGGGAGTGGCGCTAATGTAATTTTTGGCCTGGCTTCACTGCAACAGGCGTTAGATCATTCTTCTCTCTATAAATACAGAGCCTTTTTCAGCGTGACAGAGGTTCGAAAACTCAGTTTGAAAACCATACTATTCGATATACAAAGCTCGTAGTCTCCCTAAACCCTAGTCTTCTTTAGGTTTTCCAAACCCTAGCCTTCATACACAAACCCTAGCCTCCCATACACTCCTATACACTCATACACTAGCCTCTAAAGCCTCCATTGAAGACTTGAAGTGCTACAATCAAAAGCTCTTGAAGATCAAGACAAGCCCTTGAAGGTTGAAGCGAAGACCGAAGCAAAGCAAGCAAAACAAAGTGCGCAAAGCAAAGCAAAATAAAGAAGATACAAGATAAGCTCTCTATTTAAGTTTACGCATCTTCCCCCTCTCTCTTCTCCCTTTGAACCCATATGAATTTTCTTCTATTTTAATCCTCCATATTCTTCCCCCCGTTTCTTGCATGCTTGAAACAAGAGACTTCTTGGTCCATGTGTAGGATTAGGTTATTGGAGGTCACCATGTCGGGGGCTTTCTCTTAGTCTAACTGGCGACCACGTGGGTTCGGCCCCCTTGATTATGTGGTGAAGCCTTTAACCTTGTATGTTCACGACCCCAATTTTCATTGTGCATATCATGATCTTGCATTCCTCCAAAATTCGTTTTTTTAAACTTGTTTTCAAAAACTTGCATCAAAATTGTTTTCAAAACTTGCATCAAAATCTTCTTTTTCAAAACTTGTTTTCAAAATCACAATCTTAAGGTGATTCTAGCCTTTCCATTACTAGGGTTGCATTGGGAGAGTGTTATATTTAAAGTGATCAATATGGTCCATATTTTCAAACCCTTGTTGTTTTCTAAACCACAATCTTAGAGTGTTTCTAGCCTTTTTATGGTTAGAATCGCTTTAACAAAGTGAGATATTTTTATGGACTTTTTAAAAACTCTATTTTCAAATCTTTCTTTCTAAAAAATCCCTTTTCCAACGTACTTTCTAAAAACTCTTTCCGATCTTCTTTCCAAAATTATTTTCTAAAACATTCCCTTCAAAAATTTATTTTCCAAAACGTCTTTTCAAACTCCTTTCCAAAATGTTCTCTTCAAAATTTGCCTCCTAAAAGCGTTCATAAAACTCTTTCCAGAAACTCTTTCTAAAAATCTTCCTAAAATCTCTTTCCTAAAAGCACCTTCCAAAATCTTCTTTTTAAAACTCCTTTCAAGTTCATTTTTCAAAAACTCATTTTTAGTATCTTTTTTCAAAAGTCTTCGTTTCAAAAATTCACTTTCCAAAAATCCCTTCTCTTGAAGTCCAAGTCAAGCCCTAGAGCCAACAATTAGGAAATCCTAATTTTCCTTCCCAAAAACATGATTTTCAATTCCCTATTTTCTACATCAAAACCATAAATTTCCAAAACCTATTTTCTACATAATACTATAGTCTTCAAAATCTAGGGTTTCCAAAACCTCATGTTTTCAAATCCATGCCAAATCCAATCTTCCCTTTAGGAAACCGAATCTAATCTCTTGTTTAGGAAACTAGATCCAATCCTCCGTTTTTGGAAACAAAACCAGACCATCTCTTTTTAGAAACAAAATCTAATCCTTTGTTTTAGGAAATAGGAATCTCAATCCTTCCTAATCTAAACCTTTCCTAATCCAAATCCTTCCTAATCTCATACTTTCCTAAACCTTAAGTTTTCAAAACTTGAACGTTTAAATCTTTCTTGAAACTTTAAGCTTCCAAATCTTTCCTACTTTCAACTTTCCAAATCTAAATCTTTTAATCTTTCTTAAACTTAAACCTTTCCTAATTTCAAGTACTTCTAAAACTCAAATTTTGAATCTTTCTAAAATCCTAAACTTTCTAAATTTCAAACCTTTCTAAATTCAAAACTTTCTAAATTCAAATATTTCCAAGGATCAAAACTTTCCAATTTCAAAACTTTCCTATGTCAAAACTTTCCTAAATCGAAACTTTCCTAATTCGAAACATTTCTTAAAATGAAACTTTCCTATTTTCAAACTTTCCTAATTTGAACATTTCCTAAATCCAATCTTTTCTAATCTTCCAAGTCCAACATTCAAGTCAAATCTTTCTTAATCTTAAGTCCTTCTCAAATCCTATCTTCTTAAGTCTAGGTTTCCTAAATCTCTATCTTTCCAAATCAAAGTCCAATCTTTTCAATTTCAAATTCCAATGCCCAATCTTCTATTCTAAATTTAAATAAAATCCAAATTCCAATTCAATTTCTTTTTCTAATCAAAATCTTCTATCGGACTCTTATCCGAACGGCAACTGACCTGATTCCTCAAAAAAGATACGTAGGCAACCCTCGTGGGTGCGGTCATAACCTTTTTCAAGTTTCTAATTTCACAACCTTTTTCAAATCTCCAATTCCACAATCTTTTTCCAATTTCCAATTTCATAACTCTTTTTAAATCTCTCATTCTATAATTATTTTCAAATCTCCAATTCCATAGTCTATTTCAAATTTCAATTCTAAAAATCTATGTTTAAATCTCTATTTCTAATTTCCAAAACTTTCTAATCTATCTTTTCAAGTCTCTTTTCTAAAATCAAATCAAATTCTTCTTTTCAAATCTATTTCCAAATCAAATCTTTCTATTGCATTTACATGTCATGCATCATGCCTCTCTAAAAATTCTCTTCTAAGGTGAATAGTTTTGGACATTTGTTAGTTGTAGACTCTCATAGGTGAATCTAGGGTGAATAGACATGTAGGTACCGCAAGGGCGGAGTAGGGTAATGGCTTAGTGCGCCTTCGCTACACGTAACCAACCTCCGATCCTAAGATCACTATTTTCGAAAGACCAAAATGGATTTATTTTTTAAAAAAAATGGCTTAAATGTCTTCCAAAGGTTACCAAACAACCTATTTTCTTAAAAACCCTCTCTTGAGGAGGTATTTTCAAAATCGATTTCAAAAACCCTAAGGTAGTCTTCGGATTATGCTTATTTTTTAGGTGATCTAACTCACCTTAATCAAGTTAGGTAGCGACTCCAAATGTTTTCCAAAAGCCCTTTATTCAAATCAATTTTCCATTCAAACCTAGCCGCACTCATTCTTTTAGGATGCTGAGTTCTAACGAGAGAGTACAGTGTTTTTTCCGCTTTTGTGTGTATTCCTCAAGTGTGAAAAATCTGGGCGCGACAATGTTGTACATGCATTTCATTTTATTTCAGCATATGTTGTATCTAAAACTATGATCTTGATATAGTGGATGTTTATTTTGAGCTTTATTGTATATATTTCATTATATTACTCTTATCTCTTGTGTTTGGGTTGTATAGTCATAGGTGTGATATGATATGGATATCTTTTGATCACTTGTGCCATTTAGTAAAGATTTGAGTAATGTATAGTCTCAGTATCGTTCATTTCATTGTTTTAGCACATTTTTCATGTATCTTTCATATTGATTCCTACTTATTCATGGTGGATATGTTGATTCTCTATTTCTGAGGTACCATAGCAACATTTGTGAAAGTGCAATTTGAGATTAGAAGATAAGAGTTTTTTCATATATCTTGACTAAAGTTAATGTTGATTCACTCTTTACACCTAACACATTGTGGGACTGCATCATCCATAGGAAAGTAGAGGGGATTACTTCTTTGTGCACAATCATGTTATATAACATCATTTGTTGCTATCTTTTACATTTTCGTACTTACATTAGTGGAGATTTTTACCTTCTGAGCTTTAGAGCATTTATCGAAGTGATTACATTCACTCAAGGATTAGTACTTCACACTCATTTTCTTCAATAGCTTCATTATGCTTGTATTTTATTCATGAGTTGAGTATTGATTGAGATGATGACACTTATACTTTATTGAATTCTATAATTAGGCATTTTGGACATTATTCTAGGCCATCCTTCTCCTTGCAAGCTATGCTTCTTCATGAAAAGTTATTATTTCCCTTGATCCCCTTTGATACCATCTCTTGTCTTTTATCTTTATACAAGTTAAAGTGTGTTGAAAAGTCTTCATTGATGAGCTGAGCTATTTTTCTCCTCTTGAAAGCAATGAGAAAAGAAAGAAAAGTAAAGAAAGAGATTGACGGGGGAAGTTTAATAGAAAAAAAAAAAGGAGCAAATTGAGAAAAGATAAAAAAGTTAAATGTAAAGCGGCAATCAAAAGATGAAAGCAAGAAAAGAGATATTTCAAAGTTGAAGAAAAGTGAAAAGAAAAAAGAGTAAAAGGATGAGAAGAGTGTTATGAAATCAAAAAGGGAATAGATGCAGATGTTTAACCATTCATCATTTCATGCCTTGATCACACATGATTTGACCTACTTGCATCCTTCTTTACCCTTACCTTATGTATCTTCCGTATCCTTTTTACCTTAGAAAGGCCTAGTTGATCCAAGTTATGCTTGATTGGAGATTCAATAGAGTATGAGTCATCATTTGTCAACTTCTTTAAATCAATGCTCAACTATGATTTATCCTTTCATGAAGTTATGTTAAGTTGATACACTCATATCTTTACGGTTTTTGTAATTAGCATGCTCCTTTGCCTTCATTTACATTTACTCTTATTTCGAGCATACTATTGTGAGAGCCATATGAGTGTTTCTTTGAGAGTGTATGACCAATGATGCATTGAATCAAGGCTTAAAAGTTTGAGAATGCATAAGTGTCTTTCCATTTAAGTCATATAGCATGATTTTTCACCCACAAACTTGAACCTCTCTTTGGTATGAGTTGTTGTATATTCTTGCATGTGTTAGGAGTTAGAAGTGATATCTAATGTTAGCTTGAGTTGGATTATGCATGTTCTTCTTATTCTCATCTCTAATTGCAATTTACAAGGGGATGTTTATGGGTATTATCATTAGAAACCCTCATGAGACACCACTCATCCACTAGGAGTAACATAGGGGTTTAAAGGCTTGATGAATAAGCTAAATGCATCTGTGACTCCTAGAAAGTGGAGAGCATTTTTTTGTATATAGTTTGTTTTAGTTTATAGATTTTACTAGGGACTAGCAAAAAGGCAAGTTGGGGGGGGGGGGGGGGGGAGGGGAGTGATTACACTCCAAAAGTGTAATCTTGTTACCCAATTTAGTTGGTTGTTAGCCACAAATTATGTTTAATTTTGCTTTATTAGTTAATTTTATTCTTAAAGCTGCTTTATCAAATCTTGTGCAAGAAGTGGAGCTCAAAAGGATCAAATTGAGCAAAATTGCAAATGAACGTTTGAACGGAGAAGGTTAAAGTGTGAACGGTCGTTCGAACGCCCAACCCATCTGTTCGAATGGACCCGGTGTTCGAACGGCCATTCGAATGCACGTCGAGATTTAGAGAACTCAGATCACCGTTTGTGAGCACCCCATTTTTGCCCACTTGACAATCTTTGGTCCAAACCAGACCCTCACTCGAAAGTCATGACACTATAAAGCCCAAACCGACTTTTCAAACTCCAGTCCAATCAATTGGTAGCTTCCTAAGCCTGTAGGGCCCTATTAAAGCCAAAAAGATAAAAATGTCCTTAGGCACTCTAGAAATTTTCAGGGACTAGGCGGTCTTCGAAACCAATCACCACCCAAGTTAGTTAACCCTAGTTCATCTTAACCTTAGGTTAACCTAACCCTAATTAGTTAGCCCTAGGTTACCTAACCGCAGTTAGTCAACCCTAGGTTATCTTAAAATTAGTTAGTTAACCTTAGTTGATGTAACCCTAGTTACCTTAACCAAGGTTGCTTAAACTTCAAAACTCCAATTCAAACAATTTTTCAATTCAAAACTAGTTTCATAGCATGCTTTTAGAAAACGTCCCACTTTCTTGAGTTTTCAAAAGTTTATTCCAAAATCTCCTCAAATGCTTCTATACCCTAAATGTTTTTCAAAACCTCTTTAAAAAATGATTTTTAAAAGTCACATCCTTTAGAAAATCTTAGTCATTCAATGATTATGGTTTCTTCATGAAAGTGAGATATCAAGTAGGATTTTATAACCCTAAAGCCCTAAAAACCTTAGTGAAGTCTCTAACCCCTTTTCCAAACATGTTATTAAATTCATAACCTCAAAGGAGTTTGGTGTCTCAATAGTTAAATTCTCAAAGGTGATGAGATATTCAACATACCTTTTATACGGTATTCCAAAATGGTTTCCAAAACCTTTTCAAAAGCAAGTTCACAAGAGCTCCCCTATTTTAATTCAAACCCCGTTTCTAAATCTCTAATCAAGCTATCAAATGTTTCCAAAACTCGCTTGAGTTGTTTCAAACATTTCAAAAACTCTATTAAATTATCTTCAAAACACTTCAAAAGTTCCCCAAGTTCTATTTCAAAAGCATCTTCGAAACGCTCTCTTAAGTTGTTTCAATACATTCCAAAGATCTCTTAAGTTTTATGCCTAAAGACATTTTCAAATTCTCAAGTTCAATTTCAAGTCAAAATTCTTGAATCCACAGTTTCGAAACCTTCCAAGACTCCTATGAGAATATTTTCAATTGGGCCCTTACCCGAGCTACAACTGACTTGATTCTTGCCAAATGAGATACATAGGCAACCTAAAGTGGTGCGGTCATAACCTTATTTTCAAATCAAATCCCCTTGTCAAAACCTCTTCAAGTCAAATATCCATTTTCAAAACTCATTTCCAGGTCAAACTATCTTTCCAAAACCAAGTTTCAGAAACTTGTCACTCTTTCAAAAGCCTTTATGCATCATGCATCATTCATTCAAAAAGTGATGAACAGGACCCCATTTTCAAAATTCTAAAGTTGATACAAGTGGACTTTTAGTAACTGGTGATTTAAGTGAGTGAACTAAGGGTGATTAGACATGTAGGTACCAAAAGGGCGGGGTAGGGTGATAATCTTAGGATATCTTCCTTATATGTAACCAACCTCCGGACTATAGATTTCTATTTTGAAGACCAAAATTAGCTTTCAAAAGGTTGCTAAAAATCTATTTTCTAAAAAACTTCTTCAGAAGGATATTTTCAAAACCTTTTCAAAAAACCTAAGTTTAGTCTTCGAATTACACTTAGTTTTAGGTGATCTAACACATTTTTGACTATGTTTGGTGGCAACTCCTAATTTTTTCAAAAAGCCCATAATCAAATTAAGTTTTCAAGTTCGAACTGGGACTACTTAGATGGTTAGGCCATTAGTATGTCTCTTCACCATTCACTCACTCAGAATCTCTGGTTACTTTGTCAAGTTTTATCCACTCTTCAAATTTGTCAAAGTTCAAAAGTTTTCAAAAGACATAAGTTTGTAAAAATCAAACATTGTTTAGAAAAAATTTTTTTGAAGTGTTCAAAGTTTTCAAAAGTTTCATCACTTGCATTCATTCATGCTCTTACATTGATTTACATGTTCATACTTTTACATTGTTCGTGCTCTTGTATTGAATTCCATATGCATGCTCTTACATTGCTTTCCATGTTCATACTTTCGCATCAATCATCCATTTTATCTTGCATTGAGTTTGTCAAAAAGTTACTAACACTTTATATTTCTTTTGTAGGTGAACCCTTGTTCACATTTATTTTATGCTGTGTGAATGCTTCAACTACCATGAATGCATGAATGATATAAGATGGATGCGTGTTGTTGGGTTCTTTCTTCCAATTGCGAAAATTTCACACACACATGGTGCGATCACAAGCATGTGCATTCATATTTGCATTGTTACCCATTACTACCCTTTAGTTAGAAGGGGGAACAGTACATTAGCTGTTAGCAGATGCAGCATCTGCTTCTTACTTGACGACCTTTAAATAGTTCCCCCTTTCAAATGACCGACCAAAGATGGGGTTCACCCTCGCAGGGGTGGACGCCAAAGGTTTGAAGGTTTAGGAACTAGGCTTTCTAGGAAGCATCAGTCAACCCCAACCTTATGCTCATATAGAACCCCCTGCATAGTCGAATCTCTACCAGAATTGCGACACACGCGTCAATTTCAAAAATCAAGGAGGAAAGAGTGACTGTCTTTACATTCCTTACACATGTCTTTAAAACTACTTATTTTATTGTCATTATGTTGTTCATGTACCTTACTTCCATTATACTACTCATACATCGATATTTATTTCATGACACGAACTCTAAAGAAGTTCAAAGTCATTATATTTTCATACATATGTTCAAACCAAAAGAGAACGATCCAAAACCAATCTCGATTCAAAACCCACCAAAAACTCCTAATGATTCCATAACCCCAATGTCTCATGGCATGCATCCAAATGGCATTATTTCAAAAGGGGCCCCAATCTCTCTGTTTATGGAGATAGGATTGCCATGAAGACAAGGGGTAACCAAAGAGCAAGGCCACTCAACTATTGGCATCAAGAACAAAGAAAGCAAATCTGAAGACTCAAGAGTATTTTAGGAATCCAATATATAGAAGATAGGCAAAAGATCCTATGGAAAATGTTCCCCCTCCCCCTTCTATTGTACTTTATATTCCATGTCCAAAGAAAGAAATTTAATAAAAATCCATTATTTTTGCTCCTTTCTTTTGAATGAATGAACGTATGAGTGAATGAATGGTTCTACGAAGTATGGTATTGTATACAGGGGCAAAACCCTATCTCCTTGAATGAACAAGTCATTATGCTTGGCTCTCCTCACAAGCAGGGGCACCCCTAAGACATGCATTGCATAAAAATTTTCAAGCTAAGGCACTAACTTTTTGCTTTTTCTTATTTTATACTTTCTCTTTACTTCCCCCCATTGCTATAAGATTGAAAGCCAAGCCAACATTAAAAAGCATCCATGGAGCCATTCAATGCGCCACCAAGCTCGACCCTCAAGAAAGGTCAAGCTCATCTACTAGAAGAAGTAAGAGAACTCAGGAAGAGGATGACCAAAATAGAAACAATGCTCTTTTTGCTCCTATCCCATGTAGGTATAAGGCCCGATCAGCAGGTAGAGGCTCTTCGGGTCCAAACCATAAATAGTATATTGTCCTCCGAAAGATGAACAAGGGAGAAGACCATGATTACACCTCGTTGGCTTACTCTTTGACCACTACTTACCTACAGCTTCACCAAGCTAAACATCTCATTTCACTACCTTCCAGACTTGTCTTCAACCCAAACCCTGAATCATATTATCCTAACCTATCATGTGAATTCCATTCTAACTAATTTCCCTATGACACAAAATTACCTCACTTTGAAGCACAAAGTCCAAAACCTTCTCGATTTCTAGGCCATTAACGCAACTATTATTGCGCCAGAACCTGATCCCTGGCCTTCAAAAACATGTAGGACACCTTTCCGTCCTAGGCGAGCGAGCTCAAGAAATTGAGTTTTTACTAATCTTGCTTGCACACAAATCACAGCTTATTATGGCCTTCTGGCAATAGGACACTTGAAACCTATACCTGCTTGGTCTTTACCCAATTCCTTACCACCCACCTTCAACTCAATAGCAAACTGTGAATACCATTTGGGCGGCCAAGGTCATGACACTGAGAAGTGTTTCTCTTTGAAGCATAAAATTCAGGAACTAATTGATTCAAAAGTTATGGGCACACAAGAAGCCAACTCAACCCCTATCACTCTACTGGATAACACCATCAATTTTATCATGAAAAATGAGGCTGATCTAGACAAACCCGACAAAGAAAATGATAACATTGAGAAACTACAAGTCTTGGGGGGCAGTTTGGGCACCATTCTTGGAGCAGACAAAAGAAAGAAGAAAGAGGAGATCCAAAACTACCCTATCACTACTGGCTCATTTAGTGTCATAGACAATAACTCAATCTGTCCTGCACAGCTTAATGACACACCTAGCAGATGAAGGGCGAAAAATGTCAGGGTAATCCCAAAGCACATTTGACGGGCTTCTAAAACCAATAAGGGAAAGGGATGTTTTCTGAAATCACCCACTTTCTTTCCTATCTTTTACTTTTCCTGTCTTTATTCATGTCTTGAGCTTATGCTTCCCATTAAGGTTATGCCATGTAAACAAATTCTATTTAAATGAAAATAAAGGACTCCAGTTCATTCCCTTTGACTCTTACTCTTGGGGATAATGATTGCTTTTAGGGATTCTTCCCCAATTTGTAATGACTCAACTTGAAGGATGTGATAGCATGGGCAACCCACTCAATGAAGGTTAAAATCTTTGAGAGAAAGGTAGAGAGTGAAAGAGAGGATGAAGATAAACTGAAGAGGTGACACTTAAGTAATATCCTGGCTAAGCGATGGGCAACCAAGTCCTCAAAAAGATGAGAAACCATTGCTTTATCCATTTAAAAGAAGTAAACACTTCCCTTTGCTCAATTTAGTGTAATCATATTGCCCAATTTAGCTGGTTGTTAGCCATAGATTATGTTTAATATTGCTTTATTAGTTAGTTTTATTCCTAAATCTGTTTTATCAAACCTTGTACAGGAAATGAAGCTTAAAAGGATCAAATTGAGCAAAATTGCAAAGGAGCGTTCGAACAGAGTAGGTCACTGTGCGGATAGCCGTTCAAATGCCTAGCCCATCCATTCGAATGGACCCAGTGTTCGAATGACCGTTCAAATACATGCTGAGATTTAGAGAGCTCAAATCACTATTTATAAGCACCTATTTTTGCCCACTCAACAATCTCCAGTCTAAACCAGACCCCCATTCGAATGTCACAACACTATCAAGCCCAAACCCACTTTTCAAACTCTAGTCCAGTCAATTGGTCGCTTCCTAGGTGCATAGGGCCCAATTAAAGTCGAAATGATCAAAATGCCCTTAAACATTCTAGGTAGTTTTCAGAGACTAGGCGGTCTTTGAAACCAATCACCACATCAGAGTGATAGAAATAGTCACAAACTTTAAATGGTTCACTTCTGGCACTTGCTAAACTGCCAATATAAAATGTCCGTTATGCTCCTTGGCATTTGGTAAGTTTCTCAAGTTCAGGCATTCTCTATAACCACCACCAAACTATCATAGTGACTAAAACACTCACAAACCTTTAAGCAATTGAAGTGACGAGAATACTCAGCAAGTCAACACGGGTTTTGCCACTAAACCACCTAGTGTCACAAGACCAAATGCGCCTCTTGGCCGTGACACGTTTATTGAATAAATGAAAGACCTCTGAAAACCAATCCACCACAACCGTCGGAGTGACAGAAACACTCATAAACCCGAGTTAACACCGATGCCTGCTAGCTCGTCTAGGTGACAAATAACCAACCTACCCCTTGGGCATGATAGCACGTCTTGCAAGAAAGTATAAACTCCTCGAGACGGTATGTCCACCTTCTAGGATTATCCCTAGATAGTCCGGCATGTTCAAATATGTCTTTCTAGTAGACTACGAATCAATTCCGGTGATACCCAGTCAAAATGACCATTCTAACCTTGGCAGACTAGCACGTCCTTCAAGAAAGCACCAATCCCCCAAAAATAGTAAGGCCACCTTCTTAGATAGTAGGAGATATTCGATATGCCACTTAAATCCATCCTAGTCACTTTCCAGCAAGTTTTGGTCAAAATAATCATTTTGCCCCTGGTGGCCGGAGTACTTCCTAAACCACCCCGGCCTTGGGTATTAAACCAGCTTTCATTGGGATACCCTGATGGACATCCTTGTCCATTTCTAGGTGATTCCCTTGACTCAAAACACTTCTAAGTCAACTAAACCTTCCCGAAGCGTCTCGCAGACGCTCATCTAGGGTTGTCTTCTTTTTTTTTTTGTTTCCTTGATTAAAACGCACCATTAAATGACTTAAGAAATGTGTAAATTAGAGAATTCTTGAAATTCTTTCCAGAGGTCTTTACATTAATACGGCTTGATTGAAGTGATCGCTTCCTGAAGCATCCGATCACCTGGCCAAAAGGTTGCTACTTTAAGAAACCCTTGGAGTGTCACACAGATGCTCTGCTAGAGTTGACTTTTTTTTCAATTCCCAGATTAAAATGCACCATCAAAAGACTTGAAAAATGCATAAATTAGAAAATTCCTTGAAGCTTCTCTAGAGGACCTCCCATCCTTATGGTTTGATTGAGGAGGTCGCTTCTTGGAGGCCACAATTATATGGCACAAAAACTGCCACTTTTGGCAGCCCTCAAAGGGTCTCACAAACACTTTGAAAAGCTTATTTTCATGCACATTTCTTGAGAAAATATCTCCATCATCCAGATTCCTTTAAACCTCCCTGAGGGCTCTCGGTTTATGAGAAACAGCGGGGGAACGTCGTGAACATGACCGACTTTCCTGACTCTTTCTTAAATTGCACGAATATTGAGGTAAAGTCGACATACGAGTTCCTATCGGTGGAGCACTACTTGCGCCCAAATAATGATCAGATAGGACAAAACTTGCCTTGTAGCCCAAGTTAGGGTACTACAAGGAGTGCCACGTGGTACTCAATTAGTGGCCTAGTACAGGAGTATGTACTACATATGCATGGCCAAATTTTGGCTAGGTGTATGTAGGACATGTTCCAGCCCTAACTTATTTGCCTATAAATACTAGGCCTCCCCCTAGTGTAATTCAAAGCTGAAAAAAATGGCGAAGCCCTGCTGAAATTACTCCAAAACCACAAAAGACCTATACACTCAACCTCTTTCAACCCTCTAAGCATTCAAGCAAGATTCAACCCCTCTCTAACCTATACACTCCATCTTCCAAGCCTTCAAAGTAAGATTCAAGCTAACTCCAGTCCACTCAAGCTCCATTGAAGGCCTTCCAAGCTCAAGTCAAGCCCACCATAGAAGCTTAAAGATGTGTTGAAGATAAGGTAGTATTTCCTTTTACATTTTGTCTTTCCTCACTCTTCTATTCTCCCTCTCGAAGTTCACTTGAGCTTTTATCTATTTTACATCCCATCTTCTACCCCCTTTTCTTACTTGCTTAAACAAGAGGACCTTACGTCCATGCCTAGTGGAAGGTTTAGAGAAGCCATCGGTTGGGGGCTCTCCCTTTAACCTACCTTATCATGGTATGGGCCATAGGCCCCTTGCAATGTGGTGTGACCTTTTTAACTTTCTATGATTTCATGACCCCCTTGCATATGGTTACCATGTTCATGTATTATATGCTTGGCTCTATTTCCATGCTCATTGCTATTTTTCGAAACCCTAACTATTTCTATTTCTATGTCTTTCTCAAACTTCATATTCAATTGTTTTCCTAAAAATGATTCTAAGATTTGGTTTCTTAAAGCTTAAGTTCAAACCCTAGATTTCCATGCTCTAGGAAGCCACCCTTAAAGCCCCTAACTTTCAGTTTGCATCCCTGCATTTTCTACTTTCAATTTGCACTAAAATAATTTTCAAACCTTCTATTCCACTTTGATCTTTAAAGTTTTGCTCTTTTGAATTTTGTGATTAGAATGGTTCCCATGGAGACTCTCTTGAGTGGTCTCCCCACTATAATGACCATAAGAACCCTAAACCCACTAAAGTGGTTTTCAACATAACCCTCCTCAAGAGCGATTTTCAAAAACTCATTATCTTTGTTCTACACCAAAATGGTTTCTAAAACCACCATTTCCATTTTGATTTTTAATAGATTTGGTTATCTTAAGTTAGAGGTTATAATGGTCCCCACGTAGCTCTCTTTTGAGTAGCTCCCCCATATTTACCATTTGAATCTTACACTTGTTAGAACAAATTTTCATAAAAGTTATCTTTCAAAATTCATGACTCTTTTGAGTTGTTTTTCTAAAAATATGTTAATATGAAATGGCAAAGTTTCCTTGCATAAAATCATGGTTTCCAAAATCTCTTTCAAAGTTCATACATAAAACCACTTCCTTAAACATTTCCAAAACCACTAGGTCCAAATCTCAGTTCAAAACCACCTTTCAAAATCACTAGATTCAACACCCTAGTTCAAAATCACCTTTCAAACTGTACGTTAACTTGACCCTAGTTATCCTTAACTCTAGGTTAACCTAACCCAAGTTTGTTAACCCTAGGTCATCTTAACCTTAGGTTAACCTAACCCTAGATCACCTAACCTTAGTTTGTCAACCCAAGGTCATCTTAACATTAGTTAGTTAACCTTAGTTGATCTAACCACAGTTACCTTAACCAAGGCAGTTTAAACTTCAAGGCTCTAATTCAAAGGCCCTTTTCAAATAATCTTTCAATTCAAAATCATTTTCATAGCATGCTTTTACAAAACATCCTAGTCTCTTGAGTTTTCAAAAGTCAATTCCAAAATATCCTCAAATGCTTCTATACCCTAAATGTTTTCCAAAATCTTTTTCAAAAATGATTTTCAAATGTCACATCCTTAAGACAATCTTAGTCATTCAATGATTATAGTTTCTTAAGGAAAGGGAGATATCAAGTAGGGTTTCATGACCCTAAAACTCTAAAAACCTAAGGGAAATCTCTAACCCATTTTCCAAACATGTTTTCAAAATTCATAATTGTCGCGCCCAGATTTTTCGCACTCAAGGAATACTCACACAAGCGGGAAAAATGATGTACTCTCTTGTTAGAACTCACCCTCCTAGAAGAATGAGTGCGACTAGGTTTGAATTGAAAATAGGTTGAATAAAGGGCTTTTGAAAAAGATTCGGAGTTGCTACCTAACTTGATTAAGGTGAGTTAGGTCACCTAAAAACTAAGAATAATCCGAAGACTACACTTAGGGTTTTTAGAAAACCATTTTGAAAAACATCCCCAAGAGAGGGTTTTTAAGAAAACAGGTTGTTTGGCAACCTTTGGAAAACATTTAGCCCTTTTTTGAAAAATAACTCCTTTTGGTCTTTGAAAACAGTGATTTAGATTCGAAGGTTGGTTACGTGTAGGGAAGACGCACTAAGCTATCACCCTACTCCGCCCTTTCGGTACCTACATGTCAATCTACCCTAGATTCCTATGAGAGTCTTTAATTAACTATAATTCAACCCTATTTACTTTAGGAAAACAATGTTTGAAAACTAACAAGATGCATGACATGCAAGTGCAATAGAAGAGAATTGAAAAATAGGTTTGAAAAGAGTTTGATTTTATTTGAAAGAGATTTGAAGAAATAGAATTGAAATTGAAAAGTTTGAAAATTAAAAGTAGAAATTTGAAAATAGAAATTTGAAATTGAAATTTGAGATTTGAGAAGATTTTGAAAACCACACCCATGAGGGTGGAATGGAAAGTTTGAAAGGTATTGTGACCGCACCTATAAAGGTTGCCTACGTATCCCTTTGGGGGAATCAGGTCAGTCGTAGTTCGGACTGGAGTTCGATTGAAAAGAGATTGATTTGAAGAGAGAAATTGAATTAGAAAAAAGAGATTGAATTGAAAACTGGATTTGATTTGGGATTAGAAGAGGAGATTGGAAATTGAAATTTTGGAAAAGATTGGACTTGGATTTAAAAAGATAGATTTGGACTTGTTTTGGAAAAGAGAAGGTTTAAGAAAACCTAGACTTAGGAAAGAGAAGAGACTTAGGAAAGATTTGACTCGGCTTGGAAGATTTGGAAGGATTAGATTTTAGGAAATGCTTGAATTAGGAAAGGTTCAAGTTAGGAAAGCTTCGAATTTGGAAAGTTTCATTTTTGGAAAGTTCTGAGTTGTGAATTAGGAAAGTTTTGGTTTAAGAAAGTTTCAACTTAGGAAAGTTTTGAAATTAAGAAAGTTTTGTTTTAGGAAAGGTTTGAAAAAGAAAAGTTTTCAATTTAGGAAATGTTTGAATTAAGAAAGTTTCAACTTAAGAAAGTCTTAAATTAAGAAAGTTTTGAGTTTAGAAAAGTCTTAGATTTGAAAGGATTTTGAAGTTTTGGAAAGTTTATAATTTGGAAAGATTTAGGTTTAGAAATATTTAACTTAAAAAAGTTTTGAACTTAGAAAGTTTTGAATTTGGAAAGATTTGAAATTTATAAAGTTTAAGATTTAGAAAGTTTTAGAATTTTAGAAAATCTTGAGATTAGGAAAGGTTTGAGTTTAGGAAGAGTTTGAAAACTTAGGTTTGAAAAGTTAATATTTGAGAGGAGGGTAGAATTAGGAAAGATTTGAATTTTGTGTTTTAAAACTTAGGAAAGATTTTATTTTTAAGTTTTGGAAACTTAAGATTTAGGAAAGTGGAGGATTAGGAAGGATTGGAATTAAGAAAGATTTGGATTTGGAAGGGATTGGATTTGGTTTCCAAAAGAAAAGATTTGATTTTGTTTCCAAAAACAGAGGACAGAAATCTAGTTTCCTAAACGGGGAGATTTGATTTGGTTTCCTAAAGGGAAAATAGAATTTGGCATGGATTTGGAAAGGGAGATTTTAGAAACCCTAGATTTGGAAAATTATAGTTCCGGCGTAAAAAATAGGTTTTGGAAACATGTATATTTTTTATGTGAAAACATGAGGTTTTGGAAACCTAGGTTTGGGGCAAAGTTTAAAAATCATGTTTTTAGGCAGAAAATTTAGGGTTTCCTAATTGTGGTTTCTAGGGCTTGATTTGGGCTCTAAGGAAAGAGTTTTTGGAAAACGCGTTTTTGGAAACGAAGGTTTTCTAGAAGGGAATCCTAGGGAGGAGTTTTTGGAAAGTGTGTTTTTGGAAACATAGATTTTGGAAGGAAATCCTAGGGAGGAAATTTCTAGAAGGAAGATTTTGGAAAGAGAGTTTTTTAGAAAGGTCTTTGAAGAGAGTTTTTAGGAAGGGATTTTAAAGAGAAAGAGAGTTGAAAAAGGAATTTTTGAAAAATAGATTTTGGAAGGGAGTTTTTGAAAACAATTTTGGAGAGGAGAGTTTTAGGAAAGTATGTTGAAAAAAGAGATTTTTAGGAAGAGATTTTTGAAGAGAGGGTTTTTAGAAGGATTAAAAACATCTCACTTTCCTAAAGCAATTCTAACCATAAGAGGACTAGAACCACTTTAAGAAAGTGGTTTTGAAAACAAGGTTTGAAAATATAGACCAAAAGGCCACTTTTAATATAACACTTTCCTAAAGCAACCCTAGCCATGGAAAGGCTAGAATCACCCTAGAATTGTGGTTTTGAAAACAAGTTTTTGAAAAAGAGATTTTGATGCAATTTTGAAAACAAGTTTGAAAACGATTTTGAAAACGAGTTTGAAAACGAATTTCGGAAGATGCAAGACTATGATATGCACAATGCAATTTGGGGTCGTGAACATACAAGGTTAAGGCTTCACCACATAATCAAGGGGGCCAGACCCACGTGGTCTTTGGTTAGACTAGAAGAAAGCCCCCGACATGGTGACTCTCCAACAGTCTAATCCTACACATGGACCGGGAGTCCCCTTGTTTCAAGCATGCAAAGAAAGGGGGGGAAAGAGATGGGGGATTAAAATAGAGAAAACCCAAGTGGGTTGGAGAGAGAAGAGAGAGGGGAAAGTGCAGAAACTTAAATAGGGAGCCTACCTCGTATCTTGTTTATTTTGCGCGCCGTGCTGTCTTCGGTCTTCGGTCTTCGGTCTTGATCTTCGTCTTTCGTCTTCAAGAGTTGTCTTCAAGCTTTGGGTTGTAGCTCCTCCAGTCTTCAAAAGATGGTTGAAGGCTAGTGTATGAGTATATGGGGGAGTGTGTAAGTGTATAGGAGGCTAGGGCTTGTGTATGATGGCTAGGGTTTAGTGTAGGGTGGCTACGGTTTGGAGAACCTAAGGAAACTAGGGTTTTTGGAGGTGCTCGAGCTCTGTATATCAAATTGTGTGATTTATAGGTTAAGTTTGCAGACCCCTTTCACGTTGAACGAGGCTCTGTATTTATAGAAGTTGGACAAGCCTAGCGCCTGTTGCAGTGGCACCAGGGCAAAATTTATACTGGCGCCACTCCTAGTGGCACCAGGCAATTAGGAAAGATTTAAGGTTGGCAAGCAACGTATCTTTGACTAGATTTGGGCGCCTGTACTAGTGACTACCATGTAAACTTTAGCCTGGCTTCACTAAGAGTGACTCTGGAAAGTCCGAGAATGATTTGAAGGAGGCGGGAATGACCCGGAAGGCCGGAAGGGAGCAGGAACACTTAAAACAGTGTCCTGGAGGTATTTGACTTGGAAAGTGAGGATAAGGTAGGTCGAAAAGGTTGACCGGGCCATTAGGGGTAAAACGGTCAATCGGGCCGGAAAACTGCCAGGGCGAACCCGGATTATCCCGGAAAAAGACTTGGGATCTGGAAACATTATTTAGAATGTTCCCAGAGGTTTCCGGTTTGATTCCCAAAGCCGGCGTGGTCGGAAAAGGAGACCGGCCCACGAGGGGCAAAACGGTCATTTTGTACCGGGTTTGTTGGAACTGACTCGGAATGATCCAGAAAGGTAAAGGAAGGTTGAGAATACTCTAAAACGTATTCTTGGGACATTACCGGTTTGATACCCAAAGCCGGTGTGGTCGAAAAAGGAGACCGGCCCTCTAGGGGCAAAACGATCATTTTGTACCGGGTTGGCCGGAACTGACTCGGAATGATCCAGAAAGGTAAAGGAAGGTTGAGAATACTATAAAAAGTATTCTCGGGACATTACCGGTTTGATACCCAAAGCCGGTGTGGTTGAAGAAGGAGACCGGCCCTCTAGGGGCAAAACGGTCAATTTGTATCGGGTTGGCCGGAACTAATTCGGAATGATCCGGAAAAGTAAAGGAAGATTAAGAATACTATAAAAAGTATTCTCGGGAGGTTACCGGTTTGATACCCAGAGCCGGTGTGGTTCCCGGGGCGTTCAGATGCTTAGGGGCAAAATGGTCCTCTTGACCGAAAAGTCTCGAAAAAGGTCCTAAGGGTAGTCTGGTCATTTTTCACCGAAGTGAGCTAACAGACACGGGTATTGACCTAGGTTTTGAGTGTTTTCGCCACTCTAACGGTGTGAGTATTTTCACTACTCGGACGGGGTTGATGATTTGTGAGTATTTCCGCTACTCGGACGGGGTTGATGATTTGTGAGTATTTCCGCTACTCGGACGGGGTTGAGTATTTTCGCTACTCTAACGGCTCTGTGAGTATTTCCGCTACTCTAACGGTTGAATATTTCCGCTACTCTAACGGCTCTGTGAGTATTTCCGCTACTCTAACGGTTGAGTATTTCCGCTACTCTAACGGCTCTGTGAGTATTTCTGCTACTCTAACGGTTCTGTAAGTATTTCCGCTACTCTAACGGTTCTGTGAGTATTTTCGCTACTCTAACGGTTTTGTGAGTGTTTCCGCCACTCTAACGGTTTTGTGAGTAGTTTTGCTACTCGGACCGTCTCGAGGAATAAACTGTCTCGAGAGTCGGACTGGAAGGGGTCTTACCATCTCCGAAGAGACGTTCCTGGATTGGAGCCATCTCAAGGAATAAACTGTCTCGAGAGTGGGATTGGAAGGGGTCTTACCGTCTCCGAAGAGACGTGCCTGGATTAGAGCCGTCTCGAGAAATAAACTGTCTCGAGAGTGGGATTGGAAAGGGGTCTTACCGTCTCCGAAGAAACGTGCCTGGATTGTAAGTGTTTTCGCCACTCTAATGGTTTTGTGAGTAGTTTTGCTACTCGGACCGTCTCGAGGAATAAACTGTCTCGAGAAAGAGATTGGAATTGGAATAAGAAAGGACAATGCCCCTAAGGGCATTTTGATCATTTTGCCTCTATTTGGACCTGATAGGCCCGCGAAGCGATGGAAAGACGGAATTTGGACCTAAAGGATTGGTTTCGATTGGAATATGCCCACGATGACTTGAAAACAAGTCTGGACGGAGTGTAGACTGCCGAGCGGTAAAAATGGGGTGCTTACAATAATCTCAAAGGAGTTTGGAGTCTTAATAGCTAAACTCTCAAAGGTGATGATATATTCAACATACCTTTTATAAGGTATTCAAAAAATGGTTTCCAAAACCTTTTCAAAAGCAAGTTCACAAAAGCTCCAACTCTACTCCAATTCAAACCCATTTCAAAATCTCTAATCAAGCTATCAAACGTTTCTAGAATTCCCTTGAGTTGTTTCAAACATTTCAAAAACTCTCTTAAGTTGTTTTCAAAGCTCTTCAAAAGTTCCTCAAGTTCTATTTCAAAAGCATCTTCCAAACTCTCTCTTGAGTTGTTTTAATACATTCCAAAGATCTCTCAAGTTCTACGTCCAAAGACATTTTCAAATTCTCAAGTTCTATTTCAAGTCAAAACTCTTGAATCCAAAGTTTCAAAACCTTCCAAGACTCTCATGAGTTTATTTTCAATCGGGCCCTTGTCGAACTATGACTGACCTGATTCTCACCAAATGAGATACGTAGGCAACCTAAAATGGTGTAGTCATAACCTTGTTTTCAAATCAAATTCGCTTGTAGAACTTCCTCAAGTTAGATGACCATTTTCAAATATTTTTTTTCAAAACTCATTTCCAGGTCAAACTATCTTTCAAAAACCAAGTTTGAAAAACTTGTAACTCTTTCAAAAGCCTTTATCCATCATGCATCATTTATA
Source organism: Euryodendron excelsum (assembly GCA_033060915.1). Classification (NCBI taxonomy): domain Eukaryota; kingdom Viridiplantae; phylum Streptophyta; class Magnoliopsida; order Ericales; family Pentaphylacaceae; genus Euryodendron; species Euryodendron excelsum. The sequence continues at coordinate 7,247,596 of CM065393.1, read as the reverse complement.
CAAAAAATGATGACGAAGACCCCGTTTTCAAAATTCTAAAGTGAATATAAGTAGATTTTTAGTAACTAGTGATTTAAGTGAGTGCACTAAGGGTGATTAGACATATAAGTACCGAAAGGGTGGGATAGGGTGATGATCTTAGGATATCTTTCCTATATGTAACCAACCCTTAGATCATAGATTTCTGTTTCGAATACCAAAATTGGAGTCATATTTTCAAAAGGGCTTTCAAAAGATTGTTAAAAACATCTTTTCTGAAAACCTTCTTAAGAATGACATTTTTAAAACCTTTTTGAAAAATGTATATTTAGTCTTCGGGTTACTCTTAGTTTTTGGTGACCTAACACATCTTAACTATGTTAAGTGGCGACTCCCAATTTTTTCAAAAAGCCATCAAATCAAGTTTTCAAGTCCAAACCCCCATTACACTTGTCCTTTTAGGAGGGTAAGTTCTAATAGAGAAAGTACTGTGCTTTTCCCGAGCCAATAAGGCTTAGGTAAAAATTGAGGTACGACACCGTTCGAATCAGGTTTGCTAGAAATGAGGAGATTTAAAGGGGTCGAAAATCTGTTCGCTAGCCGTTCACTGGTGTGTGAACGGCCATTCGAACGAATCTTCAGGGCGTTTGAATGCTTGAAGGCGCCCTTGTTTTCTACACAATTATGTAAGGCAGTTTTGATGATTTTGAGAGCATTCTTAGCATTTCTAGGGTTTTCTATCTTGAATTCTTAGGTTTTTAGGGTATTGTAGTGAGAGAAATTGTATTTTCCTTAGCTTTCTTCCTTTTTCCTTGTAACCAAACTCTTTCTTAGTTAATTTTAATGCAATCTTTTACTATTTTCATTCATTTCATTATGATATCTAGTAGCTAACTTCACTCTTGGATGCAATAGTGGAGATCAATCAAAGGTCTTCAAAGCCTAATGGAGGTAAATGGTTTTTAATGACTTATCTTATGATTTTATACTTAGTTAATCTCAAATATAGTGTACATCTTTTAGAAGACCTAGATTCATAATCATTGTTGGTAACTCTTATGCATCGCTTTCAAATTGGTATAGGAATTGCACAATTTATGGTTTGATTCTATGATTTTGGCTTTGAAAACTAATCTAAACTTTATTGAGCTTGAACCCTTGTTTATGTGGTCAAAATCCTCCAACTCAAGGATCCATGATGGATCCTTGATTCGAGTTATCAAAACCTCCATTGAGACTTTGTAGAAACTTGATTGATTGAAGCAATGGTGTCCAAGACTCTTTAACTTCCATTAAATCTAGTTTTTAATTGCTTTGAATTATTTTGAATTAGTGTAGTTAATCACAAACTCCCAAAAATAAAAGAATTTTGGTCTAATTTTAGGTTCAATTCTCTTTAATCGTGATTTAATCTTTGGTAAATTGTGTTTGTCAAGTGCCTATAGCCTATATTTGTCTCGATCTTCAAAAAAATCGACATCCAGTGCTCATCGGGTTTATACTTCATCGTTAACCAAATCTTACAGTTATACATTGCACTTATTAGGAGCGATTCAAAGCCTCAATTGAATGATTTTTGAAGAGCTTGAAGACTTTGAAGAAGTTTGAAGAAGACTTGCAAAAGTTGAAGTCACTGGGCAAAAAGAGTCTACTCATGGATCTTTGGGATTGACATATTCAGATAGTGACCTTGGACAAAAGTGTTGAGTCAATGCCTTGATTTTGATGATAACAAAACATGGTTAAATGATCTAATAATTCTACTTAGTCTGTAGATAAATTATTAATTAGATCTTGACTTGAAGCTTATCATAATAGAGAATTTGTGATGCAAAGATTTGAATAAAGAATGAAAAGCATGATGAGGTGATGTATTCCACAAAGCTAATATTATAAGAAGATAATGGATATCAAGGGAGAAGAATGAAAATGCTAAAAGTCCTGATTGAAAAGATTGAAGACTTTGAGGACTTGAAGATATCTTGCAAGAATGGAAGAAGAAGAGACCAACTCAAAAACATAAAAGCTTTCTTGAAAGATTTGAGGATGTCTTGAAGACATAGAAGGAATCACAAGACTTGGAAAGCTTTCTTGGAAGAGTTGTTGAAGTCCATGGAGAAGCTATATTGATTGAAGAATTTTAGAAGAAATCTAGAAATGAAGATGCTCAAAGAAGAATAGAAAATCAATTAAAGAAATGAAGATTCTAAGTCATGGAAGCTCTCTTGAAGATCTTGAAGAAGACTTGAATCAATGGATGAAGCTATGATGATGGAAGAGCTCTACAAGTGATGAAAATGAAGAAAATTCATCTTGAATGGATTGAAGATGTTCTTGGAGTCATCTAACCTTGAAGAAGCATTTGCAAGCTTTAAAAAGGTCATTTGAATGATCCTTGAAAAGATTGGAAGCTTTGGAAAAGAATGAAGAAAAGTTGCAAAAATATTGTTTTTGGTTAAAAGAGTCAACCCCTCAAGTAAAAAGAATCGACTCTTTCGGACAGAGCCTTGGAATTCTGTTGGAAGCTCAAAAGAGTCGACTCATTGTAACAGAGAACAAAAATTCTGCAGACAGCTTAAAAGAGTCGACTCCTGGGACAAAAGAGTCGACTCATTTGGATAGTGACTTGAAAAATCTGCTGAAATGCAAAAAGAGTTGACTCATTATGAAAAGAGTCGACCCCTAGACCGTAACGGCTAGTTTTTTTACAGACGGTATGGGCAAAAATGCAACCAAATCTTCTCCCATACTTCTCCAACGGCTAGAATCGATCCATACCTATATATATGAGATACATACAGCTTCAAACAAGAAGAGAAGAGCAATCATACCATTCATATCAAGTGCTTGAAGCTGAAAATCACCTGTACCTCACTGCCACATACTTTTGCTGAGTGTTTAAAGTTATCCATTGAGTTGTATTTGCTCATATACTCATTAGGAGAGTTACTCTTTGTATAACCTTTATTCATTCTCATTTGGGTGGGTTTGTAACCTTGTAAGTTTGAGTGTTCTTGGAAAAAACACTTGTAAGTTTGAGAGAAACTTGGACAAAATCTCTTGGGTTTTGAAAGCTTGGGAAGAAGCTTTTGTAAGAGTGAGCTGGGCACTCATGGCACAACCAGCAGCTGTGTAAGGAGTATTACATAGTGGAATTCCTTCGAAAGGATCGAAGAAGAGAGGACGTAGGCAAGGTTGGCCGAACCTCTATAAATCTGGTGCACTTCTCTTCTGCCTCTGTTTTGCTTACTTGCTCACTATACATGCTTGCATAAATACTTGTATTAATGTACACTTCATTTGCTTGATATATATACTTTGATTATTTGTTACTAAAATACATAAACAATTTTTTAGTTGCAATTCTTGATATAAATTCTATAAAACCCAATTCACCCCCCCTCTTGGGTTGCCTACTTGGGCCAACAATTGGTATCAGAGCTAGTACTCTACCTTAAAGGCTTAACATCCTTAGAGTTGATCCATGGCAACCATATTTGGAAGCTCTCTAGGTGAGGGTCAATCCACTAACAGACCTCCGATGTTTAATGGTACAAACTACAACTATTGAAAAAATAGAATGAGAATTTATGTTCAATCTGTTGACTATGAGTTAAGGATGATTATTATTAATGGTCCTAAAACTCCCAGCAAGGTTATTGAAAGAGAAGTTATCCCTAAACCTGAAAATGAATGGGATGAGAATGACATGAAGCTTATGCAGTCTAATGCTAAAGCTATGAACATCTTATATTGTGCATTAGATCCAAATGAGTTCAATAGAATTTCTACCTGTGAATCTACCAAAGAAATTTGGGACAGACTTGAAGTAACCCATGGAGGGACCAATCAGGTCAAGGAGTCAAAAATTAACATTCTTTTGCATAATTATCAATTATTTAGAATGAAATCTGATGAGTCTATAACTGAGATGTTCACTAGATTCACTGACATTGTAAATGGTTTAAAGTCTCTTGGAAAAGTGTATCCTAGCAGTGAACAAGTGAGGAAAATCTTAAGATCACTGCCAAAGACATGGGAAGCAAAGGTGACAGCTATTCAAGAAGCTAAAGGCCTCAACACTCTATCTCTTGAAGAACTTCTTGGCTCTCTCATGACTTATGAGTTAACTTGAAAACAGAATGCTCAAGAAGAAGAGGACAAGAAAAAGAAGTCTGTTGCATTCAAGTCCACCACATCAGAAAATGAATCTGGGAGTGAAGAAGAAGATAAGGAAGATCTTGCTCTTATCACAAGAAAATTCAAGAGATTCGTGAAAAGAATGTGGAAGGGAGGAAAGAAGATTGAAGCAAAGGGTGAATCCAACAACAAGGATTCTACCATTATATGCTATGAATGCAAAAAGCCAGGACACATGAGAAATGAGCGTCCCCAGCTGAAAAAGAAAGGAAAGAAAGAAAGAGGGAAAAAGGTTCTAGCTGCAACATGGAGTGACAGTGAGGATTCAAGCTTAGATGAGTCTGAAACTCATGAAGTAACCAACTTATGTCTTATGGCACATGAAGAAGAAACAGAGGTAACTAATTCTGATTTTTCTTTTAATGAATTGCAAGATGCTTTTGATGATTTGATTGTTGAATTTAAAAAGCTAGGCATAAAAAACAATCTTCTCAAGAATATGGTATTCACTCTCACAGAAGAAAGTGAAGAGTTACAAAATGAAAATGATATTTTGAAAAATGAAAACTCTGTTTTAAAAGAAAAAGTCATTGATTTAGAAAATCTCTCTCTAAATGTGTAAATGGAAGAGATAAATTTGATGTTATGCTTGGAAAACGAAATTGCTCTCTTGACAAGGCTGGAATAGGTTACAATGTTTTTAAACATAAAAAGTTTTCAAAAGCTCCAATCACATGCTTTTATTGTCATAAGAGAGGTCACTTTGCAAATCAATGTTTCCTTATAGAAAAATCTCATGCTGTCAAGAAAGTTTGGGTTCCAAAAGGAACATTGAAGACTAACACTACTGGACCCAAGATGATTTGGGTACCAAAGGTCAAAGGTTGAGTTGCTTGTTTTGTAGGTGTGTCTTCAAGCAAATTCCAAAAAGGATCAATGGTACTTGGACAGTGGCTGTTCGAGACATATGACTGGAGATGAAACTCAATTCACCTCTCTCACACCAAAGGATGGAGGATTGGTCACTTTTGGAGATAATAGCAAAGGCAAGATCATCGGTATAGGTAGTATTGGTAAAAATTCTTCAACTTCTATTGAGAATGTTTTACTTGTTAAAGGACTTAAACACAACCTGTTAAGCATTAGTCAATTGTGTGACAAAGGTTGCAAAGTAGTGTTTGAATCATCTAAATGTAATGTAGTAAACATAACTGATAACAAGATCATATTGACTGGCCATAGACAAGACAATATTTACATTTTCAACTTAAATGAATTACCTTCTTGTAAGATCAAATGCTTTGTTGCTGTGAATAAAGAGGATAGTTGGTTGTGGCATAGAAGGCTTGGTCATATTAGTATGAGCATTCTTTCAAAAATTTCAAAAAATGAGTTAGTAAATGGTCTTCCCAAACTCAATTTTGAAAAAGACAAAACTTGTGATGCATGTCAAATAGGAAAGCAAACCAGAGTTTCTTTTAAATCTACAAACATGCTCTCTACTTCTAGACCACTTCAACTATTGCATATGGATTTGTTTGGACCAACTAGAACTCTAAGCTTAGCCGGTAAACAATATGCTCTTGTCATTGTTGATGATTACTCAAGGTTTACATGGACATTCTTTCTAGCTCATAAAGATGAAACAATTGCTTTCTTTACCAAATTTTGTAAAAGGGTTCAAAACGAAAAAGGATTTACAATCACAGCAATTAGGACTGACCATGGTGGTGAGTTTGATTGCAAACTTTTTGAAACATATTGTGATGAAAATGGTTTTGAACATAAATTTTCAGCACCTAGAACTCCTCAACAAAATGGAGTTGTTGAAAGGAAAAATAGGACTTTGGAAAAAATGGGGAGAACAATGCTTTGTGAAAATAATTTACCAAAATATTTTTAGGCTGAAGCTGTTAACACAGCTTGCTATGTGTTAAACAGAGTTTTGGTGAGAAAATTTTTAAATAAAACCCCATACGAGCTTTGGAAAAACAAGAAACCAAATGTTTCATATTTTAGAGCTTTTGGATGTAAATGCTTTGTGTTGAATAATAATAAGGACAACATTGGTAAATTTGATGCAAAATCTGATGAAGCTATCTTTCTAGGATATTCCTCACATAGCAAGGCTTATAGAGTTTACTACAAGAAAAACTTAGTTGTTGAAGAATCAATTCATTTTACCTTTGATGAACTAAACTCTTTATCTAGAAAGGCTGTGAATGATGATATAGATGATGTGGAGAAGAACTTGGATAAGATGAACATTGATCTAACTCAAAATGAAGCTTCACCATATGACAAAGGAAATCAAGATGACTCCTCAAGCCAACAAAATGAGAATGAAGGATTGCCAAAGGAGTGAAAATTTGTCCACAACCATCCAACAGAGCAAACACTAGGTGATCCATCACAAGGGGTAAGAACAAGATCATCTCTTAGAAATGTGTGTAATCATCTTGCTTTTCTTTCACAAATAGAACCAAAATGTTTTCAAGATGCTGAAAATGATGAGTCATGGATTATGGCCATGCAAGAAGAATTAAACCAATTTGAAAGGAATAAGGTTTGGAATCTTGTTCCTAGACCTAAAGATCATTCTGTAATTGGAACCAAATGGGTGTTCAGAAACAAGATGGATGAATCTGGAACTATTACTAGAAACAAGGCAAGACTTGTAGCTCAAGGCTATAGTCAAGAAGAAGGTATTGATTTTGATGAGACATATGCACCTGTAGCTAGATTAGAAGCTATTAGAATGTTGCTTGCATTCTCATGTTTCAAAAATTTCAAACTTTATCAAATGGATGTGAAGAGTGCATTCTTGAATGGTTTTATATCTGAAGAGGTGTATGTTGAACAACCTCCTGGTTTTGAAAATCCTATATTTCCAGAACATGTTTTCAAACTTACTAAAGCCTTATATGGTTTAAAGCAAGCCTCAAGGGCCTGGTATGAAAGGCTAAGCAAATTTTTAACCGAAAATGATTTTACAAGAGGAAAAGTTGATACAACTCTCTTTATAAAGGTTAAAAATCATGACATGTTGCTTGTGCAAATTTATGTTGATGACATTATATTTGGCTCTACTAATGAAAAGTTTTGCAAAGAATTTGTTAAGTGTATGCAAGGTGAGTTTGAGATAAGCATGATGGGTGAGCTCAATTACTTCCTTGGACTTCAAATCAAACAATCAAAGGAAGGAATTTTCATTAACCAAGCTAAGTACATCAAAGATCTACTCAAGAAGTTTGGGCTGGAAAATGCGAAACCATTGGGCACTCTTATGAATACTTCAACAAAACTTGACAGTGATGAGAAAGGTATTTCGGTAAATACCAAGCTATATAGAAGTATGATAGGCTCATTGCTCTACTTGACTGCTAGTAGGCCTGATGTTATGTTTAGTGTATGTTTGTGTGCTCGATTTCAATCTAATCCAAAGGAATCACATATTGTTGCTGTTAAACGAATATTTAGATACCTTAAGCACACACCTAATATTGGATTGTGGTATCCTAAAAACACATCTTTCAACTTAATTGGTTATTCAGATGCTGATTATGCTGGTAGCAAAGTTGATAGAAAAAGCACTAGTGGCTCTTGTCAATTTCTTGGAAATATGCTTGTTTCATGGTCTAGTAAGAAACAAAACTCTGTTGCACTTTCTACAGTCGAGGCTGAGTATATTGCAGCCGAAAGTTGTTGTGCACAAGTGCTTTGGATAAAACACCAACTAGAGGACTTTGGTTTAACATTTGAACATATTCCAATTAGATGTGATAACACAAGTGCCATCAATCTAACTAAAAATCCTATTCAACACTCTCGCACAAAGCACATTGAGATTAGACATCATTTTATACGCGATCATGTGCAAAAAGGTGATATCTTGCTTGATTTTGTGAGTACTGAACATCAACTTGCAGATATATTCACAAAACCCTTAAATGAAGATAGGTTTTGTATGATTAGGAGAGAATTGGGAATGAGCAACCCTTTATCTTGAATGCTTAGATGTCTATATATGTTTGATGAATGCATAAGTATCCTTGAAATTTATTACAAACTTGTTTGATGCATTTCATGGCTTTTAAAAACACATCTTTGCATTTTTGGAGAAAAAGAGTCGACTCATGCCCCAAAAAAGTCGACTCCTGGACTCTGGAATTAGCCCCAGATGTCCTCTGTTGAAAAGAGTCGACTCCTCTTGTCAAAAGAGTCGACTCATTTGAACAGAGAGCTCAGGAAGCTTTCTTCGCTCAAAAGAGTCGACCCTTTTTAACCATGAGTCGACTCATTTAAGTTAAAATTACTTTAAAACTGTAAAACCCCTGTTTTATTCAAATCATTCCACAGTTTCTGATTTCTCTCTTCTTTCACGATCAACCGCCACCTCCACTTCCAACCACCGAAAAACTCTCCCTCAATCCTTACCCAACCGATATTTGATCATCCTAAAACCTTCCTAACCTCCTCCAACCGCCATTTTCAACCTTCCATGGCTCCTAAATCTGCTCCATCGAAGAAAGGCAAGAAAGCCCTAAAAGAGCCGACTCCCACATCCAACAGAGGAATGAAGAGGAAGACAAAAGGGGACTCTTCCAGGCTTTCAAAAAGAAGAAAAGGGAAGCAAACTGAGGAGGAGGAAGATGTATTTCTCGACAACACCATTTACTTTGAGAAGAAATCAAATCAAAATAAGTATGAGAAAATCTTCTTTTCTAGAGTCATTTTAAATGGAAGATGGATAGATTATGCTTTCTTTGCTAAAGAGAAGTTTGCATTTGAACCAAAATTTGAAGCCCTTGGTTGGAAATCCATTACACTGTTAAAGGATGATGTATATCCTGAAATTGTGGGACAATTCTATGCCCATGTAGAAAAGGAAACTGGAGAAGTAAATGTGATTAGTTATGTGAAGGGTGAAACCATTACACTCACTAAAGGAGTGATCTGTCAAATTTTAAAAATTGGTAGTGGTGGGCAAATGGACAAGAAAGATGTTAGTAGAAAGACTGCATTGTCTGCTTTACTGGGAAAGGAAATTACTGATGATTCATTCCAACCCATGGCCAATGAGTTGCCTTTGGAACTGAGATTGGTGCATCACTTTATCTGTCACATTCTCATTCCTAAAGGTGGGAAGTTTGACTACATCACTGAAAGGGAATTGTTTTTCCTTTGGGCTTATTTGACAGACACTAAAATTGATTTGCCTGAGTTCATTTTAGAGCACATTGTCAAAGCCTCAAGAACCAAAGTTAGCCTACCCTATAGGATCCTCTTGACCAAAGTTTTCAAACACTTCAAGATAGACTTAAGGGGTGAAAAGTACAGAACTGCTGATTCTAATTCTGATGAGTACAATCAGAAAACTTTGTCAAGGATGGGCTATCATTTCAATCCACAAAGCAAGACCTGGACCCCTAGAAAGGAGAAACATATTGACAGTGGGACTCCTGGAATTGAATCCATTGAAAGAGGTGAACCTTCCAGTGCCATACCAGAAAGTGGTGAACCCTCTAGACCTGCCTCTTCTCCTGCTCCAAGGGAACTTTTTCCAATGAGCATTATTCCAGGTGGCCAATCAGTGGATATGACTATTTTGATGAGCATGGTAAGAGACTTGAAAAGGCATCAAGAAGAGATGTTCACCAAGTTGGACAAGAAAATTGATAATGGGGCTACCAGATTATTCTTTGTTGAGAAGAAGGTGAGGGAATTAAGCAAGGCCTTTGTGTCTAAAGGAACCAAAATAAGAGAGAAAGTTGCCAATGACATTGCTCTTTCCACGGAGCATATTGGCAAATATATGAAGAAGCTGGTTGGAGACCAATACCAGCCTCTTTTCCCTTCAGCAGCAGAATTTGCAGCAGATGACTCAAGTACAGATGAGTTGGAAGGATCTAGTGGAAGGGAGCATACCTCTTCTCAGCCATCACCTGCAGACCCCTCTGATCCCTTTGACCAAACTCCTCCAAAGTCTTCTGTTGCACCTCACAAATATGGCCTGAGACAAAGACCTTCAAGCAGCAAATTTTCAAACACTGCTAACAATCCAGTTGATCTTTCTCAAACCCCTTCTCCCAAAAGAAAATGAAAACCTCTGCCTCTGAACCTTTTCTGTTTTTGAACAAATCATTCTCTAAAACAATATGTAATATTTTGTGGATGGTTCTTTTTGTTAAACTCTCTTAAATGTTTTTTTTTTATGAATGAATGATGTGTTTTGGATCTCATTATCTTAACATTGCTATCTTATTTGTGTTTGTTGAATGAGTAATTGCTTTAACAATGCTGAATGAATAATTGCTTTAACATTGTTGAATTTGCTGAATGAATGATTGCTTTAACTACCTTGGTTAATGATCTTCACATAAACATCATTGTATTCTATTTCTTTTTGCTATTGTACCTGTCTGTTTTTCTCCATCTATTACTCCTCTTTTTGAGGATTTGACAAAAAGGGGGAGAAATTATTCTCAAAAAGATCAAAAGGAAAGAAAACACTCCTCAATGCACTACCAGGAATTATATCATAAGGCATCAACTACAAAGGAAAGGTGGGGAGCATTGGTTTGATGAAGTTGAAGCAGCAAGAAGCATCCAATCCAATAAATGCATGGATCTTAAGCAATAAAACTCTCAAGCACCAAGTGCAAAAGAAAGGAGAGCATGCAGATAATACAGTGGAGCATGCACAATGCAGCACCAAATGAAATGGATAAAGCATAAATCTCCAGGTGCCTACATATCCTAACACATCAGCGTTGGAATTTGCTTTACCTTAATTCTAAAATTACTCTAAAGCACAAAGTACAAAAGCAAGGGGGAGCAAAGGTATGGTATGAAAATCTCACTTCCTCTAAATTTTTCTGATATTACAAGGTATTCAGCCTCTTAGAATTTTGAGCATATTGTTTATACTCTTAAAGTTTTTTTATAAGCCATTTCAAAGAAAACTCCTTCATTAAAGGGGGAGACATTTCCTTATCTGGAGTATAACTCCACCTTTTCATTCCACATTTGCATACCTTTTTGATTGATTAACAAAAAGGGGGAGAAAACTACTTATGAAAAATATATTGGAATAGGGAAGAAAACTGAAAATTTGAAGTCCCATAGCTCTCATACATATTAATCATCATGTTTCATGTTAAAATTAATTGCATATATTTTTAAGGTTTTGTCATCATATATATTAATCCTCATGTTTCATGTTAAAATTAATTGCATATATTTTTAAGGTTTTTTCATCATCAAAAAGGGGGAGATTGTTGAGTCAATGCCTTGATTTTGATGATAACAAAACATGGTTAAATGATCTAATAATTCTACTTAGTATGCAGATGAATTATTAATTAGATCTTGACTTGAAGCTTATTATAATAGAGAATTTGTGATGCAAAGATTTGAATAAAGAATGAAAAGCATGATGAGGTAATGTATTCCACAAAGCTGATATTATAAGAAGATAATGGATATCAAGGGAGAAGAATGAAAATGCTAAAAGTCCTGATTGAAAAGATTGAAGACTTTGAGGACTTGAAGATATCTTGCAAGAATGGAAGAAGAAGAGACCAACTCAAAAACATAAAAGCTTTCTTGAAAGATTTGAGGATGTCTTGAAGACATAGAAGGAATCACAAGACTTGGAAAGCTTTCTTGGAAGAGTTGTTGAAGTCCATGGAGAAGTTATATTGATTGAAGAATTCTAGAAGAAATCTAGAAATGAAGATGCTCAAAGAAGAATAGAAAATCAATTAAAGAAATGAAGATTCTAAGTCATAGAAGCTCTCTTGAAGATCTTGAAGAAGACTTGAATCAATGGATGAAGCTATGATGATGGAAGAGCTCTACAAGTGATGAAAATGAAGAAAATTCATCTTGAATGGATTGAAGATGTTCTTGGAGTCATCTAACCTTGAAGAAGCATTTGCAAGCTTTAAAAAGGTCATTTGAATGATCCTTGAAAAGATTGGAAGCTTTGGAAAAAAATGAAAAAAAGTTGCAAAAATATGGTTTTTGGTTAAAAGAGTCGACCCCTCAAGTAAAAAGAGTCGACTCTTTCGGACAGAGCCTTGGAATTCTACTGGAAGCTTAAAAGAGTCGACTCATTGTAACAGAGAACAAAAATTCTGCAGACAGCTTAAAAGAGTCGACTCCTGGGACAAAAGAGTCGACTCATTTGGATAGTGACTTGAAAAATCTGCTGAAATGCAAAAAGAGTCGACTCATTGTGAAAAGAGTCAACCCCTAGACCGTAACGGCTAGTTTTTTGACAGATGGTATGGGCAAAAATGCAACCAAATCTTCTCCCATACTTCTCCAACGGCTAGAATCGATCCATACATATATATATGAGATACATACAGCTTCAAACAAGAAGAGAAGAGCAATCATACCATTCATATCAAGTGCTTGAAGCTGAAAATCACCTGTACCTCACGGCCACATACTTTTGCTGAGTGTTTAAAGTTATCCATTGAGTTGTATTTGCTCATATACTCATTAGAAGAGTTACTCTTTGTATAACCTTTATTCATTCTCATTTGGGTGGGTTTGTAACCTTGTAAGTTTAAGTGTTCTTGGGAAAAACACTTGTAAGTTTGAGAGAAACTTGGACAAAATCTCTTGGGTTTTGAAAGCTTGGGAAGAAGCTTTTGTAAGAGTGAGCTGGGCACTCGTGGCACAACCAGCAGCTGTGTAAGGAGTATTACATAGTGGAATTCCTTCGAAAGGATTGAAGAAGAGAGGACGTAGGCAAGGTTGGCCGAACCTCTATAAATCTGGTGCACTTCTCTTCTGCCTCTGTTTTGCTTACTTGCTCACTATACATGCTTGCATAAATACTTGTATTAATGTACACTTCATTTGCTTGATATATATACTTTGATTATTTGTTACTAAAATACATAAACGATTTTTTAGTTGCAATTCTTGATATAAATTCTATAAAACCCAATTCACCCCCCCTCTTGGGTTGCCTACTTGGGCCAACAAAAAGGACTCTGGTAAAAGAGTCACACCTCCAGTTTAGGAGTTGACACATTAGTTCAGAATGCAAAGTCTTGAAGAAGGTCCAAAAAGGGCCAACTCCTCGTTTCTCAGGAGCTGACACATTTGAACAGAGCCTTGTTAAAGTTTGGTGAAAATAAAAAATGTTCGACTCCTATTCATCAAGGGTTGACACATTTGGATAGAGAGTTGAGTTCACTAGCACTAGAATAAAAAGGGTCGTCTCCTTCAGAAAAAGAGTTGACACATTGGCTGCAATGGCTAGTTTTTTTAACGTTTTGCATGAGTGATCTTGCATTTAATGCACTCTCAATCACCACCAACAGCTAGAATCAATGCAAGGCTATAAATACAAAATCTCCACAGAATTTATACACAAGAATCTAAGGATTTAAGTGCCGAATCAAATATCAAAGCTGAAATTTCTAAGCCCTAACTTATATACTCTCTTTGCTTAGTGATTGGGGTTAATTGTTAAGCTTACACCAGCTTATACACTCTTTGTGAAAGTTAACCATTGCATAAACTTTATTTATTTCACTTAGGTGGGTTTGTATACCTGTGAGTTTCAGTATTCTTGGTAAAAACACTTATAAGTTTGTGTGAAGCTTGAATAAAATCACTTGAGAGTTAGAGAGTTTGGGAAAAACTCTTGTAAAAAGTGAGTTGGGCACTTGGGCAACTAGCACCTACTTTGTAAATGACTTTTGCATAGTGAAATAGCTTTCAAGGGGATCTTGGGAGTGAGGATGTGGGTCACACGTTGTTGCTGAACCTCGATAAATTTGGTGTTCATATTGTGCTATGTTTTTCTTCCTTGCTTCTTATTGCTTGCTTGGATTGTTCATTCATTACTTAGTTACTATTTCATTGGTTAATTAGTTTTTAATTGTATTATTTGTGATTAATTTTGAGAAACCCAATTCACCCCTCCTCTTGGGTTGCATATTTGGGCCAACACATCCCAAATATTGGGATGTTTCTTATGGTCAACAACAAACCTTCACACATATCGTCTTTGGTGGATTCCAAAGGTTAACATCGAAAGCACGGGAGAATAGTGAATCATGGATATCTAGCGATCAATTCTAAAACTTCTGCAATAATTGTGGATCAATGGGTTGGATTATTAGTTTATTCTTGTAACTATTAAAAGTTATGGTATTGAGAACGTTAGAGGTTGTGTATGGCCTCATAGTTTTTACCCTAGTTGATAGGATTTCCACACTAAAATCCTGTGTCTTGTCTATTTACCTTATTACTTTAATGTTACACATATGATTGATGGACCTAAATAGTTGATATATTCTTATAATTGGATACTTAGGTTAACTAATCACTCTAGGCAAATCCATGTCCCAAAACGAGTTTTCAATTGGTATCAGAGGGTATGTACTCTAGTTTTAAAACAACTATTTTCTAAAACCTTCGAGTGAGATCCTAATTATTTTTTAGACATGGATTTGTCCAAAAAGGATACGTGTTCTATTGCTTCAATTACTCCTAATTCTAAATATGATAATTATGTTTGTGACCATGATCCTAGTGAGTCCTATGAATCAAATCAAGATGACTCTGATGATGAGAGGGATGAACTCCAAAGGAATTATGAAGAATTAATGATAAAGAAACCTCAAACTAAGTTAAAAAAAAATTGGCTATCAAACTGAAATATATGAAAAAAGAAAAAAGATGATTTTAAAACTCAGTTTGATGAATGCTAAGTTTTGATTACTCAATTAAAGAATGATAGAGAAAAATTGTTTGAAAAAATCTCTTCACGTGATGAGACTATCAAAGGCCTAGAGGATAAGATATCAACTTTAAAATATGATTTATCTATTACTAATACTAAATATGAGAAGATGAATGCAGCTTCAAAACAGATAGATCATATTTGGAGTATTCAAAGAGTAGTGGATAACAAAGGTGGTCTTGATTTGGATGGCACATCATGCTCTACACAAAGAAAGTCTGTTCTGATGGGCCAGATTACTGAAGAGGCGCAGAAAAAGTGTGTTTCATACAATCTTTCGAAGGGAAGAAGAGCTCGTTCGAACGCACCTCGTTCAAATGGACCTCCTCCCTGTCCGAATGATCGTCCCTCACAGGTACGTTTTCTTGCTAAAATTTTTCCTACCTGTCGTCACTACCGTATTAACGGTCACATTAGGCCTAACTGTTGTAAATTGCAAAATATCTCTAGGAGTTATACGTGAATAACCTAGAAATTAATTTAAGAAGCCCGATAA
The DNA here is from genome assembly GCA_033060915.1 of Euryodendron excelsum. Lineage (NCBI taxonomy): Eukaryota > Viridiplantae > Streptophyta > Magnoliopsida > Ericales > Pentaphylacaceae > Euryodendron > Euryodendron excelsum. The sequence goes on along the minus strand of CM065393.1, from coordinate 7,232,204 downwards.
TAGTTTACGTAATTAGATCAAGAAGATGAATGAACAACTAAATGACCTTAAACAACAAATTTCTGAAAGACCTAAAATTAGGGTTGTTTAGGTTAGAAAATTTTATTTAAAGTTGCGTGATGGAAAAGAGCTACCTAGGAGTATTTGTTAAAGCCTAGTATGCATGTATATCAAAATATGCACCCTCTGGATAAAATTGTAGAAATGACTACTGTATTTAATAGTGTGAAAGTCAACACGTGATTGCAAGAACAAAAGAAAATTCATAGTCAAAAGGAAGAATTAGGAATATGGTTTACATAATCAAATTAAGGGGAAGCTTCCAATGAATATTTTACAAACATGATTGGTTTGACTTCAAGTAGTGTGTTTTAATCTGGAATTTGAATAATCTTATTAATATTCATTACTACTATTGTTTTATACTCAAGTTTCATATTTGTGAATTCCTCGTATACACACATTTGGATTATTTTTATGAATATCTTCATTTTGAGATAAAGAATCTAGAATTTTATGTTAGTTCATGCTTCAAGTTCAATTAAAATATGAACATTAATTGATTTATATGTTCTTATGTATGGATATTATTGTGGCTTTGATAATTTACATAACCACACCTTATTTTTTATTATTTGTGGTGTGTTTTAGGATCCTTCATGCATCTGTGTTATTCATCCCCTATTATCCTAATTACCCTAATATCATTAAAATAAATTAAATTTTTTTTGTCAATTCGTGACAAAAAGGGGGAGAATAAATAGAATTAAATCATATTGCATTGCATTGCATTCCATTGAAGGGAGAAATGATGTATGCATATTAGGGGAAGAATATTCTAGCGAGAATTTTTTCTGTGAATTTTACTTGCAATTTCATGAGTTTGTTTTTTAAGTGATGTGTAGATAAACAGGTACACAAGTGACTTTTTCAAGCATGACATTCTATTGGTTTGAGTCATTCGAGTTTATTTGTTATTTTTGTGTTTTGTCACAGAATTGCCAAAGAGAAAGATTGTTAAGATTTTTAGTGTTGGCATTTCCTTTGACAAAACTAGTTTGTTTGTAATTGTATTTTGATTTGTATTTGGACTAATTTAGAATAAGTTTTAATTAGGTGCTGTCAGAGTACAAGCTGCTACAGCATGTAGAGTTGAAATTTTAAAAAGTCATATATTTCAAATCAGAAGTGCTATTAGGGTCCTTAATATATCAATTTTATATAATTTTTCTAGATTTACACACTGAATTTTACGGAGCGTTCGAACGGGCATCCCAAGCATTTGAACGGTGGCGCATTCGAACCCCTAACCAGAGGGTTCGAAGGCACAACAGAGTTTTGAAAAAATTTAAGCTACAATTCCATATCTACTTACACATACAATCAGAGAGATAATCTAGTAATTTAGAAAACTTATTGTGCTTTCCAGATATTGGAGTGTTTCTTCTGGTCAACTACAAACCTCACATATATAGTCTTTGGTGGATTCCAAAGGTTGACGTCGAAAGTACGAGAGAACAATGAATCATGAGTGTTTAGCGATCAAGTCTAAAACTTCTACCATGGTTGTGGATTCATGGGTTGGATGGTAAGTTTATTCTTGTAATTATTCAAAGTTATAGTACTGAGTACGTTAAGCTGCTTGTGATCTTGTATTTTTTTCTCGATTGATAGGGTTTCTATGTTAAAATCTTGTGCACCTTGTTTCTTTACTTTATTACTTTAAAGTTGCACATATGATTGATGTATCCAGATAATTAATCTATTTGGGTTGTATTGTAAATTTATTCTTGCAACTGTTCAAAGTTATAGTACTAAGTATATTAGAGGCTGCGTGGTCCCATGATTTTTTCCTAGTTGATATTGTTTTCATGCTAAAATATTATGTGTCTTATCTCTTTACTTTATTACTTTAAAATTGTACAAAAGATTGACGTACCTAGATAATTAATCTGTTCTTTAGTTGGATACTTAAGTTAATTACTCACTTTTAGCAAATCCACATTCTAAAGCAGTTTTCCATTTTCAACTTCTTGGGGCCACTCCATGCTCTTTGACATGGTAATTACTCGATGTAAGTGGGATGAGAAATTGCATTGGTCTCGAGATTACTCGAGGTGCATATAAATTAACCTAAACAGTCGGGTAACCAAAGAAAAATACTACCAATATGGGAGAACCTGTACTTTGTATGTTGCAAGTGTATAGAGAGAGAGACATAGCAATGAAATGATATATATGTTATCGCTATCATTAATTAGTAACTTGAGGGGCAAAAGCAGCCCCTTCGCTCACCGTCTCATTTTTTTGTCATTGACTTATTTGTCACTATCTTTTCTTTGTATCCCAATTATCACTGTACATATTATAACATTTCTTAAAATTCCAAGTGGCAGCATTTTAAAAAAAGACATAAAAAAATCTATCCAAGCTGATGCTCCCTCAATAAGAAAAGGGAAATTGAGTAGTGGTGCGTGGTCTTCTTCTCCTTGCAATTGTTGTCAACCAATAAATACGACATTGACCATTCCCAAAAATATTTTAATTTTATTTTAGTAGATTGAAGGCCAAAGCTTAGAGATTGGTGGACTGGGCCCGAAGTCTGCATAGTGAGAATGGGTGAGAAGCGCCAGACCATGGGGTACACTTGCTTCACTATTCCAAACGATATGCCTAACTAAACAGTAACTAATTTGTAAAACCACTCATCCAATTGTGAACCCATGCATCAAGATCTGCCCAAAAAAGCGAAGCAGAACGTGATCATTTGTCAATATCTTGCCCATGGCACCCTCTCATAATTGATCCATTGTTGTCCCTTGTTGTACAACGACAGCCAACAATCACCACCAACAATGGCTTCCAACTAAGAAAGATTTGCCAAAAATGGCCAGGAAAAACTTGGACAGGCCAATCTTGGAAGGTGATATGGAAAAACAAGATCGATGATGACGAAATGAGGCATTTTTCATCTTTCACTAGTCCATTGCTTTAATCATTTTGATCGATCGAGATGAATCAATTAATATCCCTTGCCACGGCGACACGTGCCGATGGTGAGTTGCTGACACATGTGCACTAACCCCATTGTGCAGCAACTTGTCAATGTTAGCCAGCCATTAACCATCATGGTGTCCCGTGACGTGGCAAGTGGCACCAACTTCCACCACTGCAGCAAGGCCTTTACTGCTAGTTAGTGGCTTCTCTCTACAGACATCCTATATGGAATTAATGCCTACCTCATGCATGATTGTAACCAGCACTGCTTGTGTTGTTTCCACTTCCAAAATTACCAAATCTTACGTATTGAAAAAGCAAGCTCACTACTCACAGTGTAGCCACAAACTCCAAACCCTAACCCTAGTTTTTTCACTTAAAAAGGGATTGCCATAGCCACAAAAATGGACATGTTGGCTCCACCAATTCTTTTGTTCAAAGCACTTAACAACCATCTTATGGCTTTCCTTCAACCCACCATGCACGAGACAATAACTCTCTTAATGATTAAGATAGGATTATTCTTAATCATGAAGATTACATTAAGAAGGGATTAGAAATAAACAACCCATCTAAAACAGGATCACTTGAGAACAGGGACGGAATCAGAAATTATATCGAGAGGGGCTATGGAAGACTAAGGTGAAATTTTTTAGATTTTATTGAGAGGTTAAGAAAAAAAAAATTTTTGAATTTTAGAAGGTCTAAGGTAAATTTTTGAAATTTTGTTGGGGGGTTAGGGACTTAAAGTAAAAATTGTTGAATTTTAGAAGTTTAAAAGAAAAATTTTAAAATTTCAAGGCGGCCAATATATCATTTCTTATCATAAATATTCAAAATTCATGGGGTTTAAATAAAATTTCGTCAAAGTTTAGGGGGCCGTGCCCTCCACACTAGAACCGTAGGTCCATCCCCGCCTGAGAAGATGTTATCTTTTCTTCTTTAATGATTGATTATGTTTTCTCTCTGAGGAAAAAAATTTGGTTGTGTAATATCCAATATAACTCTTTTTGAATGAAGTATCCATATTCAACTGCCTCCAGTAGTGGATTGTTTGAGTTGGAGATGATTATGCCCGAGTGTTGGGCTAGTATGTAAGCTTTTCCTTACCCATATCAAGCACCAATGTTTTAAACTTGTTTCCTTTAATTATTATGGGTCAATTTATTTGTCAGCTTATTCAATTCTGATAATTTGTCAGAGGGAATCTGGTCTGTCCTTTAATTAGCCAACCAAGTTTTTTGTAAGATCCAAGGTGTTCTATTCATAGAAATGGGCCTTTAAATCCTGATCCTTACTTACGTACAACAAAAGAAGGGAAAAGAGACCTTAATCACTTGAATGAAGCATAATTCCGTCTTCCCCAAAACACTAGAAAATATAGACGTTCTATTGTATTCTTGTGCTCCGTTTTAGGTTGTTCAGCTCTTTGTTTGGAGCAAAAATATGAAAGGACTAGTCAAATATTGACTAAAACAAAAACATATTTGTTTAACAACCCCACCGGATAGTAACCATTTATTAAAAAAATTTGTAGTTTGATTGAACACGTAAACTGATTGAAAGTTACTTAGAGAATGATTTGACGGAAAGCCATTCTTAAAGAGTTAAAGGTTCAATAGACAGAATTAATTAGTGAATGATGTAGAAACTTTCAATATGTTTATCATTATTTCTTGTTTGGAAAGTGAGGAGGCAGAAGTTTGATGCTAGAAGTCAAGGTAAATATGCCACAACAGGAGCCAGAGATTGGTGGGCAAAGGGTCGGCCATTTCGTTGATAAGACAAATTGGTCCAATGATATGTCGTTTATGCTTCATTATTATAGGTAGCTTCTATTAGCAGCATAATGGAATTAGGACTTCCCATAACCACTAGGCTAATCTTGCTCAGGTAAATTCAAGCACACAATCCCCACTAGGCTAATCCTGCTCAGGTAAATTCAAGCACACAATCCGCATCTGACATACTTTGCCAAGTGGATACAATCATACGAATTGTATGTTCAAAATTGGCTTAGATATTGTACTTTAGAGTTGTTCTAGCTACAATCACAACTGAACGTTAGTCACCGACTAATGACTAACACGTTAACTGGGACCCACACAATTGAAGTAGATTCTAATTGAGTTGTTAGCCATCAGCCGGCAACTAACTCTCAGTCGCGGCAGTGATTAGCAACTTTCTTGCACTTTATTAAAGCATATAGATATGGAAAGCTGGGGTATTAAATGAAATTTGTGTGATACTATAATTTGGTTCTTTCCTGAGACTCGTGGATTGGTGGCATCCAAGACGGTATTACCTTCATTTGCTTAGATTTATAGTGTATGCCTGCAGGGATGGAAACTATAGATTTTGTTGAAAAGGGGTCAAAATAAAAAAATTTGAATTTTATAACGAGGCCAAGGTAAAAATTTTAAATTACCATAATTTTTTTTTAATTTTAAAGATTGAGATAAACTTCTTTTTTTAAAATTTTTGGGGGCCAATATACTATTTCTTATAAATATTAATAATTTATTGAAAATGCTATTATTTCATAAAATTTGAACAAAAAGTCCCAAAAAAATGTTGTGGTGGTGAGATTATTGTAATTAAAAGTCAGTATCATGGGTGTTATAATTTAAAGAGAATGACTCTTATTCAACCAGATTATTCCGGTAATAAATTCTATAGCATTACCCATAATTTATGGGAACTTAAACATAATTTTGTCTTAATATAGTTCTATCGCTGCTTGTACGCTTAAAGGTCTTCGTAAAGAAGCAAAGGGAGTAGTAATTTTGCCATCTACTTGCAGCCTATGTGAGTTCTGAAATTTTGACAATGAGGATGTCCTTTTTTTCTATAAGAGTTTAATTTTGATGAATTTCCAGTGTAAAAATTTTTTTTTACACAAGCATGTATCAAAAAGGCGACATATTTTTTAGAATTTAAGTACAACATAAACATGTAATGCTTATGGACATGTGTCGTATTTTAATACATAGTTGTGTAAAAAATCTCTACACTGACAGTACATCAAAATTAAACTGTTCTCTTAAACACACTTTTTTGGGGATGGAGAAACGTTGTAGGTACAAGCAATTCAATGTATTTATACGATATATTATAGCAATAGATTGCATGGGTCTTTAACATTAAAAAACTTAATTTAATTTTCTTAGATTTTTTAATTCTTAAATAACTAGTTTTACATGTGTCATAATAGCATTGGTCTAACTATAAATTATAGAAATATTTATTTTCTATTGATGATTAATAAATCTTTGCTTAAACTTAGATAATCTTATGTTACTTTGAAAAATTTTATCTATCTTTTATAATTTTAGAAAGTTTTTCCTTTAATTTTTAAAAACTTAAAAATTGTTATTTTAAATTTCCTTAAATCCCTCTTTTATAATTTTGGAAAGCTCCTACATAAATTTAGAAATAACATTAGGATTGTTATTTTGAATTTCCTTAAATTCTTCTATTATAATTTTGAAAAGTTCTTGCTTAAATTCAAAACTTTAGAATTTTCTATTCAAATCCTTTTCATTTTTATTTTTTGAAAGACATATACAAATAAATCTATATTATATATTATTGTAATTGGCTATGAGATCATCGAAATTGAAACATTTAACCATTTTAATTTTATGTCCCTATTCCAAAATGTCCAATCTTCTAGCTTCAATAATTGGTTAAAAAATCAATTTACAAACGAAATAAATAATATCTAAAATTTCACTTTCAATATTAATTTCTTTAAAATGTTATAACCATCAATCTATATTATATATTATAACAATTAGTTGTGATGTTTTTAAAACTAAAAATCTTGATCCAACTTTTAAACTTATTGGCCTTACTTTAAATTGTTTTTTCTTTTGTTTTTAACTCTTGATTACTATGAGAAGTTTATCAAAATTCCTTCAAATATGCACCTTCACAAAATTATTAATGAAAATAAAAAATAATTCTAAATTTTTATTATAGGAAGTACACATGTCACAAAATTATTAATCATGTTTCATGTATTCTTTTGTTGTTTAAATAAATCTCTTATATTGATAAATTTGTCATTTGACTATAAATATTCATCAATCACATCTTTTTAAATATGCTTAAAAGCAGTAAAAATAAATAAATCAAATTTTTGGAAAGGTCCAATGAAACTTAATTATTATATTAATTTTTTTCAATTACAAAATAATTTATATATTTTTAATTATTTAATAGTGATTGAGTTGTCTAGCCTCAATAATTGAAACAAATGCATAGATACGTTTTCTAATTATGCCTAAGTTAATTTGAAAGGGCTTTTAACTTTTCCTTTTTTATACTTTTAATACCTTTAGAATATTCAATTTTAAAAATGTTTAATCAAAATAAAGAAAAACTTTGAAGTATGCTAATAATAAAGAAACAACAAGTAGTTCAAGTATTTTAATTATGTGACTAATGTAATTTTATGTTTTTTGGTGAGCTTGGCAGTGAATATTACAACTATTTTGAGAAGAATTTTTATGATATAGATACATAGATTTGGATAAATTTTTAGCTTTTAAGTAATAATTGTAATTTACTTTTTAGTAAAACTCATATTAATAGTATAAAATTTAAGGATATAATATCATATCTTTATTTTATTTAAAAATTTATTTTCTACGTTTCGTGCATAGTTCGAGTTCACTACTTGTAGATACATATGGAAAATGTTGTTCTTCTAAAACTTTTGTACAAAATTTGGCAACAGAATGTTGTGGTGGTAGGCTCGTAGCAGGTTGCTTATTGTCTAGTTCCTTTTTTGTGAGAAATCTGTGTTGTTCAATATACTCCAATATGGAATGTGAAACTACGCGTAAACAAGGGGTCTGGCCTACTTGAGTTATTGAAAATTTCTTTACTAACCCTCGAATGTTTCAAAATTTTGTTTAGGTTATATACTTTTTTTTATAATATTTATAGTAAGAAAGTGTATGAGCCCATGAAAATTTTAAAAATTTCACATAAACTTTTAAAAATTTGTAAGAAATACGTGAACAAATGCGGAAGCGGATGAAACTCATACCTTGAATGGAAGAGTATGTTCTATACACTGCCTTGAATCTACCGTGGCAGTGTCATTACAATAAAGAATAGGCAATCTATTTACACAACATAGAAGCCAACCTTACGTCTCTATATTTGTGCACACAGAGAGAGAGAGAGAGAGAGAGAGAGAGAGAGAGAGAGATTGCACAGACAATTGAATGTTTAACGTTGGTTGCACTTGGTGTTTATATAGATACCCAATAGGCACCTATGAAAGGATACCAACCAATAGAACATGTTCATTCTTTAACAGACATGTCTATACCCACTCGGTTATCAGGTTGACCCACCATGGTCGTCCAGTATGGGTCTAAGACCCAACCTGAATACCAACATCTCCCACTTGTATATGGTGGGCAACTCTATCATCTCTCTTGATCTTTTATATATTAGATTGTAAGTTCATACAGCCTAATGGGCCGTGCAACTGCTAAGAAGACCTACAATTGGGAGGTCTACACTAGGAACTCTTATCAGAGCCAATATAGAGACATCAACCCTAAACACAAAACATGGTGTCTCATGTACCCTAGATCCATTTAGTCACATCAGTTCAAACATCTCTAATCCCTCAATAAGAGCATGCTTAACCTCTCAAAACATTTGCCAATATATTCACATCTTTGTCACAGTATGCATAGTGCCAAAAGTGTTGTAAGCACCTTATTTTTCCCCGCTCGGCAATCTCCGGCTTGACCGAACTCACTTTCAAATACCACAACCCATTTAAGCCCTAACCAAAGCCAAATAACTAAAATGCCCCTGAGGCATCGTCCAGTCCAATTCAATCCAGTACGTCTTCCTTAAGATGAGAAGACCATTCAATTCCAATCCAATCTAGTCAAATCAAGTCAAATTCCATTTGGCACGCTCTTTGAAAAGTACCTAAGTCCTCAGAGCGATAAGTCCACTCCTTCTAAAATTGTCCTAGACAATCCGGTATGCTTAGAATACCATTCACACCAATTCTGGGATCATCTTGGTGTTTCCTGGGTTCAAATAATCGTTTTGCTCTTGGTGGGCCAGTCATCCTTTTAAATAACACCGGCTCTGGGTATCAAACCGGTAAATTCCCAGGGTGCTCCCACAAGTACCCCTAGTCTCCAAGTGCCATCATGGTCCATTCCGGGACCATTCTGGCGAACCCCAGTCAAAATGATTGTTTTGCCCATAGCAGGCCGATCATCTTTTTCAACCATACTATCTCTGAGTATCAAACTAGCAACTCTCGAGTGCCCCTATCTCTTTTCTAGCTAGGTCCCTTAGCTTTAAATCAAACTGGAGCCATTTGTAGTGGAGCCAGGCTAAAATATGGCTTGGAGTCACTCCTAGTGACGTCCAGATCTTTGTCTTATAGCCCAAAGCCAAATCAAATCTTCAAGATCATTGACATACCAAGGTGGCACCACTCAAGCCAAAAAAATGGTTGCACCACTTCTAGTGGTGCCACCTCTTCAAAAAATTGGCCTATAAATACATACCACCTCCCAATGTATTCCAAGTGTAAGCACCCCATTTTTGCCCGCTCAACAATCTCCGACCTAACTGGGCTCACATTAAAAAACAACACATACACATTCAAGCTTAAACTGACTTTCCAGACTCAATCTAGTTAATCAACCCCTTCGCGGGTCCACCAGTCCCAATAAAAGCAAAATAACCAAAATGCCACTAGGGCATTGCTCAGTTCAATTTCAGTTGGCACGTTTTCCTAAAGACGATAAGTCTGTATTTCAACCACAATTTTAGTTTCAATTTCAGTCTAGTCAAATTTAATTTGGCACGTCTTTCAAAAAAGTTAATCCTTTAAACGGTAGGTCCATCTAGTACGACACATTTATCGAGAAATCCTTAGAATGATAAGTCCTTTCACACCTGTTGATTGGGACAGAATCCAAGTCCCCGAGATAGTAGAGCGGTTCACTTTTGGCATCTGCTAGCCCGCTAACATAGAATGTCCGCTATCTGGCACATCGATTGGGAAAGTACCCAAGGCCCCGAGACGATAAGACCATTTAGCAGCTTCCCAAAATCAAGCAGTCTCAGGAATGAACGTACACCGTCAAAGTGATGGAAACACTCACAAACATTACAATCGTTAGAATAACGGAAACACTTGCAAACAGGTCAACATCGGGAATGCTAACAAATCCCCTATGTCACGGGATCAAACACGCCTCTTAGCCATGACACGTTTACCGAAGGACAGGATACCGTTGAAAACCAACTCATCACACACTGTTAAGGTGGTAGAAACACTCAAAACTTCAGTCAACACAAGTGAATGCTAGCCCACTTTAGTGAAAAATGACCAAACTGCCCCTTGGGCCTTACCGGCACGCTTCTCGAGCAAGTACTTAAGACCTTAGAGCTGTAAGTTCATCCTTCCTAAGATTGTCCCAAAGATAATCTAGCACATTCTAGTACCTTTCAATAGCTTTCGGATCGATTTCGGGAGCATTTGGTCCAAATGACCATTTTGCCTCTAGGCTTTCAATCGCCTTTCAGAACGACACCAGCTCTGGGTATCAAACCGGTTACCTTCCGAGGATGCTTCTAATAGCATTTCCAAACTTCTAGTACCTTTCCAAACCATTCCAAGTCTATTTCGGTAAACTTGGTGCGAAATGACCATTTAGTTGGCTAATCACCTTTTCTAACCATACCAGCTTTGGGTATCAAATCGACAATCCCTCGAAATATTCTCAATAGTGTTTCTAACCTTCAAGTCTTCTCATGGGTCACTTTAGGTCCATCCTGGTGTTTTTTTTTAGTTTAAATGACCGTTTTACCCCTAGTGGGCCAGTCATTCCTTTAAATTACTCTGGCTCTGATCATCAAGCCAGCTACCTCTGGGATACTCTTTCAAAGGTTCCCATCCATTCCCAGCCAAGTCTGGTTACTCGAAACCTTCTGAATCATTCCTGGACTTTCCAGAGTCACTCATAATGAAGCCAAGCCAAAAATTGCATGGTAGTCACTAGGACAGGCGCCCAAATCTTCTGCCTTGCATCCCAAGGATCAAAGATCTATTTCTTGCTGCTCTAAGAGGTTTCCTAAAGTGGCTGGCGCCAATGCAATAGGCGCAAGGACTAACTTCGACTGCCTATAAGTACAGGCTACCCCCTGCGTATTTTGGGTCTACGAAATTGCTCCAGAAACTCTGCCTTTCTGAAAATAGAGTTCAAGTTGCCCCAGAACCCTAATTCTCTCAAGCTTCCTTCAAACCCTAGCCTCCATACAATCTATATATTCAAACCTTAATTTATACACTTCAAACCCTAGTCTTTAAGCTCCATTGAAGGTCAAGTCTAGCCCTTCAAAGTTCTTAAAGATCATCTCAAAGTTCAAGCAAGTCTACCATTAAAACATCAAAGCAAACGAAGATAAGGTAGGGTTCTATTTACTTTCATGTAATCCACCCCCCTTCCTCTCTCTCTCTCTCTCTTCACCCTCCTAGTCCACTTGGGCTATTCTCTATTTTAATTTCTATTTTCTACCTCCTCTTCTTACATGCTTGAAATAAGAAACCTCCCAACTCATGCCTAGGAAGGCCTTAGAGGGAATCACCATGTCGGGGATTCTTTTCGAGTACAACCTAAGACAGTGTGGGTCTGGCCTCCTTGGTTATTTGGTGAAGCCTAACCTTGTTTGTTTATATCCCTATTATATTGTTACTAACATAATCATATATTCAAAGATGTTTTTCAAACTTGCATTAAAGGTTGTATTCAAAACTTGCATTCAAAACCTTTTCCTTCAAACTTGTTTTCAAAGTCACATTCTTAAGATGATTCTAACCATTCTATGGTTAGGGTTGTTTTAGGAAAATGTTATATTCAATGTGACTATCAAGGTTCAAATTTGGGATCAAGACTCACTTTGTTTTTCAAGGAATCACAATTCTAAGATGATTCTAGCCATTCCATGGTTAGGGTTGTTTTAGAAAAGTGTTATATTAAATGCATCAAGGTCCATATTAGGGTTTCAAAACCTAGTTTTTGTCAAAATTACAACCTTAGAATGGTTCTAGTCTTTTTATGATTAGAATCGTTTTAGAAAAGTGAGATATTCAAGAGATTTTCAAAAGTTTATATTCAAACCTTTCCAAAATAGTGTTTGTAAATCTACTTCCTAAAAACTCCTCTCAAAGATTTTCTTTCCAAAAACTCTTTTCCTTTAAGTCCAAGTCAAAACCCTAGAGTCCATATTTAGGAAACTCTAGATTGTTTATGTAAAATCATAGCTTCCTATTTTCATTAGATCATAGATTTTCAAAATCGCTTTTTACATGAAATCATAGATTTCCTAAATTTCAAAATCAAAATGTTCAAGTCAAATCAAATGTTGTCCCGAATAGGAAATCCAATCAAATCATTTATTTTTAAAAATAAAATTCAATCTTCAATTTTAAAAAATAGAGATCAAGCTTTCAAATCTTTTCTAATTTCAAATTTTCAAATGTTTCCTAGTCTCAAATATTTCTAAACTTCAAACCCTTCCAACTTCAAAACCTTCTAATTTCAAACATTTCTAAATCCAATCTTTCCAAAATCAAGTCTTTCCTAAAATAAAAACTTTCCAAAATTGCATCTTTCTAAAATTAGATCTTTCCAAAATCAAATCTTTCTTTATTCGAAACTTTCCTAAAACGGAACTTTCCTACTTTCCTATTTTGGACATTTCCTAAAATAAAACTTTCCTAAAATGGAACTTTTCAAATTCAAAACTTTATAAAATCAAGCTTCTCCAAGATCAAACTTTTCAAGTGCATGTTAAAACCCTAGGTTACAAAGACCCTAGGAGCTAAAAACCCAAGTTCAATCACTAACCTTAAGTTAGGAAACTTCAACTCTTTTCTAAACCAAGATGGTTTTCAAACTCGAATTCAAGTCAAGATGATTTCAAAGTTCAATTAAAGCTTTCCAAAATAAGTTCAAGTTCTACTTCAAAGTTTGATTTCATATCGAAGTCAATTTCTAATCAAAGTTCAATTTCAAATCTTCTAATCAAAGTTCAAATCAAACTCTTTTTCAATCAAACATTCTAAAGGCCTCAAAGTGTTTTTTTCAAATCAAACAAGACCCCAATGTGTCTATTTTCAATTGGACACTAAGTTCGAACTACAAGTGACCTGATTCCCAAGAAAGGGATACGTAGACAACCCTTATGGGTGTGGTCACATCATTTTTCAAAATTCCAATTCCCTATTGCAAAATCTCTGTCCAAATTCTTTTCATAGACTTGCGTATTATGCACCATATTATCCTTAAAGTGATGAGTTAAATCTTTTTTCAAAATTCTCAAAGTAGATCTAATCAAACATTGGATGATTAAAGATTCTAAATGAGTGAACTTAAGGTAAAAAGACATGTAGGTACTGCAAGGGCGGGATAGGGTGATAGTCTAGTGCATATTCCTTATACATAACCAACCTCCGAACCTAGAATCACTATTTTTGAAAGACCAAAAACGAAGTTATTTTCAAAAAGTGCTTAAATCTTTTCAAAAGTTGTCTGACAACCTATTTTTTCCAAAAAAAAAAAAAACCTCTCTTCAGGAAATTTTCCAAAACCTTCTCAAAAACTCTAAATTTAATTTTCGAATTGCACTTAGTTTTAGGTGACCTAACTCACCTTAACAAAGTTAGGTGACAAAAAATTAGGGTGCAACACTAGGCCCGAAAAGTCACAAAGAAATGTTACCTTTCTTAAGACAGCCCCTGAAAATCTCCCAAAACCATAGTTTCTTCAAGGTTCCTTAGCCTCCAAGCCTCTTAAGTCTTCGTCAAGCTCAAGTTAAGCCTCTATTGAAGCTCCATAGAAGGTTAAAGACAAAGGGTTCCTACTTTACTTTTAGGCTCTCCCACTCCTTCTCTTCTCCCTCCTAGTTCACTTGGACTATTCTCTCTTTTAATTCTCATCTTCTGCCTTCTCTTCTTGCCTGCTTAAAACAAGAGGACATTAAGTCCATGGCTAAGGGAAGCTTTAGGGAGATCATTGTGTCAGGGGTCTTCCACTAGCCTAACTAATCATGGTATGACCTTAAAGCCCCTTGTAATGTGGTGAAACCTTTAACCTTGTATGTTTACCACACCCCCTGCATTATATTTGTTATGGTCACCAAGGTCCATATTAGGGTTTCAAAACCCAATCTTGTTCTTAAAAATCACAACTTTAGAGTGATTCTAACATTTTTCATATTTAGGATTGCTTTAGAAAAGTGGTATATTCAAAGAGGCCTCCAAAGGCCACAGTAGGGTTTCAAGCCCTAAAACACCTCCTTCAAAACCTAGTTTTTTAAACCTCTTTAAATTTTATGTTCAAAAGGTTTTTTCAAAATTGGCCCAAGAGTTGTCTTCTTGAAGCCCTAGAAGTTCATGCCCTATGAAACCCTAGCTTTGTCCCCTAACATTCATTCTTGCATTTTCACTGTTATTCATTACATCAAAAAGGTTTTCAAAGTTATTATTGCATCATGTTTTCAAAAAGTGCATAATCTCTTGAGTTGTTTTCAAAGAATTTCACATGAAATTATAGGTTTCCAAATTAAAAAGTTTCGCATGAAATCATAGAGATTTTCAATCAAATCTTTCCATTTTGGAAACAAATCAAATCTTTTCATTTTGAAAACCAAATCAAATCTTCTATTTTGAAAAACAAATAAAATCGTCTATTTTTGGAAACCAAATCAAACCTTTCTATTTTTGAAAACAAATCAAATCTTCTATTTTTACAAATAAAATCCAAACTTCTATTTTTGGAAACGAAATTCAATCTTTTATTTAAGAAACAAATCAAATCTTCGATTTTTGAAATAAAATCAATTTTTTCCTTTTTTATTTCAAATCCTATCTTTCATTTTTCTCATAAAATCATAGATTTTCTAAAATTCCTTTTCAAGTGCATGCATGAAACCATTAGGGCCAAACCCTAACCCTAAACCACTTTCCAAAACCACCTTCCAATCCCTAAGTCTACCAAATCCTGGTTTGCCTAACCTAGGTCACCCAAATCCTAGTGGTCCAACCCTGGGTCAACCAAACCCTAGGTAGTCCAACCTTAAGTCAATCCAACCCTAGATTACCTTAACCCTACTCTACCCAACCAAGGTTAGGAGGCTTCAATATTGTAACTCAAGGATCCTTTTGCAAACTCCAATTCCAACTTCAACCCAAAAATATTTGAAAAAGTTTTTTCAAACTTGTCTCAATCCAAAATGGCTAGACACTTACCATTTTCAAAAATTATTTCTAAAAATAACTTCAAAAACTCACAACCCTAAGGCGATCCAAACCCTTTCTTGGTTAGGGTTTCCTAAGAAAAATGATACATCAAATGAAATCTATAAGGTTCACATTAGGGTTTCAAACCCTAAATGTTTTACAAAGTCCTTTTTCAACAACTATTTTCGAACATCACATTTTTGAAACAAGCCTAGGCCTTCTATGGTTAGGGTTGTCCAAGGTCTAGTGAGATATTCAAACAAGTAAAGTTTCTAGCCTCTCTTTCCAGAAATGCTTTCTGAAGCTCATGGTCAATTTAGTTCTTACATTACTAACCTCCCAAAGGCAATGAAACATCAACATACCTTTCATAAGGTACATAAAAAATAATTTTTAAAAACCTTTTCGAGACAAGTTCACAAGGACTTTTCAAAATCCAATCTCAACTTTCTTCCAAACTTTTCTTTTCAAATTGCATCATGAATCATTCTTTCCAAAAGTGATGACAAAAATTCCTTTTCACAACTTTTAAAGTGGGCGTATGTGGACAATTAGGAACTAGTTATTCAAGTGAGTGAACATAGGTTGAATAGACATGTAGGTACCGCAAAGGAGGAGCACGATGATGATCTTAGGATATCTTTCCTACACGTAACCAACCCCTGGACCATAGATCTCTGCTTGAAAGATCAAGATTGGAGTCATTTGTCAAAAAGGGCTTAAAACATTTTCAAGGGTTGCCAAATAACCTAGGCGATGTGGGATCACAACACATAACCTTGGAGCTATCCTACTACTGCCGTAACCCATGCCAGATTGTCTTTAAGACAATCTTGGAAGGATGGACTTACCGCTTTGAGGACTTAGGTACTTTCTCAAAAAAGCGTGCTGGAAAAGCCCTAAGGGCAGTTTGGTCATTTTTTATTGAAGTGGGCCAGTAGGCACTGGTGTCGACTTGAGTTTTGAGTGTTTTCGTCACTTTGACGATCTGTGACAAGTTTATTTTCAAAGGTATCCCGTCCTTTGGTAAACGTGTCACGGCCAAGAGGCGAGTTCGGTCCTATGACATAAGGGGTTTATTAGCAATTCCTTATGTCGACCTGTTTGCGAGTGTTTCCGCCACTCTAACGGTTGCGAAGTTTGCAAGTATTTTCGTTACTCTAACGGGTCGCGATTATTCCAAAGACTGTCTGATCTCGGGAAGTTACTAAGTGGACTTATCGCCTGAGGAATCAACTTTCTTGAAAGGCATGCTGAAACGGACATTCTTCATTGGCAGGTTAGCAGGTCCCAAAGGTGGACCGTTCTACCATCTCGGGGACTTAGGGTCTCATCCCGGTCGACGGGTTTGAAGGGACTTACTGTTCTAAAGATTTTTCTCAAAAAATGTGCCGAACAAGATGAACTTACTGCCTTGAGGTATCAACTTTTTTGAAAGACGTGCCTGATTTAATTGGAATTGGATTTTGATCTTGGAATTAAGATTAACACAGGGACTTACAGCCTTCGAAAAGACATGCCTAATGGAATTGGACCAAACAATGCCCTAAGGACATTTTGGTCATTTGTCCTTTATTTGGGCTTGATGGGCCCGCGAAGCAATTGATTGACTAAATTAGGTTTAGAAAGCTGATTTAAACTAGAATATGTCCATATTGACTTGAACTCAAGTCTAGACAGATTAGAGACTGCCGAGCGGGCAAAAATCGGGTGCTTATAACTATGGCTTTAGCTTTCTTACCAGGTCGGAAGCCCCTTTTGCGCTTATTCGAACTAGCTTTCTTAGGTCTAACATTAACTTCAACCTTGTTCCCATCACGCTTACGCTTGAATCTAGAGATACTACACAAAGCACAATCAACAATGTAAGAGCTATTGTCAACTTTAGCAGCCTCAAGGTGCTCAGCTTCAAGCTCTAGATGACGTGATAAAGTTTTGAATGCTTTCACACTCTCATTATGCTTTATGTTTTGCTACATGTGCTCCTAAGAGTGTGGAAGTAAGCGAAGTATAGCTTGGACTTGCTGTTAATTAGTCAAAACGTGACTAGCAGAACCTAGTTTGCGTATCACAGCTGACATGACTCGTAAATGTTGTTTCATTGAATGATGTTGCTTATTAGTGTACGAGTCAAACCGTTTTGTCAGTCAGCAAAGTCTTGCTAGAGAAACAACACCGAACTTCTCTTTTAGGACTTCCCACATTGCATGAGCGGTGGGGTAGTTCTCAAACTCAACAATAAGGTCATTTTGCATACTCGCTAACATAGTAAAGTGCACAATTTGATTCTTTTGCAACCAAGACTTATATGCCTTCTTGTCTTGGAGAGTTTGAGGGTGAGCAGGCACTGGCATAACCATATCAAGAGTCTTCAAGTACTCTTGCTCATTATAAGATATCGGATCTTACAGCGCCGTATGTCGTAGTTATCACCATCTAATTTCTCTCCTTTAGTCAATTCAGCCACTATATTTTAGCTATCATTTTGATCTACATATAGAAATTATGCACATAAGATATTAGCATAACACATGCTATGATTTTACCACAGAAATCTAAAGGCAGTAAGTTCCAATCATCTCCTGCACTCCAAATGATTATTATTAATAATTAATTTAATTAATGCGCAAACTTTTGGTTTATCAGGAGTGAAATCAGAAATTTCTCTAGTAACGATTAAACCTCTTACTAAATCTAGCATCTCTAGGCATGCTAATCAATATTAATTCTATATTTAATCATGTAGTAATTTTCTAACAAAGTAAACATACCAAACAACAAATTAAATGCTAACTTAATTATCCAATATGCTATAGTATTCAATTACATCATATTCAATGACAACATAAGCAATTAGACATTTATCATAATTTCTGAAATTTTAAATAGTTAAAAAATGTAAAAATAAAATAAAATCACGGAAAATATCTGAAAGCCTTTGAAAAAGATAGAGAGTAGCCCAATACTAAGAACAAAATACCAGAAGCCCGAAACATCAAAACAAAGACTCCAAACAATCCTACAAACATGCCCCACACAAGTGGGCTTAGATTTCCTTGTTTTTTCTTTGTTTTTTTTTTCATAAAATAAAATCAAAAATAATTTTTTCTAAATTTTCAAAAAATATTATGCTGAAAAATAGATTTAAAAATAGAAAATTAAATTTGGAGTATTCTGAAAAAAATAAGAACAAAAACAATGCTGAAAATCATTTATAGTAATTGTTCTTCTTCTTACTTGAAGACTTCTAATTAGAATTTTAGGACTAACTTCTGATGACTATAACTTTCAAACCATAAGTCCAAATGATACAAATAATATGTCGTTGGAAAGGTCTTGAGAAAATTATTACAACCATATAAATTTCAGCAATCAAAAATCCGTGTGGAGAGAGAATGAGACAGACAGTTTTTGCAATCGTAAATAGGGTTGCAATTTTCTCTCAATCCATAAGGCTTTTAATGTCAAAACTTTCCAAATATAATCAATAGTGTATAGATTACAACAAACTAAAAAATTAGGCAATTTCAGACCGTTTGTCTATGACACCATTAATGCTTGTTTGAAGTTTTTTTATTTTTTTTGTAAAGCAATGCATATAAACATATGTAATGGCATCTTAACTTCACATAAACCATACTACAGTAACGAGAACACCTTAACATGCTCTGATACTAATGTAAGAAATACGAAAACGAATGCAGAAGCGATTAAACTTGTACCTTGAATGCTTAATCCGGGATCGAAGAGGAAGTTCTTTGCCCTATCTTGAATCTACAGCGGTAGTGTCGTTATAGTGAAAAACATACACTCTATTTTCACAGCACAGAAGGCAACCTTACGTCTCTATATTTGCAAAGAGAGAGAGAGAGAAAGAGAAAGAGACAATCGGATGTTTAACGTTTGTTGCACTTAGTGTTTATCTAGACACTCAAGAGGCACCTATGAAAGGATACCAACCAATGGGACATGTCTATTTTTTCATACATGACTATACCCATTTGGTTACTAGGTTGATCCACCATGGGCATCCGGTTTGGGTGGAAGACCCAACCCGAATACCAACAAAATTCAACTTTTTTTTTTTTTTTTTACACTTTGATCCCATTAACAAAATTCCAAGGTCGGACGCTACTCGAATAAGCATATTGAAAACCGAGTAAAAGTAGGCATTGCAAGCTGAATAAGCTGACTGCTTATACAAGCGAGCATTAAGTAATGATCATCTCTTTTTCTTTGGTTTTGGTATCTTCTATTTTCTTTCAAAATGCTCATATAAATCAACAGATCGATAAACACTAACTGAGCCATTGGTGATGTTACTATGTTAGACAGTAACAGACTTCTATCTCATCCTTTACGGTCAAATTCACACTATGTGCACATATATATACATACATATATACATTTCTGTCTTATACATCAATTAGCTATCGTGTACGGCAATATTCCATTACCAATTATGGTGAGACATGGCCATTGATACAATTTTCCCTTATTTAACTTGACTGAACTTTCGTCTCCAATTCATTTTCTTAAAGATTTTTGTCAATTTCGAATGCACCGGCTTTTGGATAAGCAACCTATTTCTTGATTCGGTATGATGATTTCTTTATTTTTACTTCATGGGTATGTTTTATATTTTTTTAGCCGGAGTTTCGAATATTTGTCAGATTCGCACTTGCATGCAGAACTTTTTCCTTCTCTACACAACAAAATATACAAAATATTCCAAACGAGGAAAGGGCATTACATTATTTTAAATTAATAAAAGCAACAAGCAGATGGAGAATAGATGTAATTTGCTTGCATTTAAATTCACTACAACAAAAGGAAGCTTATGCTGTTGTCTAAAGAGCGCCACTAAAAGCCAAAAAATGCCGCTAAAATATTTCCCCTTGTTTGTACGTGCACTTAACAGCCTGTTTGCAACTTGGACAAAGGAAGGGAAGAGAAAATAATTAAAAAATTTTATTTTCTTGTTTTATTCTATCTAAAAGGAAAAGAAAATGAAAAAAGAGAAAAAAGTAGGGAAAAAAATAATCACTCTCTTTTCTTTCATTTTTTTACAAAATTTGAACATACAGGGAAAAATAATTTTTCTTATTTTCCTCTTTCCTTTCCCTTCCCTCCCCTGCTCTCCCCACCTCAAATTCCAAACAGGCTATAAGACAAACGCTGACACTCATGGCTAGGGAAAAAAATTCTTAATATTGCAGGATATTCCCCATGTTTTGTGTTTGCCCAAAACTCACTTCTTATGATGAACTCCAGTATCTTTTTCTTGCACGATTATGCTAAGAAATGTCATCATCTTCAAGGATTGATGTTTTTCGTACCTCCCTTGAAGATGATGACTGCCCTTTATATAGAGATGTAAGCATGGAGTGTGGCTTGGATCGTGGGCACATTAGTGAGAGAGTTAATCGTGCCCTCAAATTGCGCACCAAGAATAATGGGTGTAAACCATGCCCCCATGTTGGGCTTCACGGACCATACCCTTAGTTATAGGCAAAACCGTCTCAATCATGGGATTGTGGGGGTTAATCTTTAGGCGAGAATCTCTTAGTGCCTTAATGATGGTGCTTGATAACATGATGTGGCTCTGACCTTCCAAATCTATCAACACACCTGGTCAGAAGGGTAGCTCAGGAGAAATTGGTCTACAGAGGTCTTCAACTTATCTGGTTTGCCTAGTGAGAGAAGACCGATTGTACTTAGTCATACTATCAGATGCCCCTAATTCCCTTGGCAGCTTAGTTCTATTGGTGAGAATTTCAAAGAGTTGTGAAGCGTCGCCTTTGAGGTACATTTATGGCATCATAATTTGTAATGATTACGGCAGCTGTCGAATCAATGCGACCGTTAGGGTGTCTGCCATGTGGCTTCACAGGGTTAGTCCCCATCTTTTGATGGGACGTTACAAATGCTAGCGTTCGATCCAAGAGTTGAGGGAGAATCTCTGTCGCTGATTTCAAAAAGAGGGGGGGGGGGGGGCTATAAGACCTTGCCAGTTCATCAAAAAGCCCCCTATTTTGCATCTCTTCGAGTTACATTGCAAGTGGCTTTTCTCGTCTTCTTCTGCTTCCTCTCCCCTTCGCCATTGTTGAATGCTTGAAGAAATTCTAGGCCTTCTTTTCAATTTCTCCAAGTTCATTAAGGTATTTCGGATGTGTGTGGGTCTATGTTTTGGCTTCTGCAAAAAGCCATTGGGTATTATGAGTGGAGGGTCAGGACTTTGTACCCCTTAGGGATTGTAGGCAACCCCTCCTTCATCGAGTCTGTGTATTGGGGCGTTTTAGAGGCCTCCAAGTCTACTTTTGAGACCTTGCATGAAATAAAGGACCCTAGGATCATGAATCCCCAACCAATCAACCTGTCATCCAGCTCTGAGCCCACCGCCTCAATGAACTTGGATAGGGTTAGACCAGACGAAGCTTTAAGTGCCTCTATAAATTATTCTAGGGCAGACATTGAGGATGTCACCCAGAAGGTGAGGCCAAAGAAGACAAGAAGCCTTATGCCCATCGTGGACACCTTTGAGGATGTTCCCACGGTTAAGGCTGGGGAGGGAGTTGGAGTGCCCCCTGCCCCAGAATGTAGGTATGAGGTGAGAAACATAGCCTCTATCTTAGACAGGCCAAAAGTGAGGAAGCTCTGGTCTACATACCAATTCCCAACTTCTATGAGCTACAGGGTTCCTAGGAGTGAGGACAAAGTGTGTTTCCCTCGCCCTAGGAAAATCACAGTGTACTAGAGTGTGTTAACCGGAGGGCTGAGGTTCTCCATCGCTCCTCCCATTAGGGGAGTCTTGAGCAGGTGTAGGCTAGCTCCAGGGCAGTTCTTGCCCAATTCATGGCACATACTGGTGGGCTTTGCAGCCTTGTGGCAAGCTGCCACAAATAGGGAGGAGTACTTGACCCCAAAAGACTTCTTCTATTGTTACAAGGTGACTGAGAGCGAGGGCTCGGGCTGGTACTACTTCTTAACTCGGGAAGGTCAGCCTGCCTTGATATCTGGCCTTGATATCTGCCTTGCTAGAAGGAGAAGTACTTCTTCGTGTACGATGATGGCATGGAGATTGCCCACTGGGAAGATGTGACTGATCAGACCCCTCGCATACAGAGGCAGTGGGGTAAACCACGTAGGAAGGGTATGTGTTTCTCATGCTTTTGTACTTAGGCTCTGCTTAAGGTAGTGGTCTGACCATCATCATTTTTTTATCCTCAGCACACCTTCATGTATAGGAGGACGAGTTTAAGAAAGATCGGGTCATGAGGGTGAGGGAGCACTTGGTCAATTACTGGGCACATCTTGTGGCTAGTGAGAGTTTGGCCACCTACCTCTTAAGTCTAGACCCTTCTATCGAAGCCCTTCATGCTGAGATGAGTGAGTCTGGTAAGTTTACTACTACTGTTTTATTATGAAAGCGTATTGACCCTTGCTTTGTGCATTTTGTAGAACAAGACTCCATCATGGGCTTTGATAAGAGAAACATGGGGACCTCTGCCAATAAGAAATTTGAAGAAATAGAGAGGGCAAAAGCTACTAGGGAGAAACCCAGTGAGTGCCCTCGACACAGCTCTGTGGGCAAGACTATTAAGCCCCCATCTAGTAAGGGTCCTGCAAGTCGACCCATCCTAGGGAGCTCAGCCTCAAGTTCTAGGTCAAATCTTTAGGCCTAAAGCTGGCATCCCCCCACCTGCTACTAGAGTGCCTTCTGGTCAGTCCCTTTCAGGTCAGCTGGGTGAGCCCTTCGTAGTAGAGGATATCCAAGCTACTTAGGAGAGGATGCATAAGTTCATCAGCTTGGAGGACGTGGTCCCCTTCAACGATTGGACCAATGCCCAGCTGACCAACAGCATGAATCGTGATGCTCTCAAAGTAAGGCTCTTTACTGATCTTTCCTTTCATGTACTTGCTCTGACTTGTTGATTCTGATGATTTGTTGGTTCTTTTGTAGTTGCATGTTAAGGCACTCTGCCTGTCTACCCGCTTGAAGGTGAAGACAACTAAGAGCTTCAAGAAAGGTTAGGTCATCGAGACCTTGACCGAGACCAACAATGGGTTGGAAAAAAAGCTCAAGCATGCTAAGGAAGCCCTAGAAACCTCTGAGGTAGAGAAAACTATTGTCATAAATGAGGTGGTGGAGCTCAAGAAAAAGGTTAGGGAGTCAACCTCCGATGCCCAAACCTTTGAGGCTGTCAAAGACTCTTTGGCCTCAAGGGTGGCTGAGCTGGAGGGGCAGCTCAAGACAGCTTAAGAGAATGTTGTGGAAGAGTTCAAGGCTGGGGTAGCCTTCTAGGATGAGGTCGGCGAGGTTTACATAGAGGGCTTCGTTGATGCCAAGGTTACGGCGAAGAAACTCTTCCCAGACCTGAACTTCTTTGCTCTGAAGCCGTTGGACGACACTACCTCTCAGGCACTTGGTGGAAAAGACCAGGCCCCTGCTGCGGAGGAAGAGGATGACGCTCAATCTTGAGCTCTTCAAAGGCCCCACGCCCTTGTAATCTACTATTTTTTTTATTTTTAAACTCTCTTTGTAATCTGCCTTCTATGAATGAAAATGCCTTCTGCCCTTATCTGTGCTCTGCGTTCTTATATTTCAATACTTGAGTTTCGAATATGGTCTACCAATGCAATCTATCGTTTGGATAGCAAATTGAGTACTCGTGCCACTTAGCTATGTACCCTTAGGAAGTTTTACCCTTGGAGGTCTAGTTAGTTGCTCGGGCAGACCAACTATCCTGGCTGACATAGGATAGGTTCCAATCAATCATCACTTTCCTAGTGACTTTCCTGGTCTGATCAGTTATGTTGACTAACCAGCCTAGCCCTTTAGTCTCAGCCGTACCAATAACCTCGTGGGCTGGCTAGCTGGACTTGGTGGATTTTTGGCCTTTTGGACTTTCAGTTTGATTAATCAGTTTCATGGACCGACCAGTTAAGCTTTGTAACCTTCTTGGCCTTTCGGCTTAACTAGTCATTTTTGTGGACTGACAAGGCGGGCTTAGTAGCCTTTTGGCCTTTCGGCTTGTCTGGTCAGTCTCGTGGACTAACCAGGTAGGCTTGGTGTAAGCACCCTATTTTTGACCGCTCGACAGTCTACAGTCCATCCAAACTTGATTTCAAGTCAATATGGACATATTCTAGAATTTTAGTCCTAATCCTATCTATCCATCGCTTCGTGGGCCCACCAGGCCCAAATAGAAGTAAAATGACCAAAATGCCCTTGTGGGCGTTGTTCGGTTCGATCCCGTAGGCATGTCTTTCCAAAGACGATAAGTCCCCTTTCCTATTCCCATAGGCACGTCTATTCGAAGACGGTAGTTCCCCTTTTTCAATTCCAAATCAGGCACGTCTTTCCGAAGGCGGTAAGTCCCCTTTCCTATTCCCACAGGCGTGTCTTTCTGAAGACGGTAAGTCCCCTTTCCAATTCCAATAGGCGTGTCTTCCCGAAGACGGTAAGTCCCCTTTTCCGATTCCAATTCCAATCCCTCTCTCGAGAAAGTTGATTCCTCGAGGCAGTAAGTCTATCAAAATTGGCACATTTTTCGAAGAAAGTTCTTCAGAACAGTAAGTCCCCTCAAACTTGTCGATCGGGACGAGACCCCAAGTCCCCTAGATGGTAGAACGTTCCACATTTGGCGCCTGCTAGCCCACCAGTGCAGAAATGTCCGTTTCGACATGCCTTCTGAGAAAGTTGACTTCTCAAGCGCTAAGTCCTTTTAATAGATTCTCGAGATTAGATAGTCTCGGGAATGATCGAGAACCGTTAGAGTAGTGGAAGTACTCGCAAACATCGCAACCGTCAAAGTAGTAAAAATACTCGCAAACAGGTCGATATAGGGAATTGCCAACAAACCCCTGTGTCACGGGATTGCCGTCAGAGTGGTGGAAGCACTCAAAACCCAGGTCAACACTGGTGCCTGCTAACCTACTTCAGTGAAAAATGACTAAACTATCCCTAGGGTCATTTTTCAGCACGTTTCTCGAAAAAATACCCAAATCCTCAGAACAATAAGTCCACCCTTCTAAGATTGTCTTCAAAGCAATCTAGCATGATTAGGTGCCTTCTAGTCAGTTTCGGGCCAATTCTGAGACTTTTTAGTCAAGATGACAATTTTGCCCCTAGACATCTGAATGCTCCGGGGACCACGTCGGCTCTGGGTATCAAACCAGTAATCTCCTGAGAATGCTTTTTATAGTATTCTCGTCCTTTTATTATCTTTCTGGATCATTCCGAGTCAGTTTCGGAAAATCCAGTGCGAAATGACCATTTTGCCCCTAGTAGGCCGGTCGCCTTTTCTGACCACACCGGCTCTGGGTATCAAACCGGTAGCCTTTTGGGAACATTCTAAATAATCTTTCCAAATCTCGAGTCTTCTTCCAGGACATTCTGAGTCCGTCCTGGCAGCTTCCTGACCCGATTGACCCTTTTTCCCCTAATGGCTCGGTCAACATTTTCGACAATTCTTGTCATCCTTTTTTAGGTCAAATACGTCTGGGACCCTGTTTTAAGGGTTCTTGCCCTTTTCCAGCCTTCCAGGACATTCCCAGTCCCTTAAATTCTTCTCAGACTTTTCAAAGTCACTCCTAGTGAAGCCAGGCTAAAAATTGCATGATAGTCACTAGTACAGGCACCCAAATCTTCTCAATATACATTGCTTGCCGACCTTAAAACTTTCCTAACTGGCTGGCGCCACTAGTAGTGGCACCAATCCAAAAAATGGCCCAGCGCCACTGCAAAAAACGCTAGGTCATTCCTTTGTCTATAAATACAGAGTCTCCTCCAACGTGAAAGGGGTCCGCAAACTCAGTCTAAAAGTCCTACTCTTCGATATACAAAGCTCGTAGCCTCTTTAAACCCTAATCTCCTTAGGTTTTCCAAACCCCAGCCTCCATACACAAACCCTAGCCTCCTATACTCTCATACACTAGCCTCCAAAGCCTCATTTGAAGACTTGAAGTGCTGTAATTTGAAGCTCTTGAAGATCGAAGCAAACACTCGAAGATCAAGACAAAGACTGAAGTGAAGACTGAAGCAAGACAAGCAAAGCAAAGTACGCAAAGCTAAGCAAAATAAAGAAGACACATGGTAGGCTTCTTATTTACGTTTACGCATCTTCCCCATCTCTTCTCTCTCCTTACCCACTTGGGTTTTCTTCTATTTTAATCCGCCATCTTCTTTACCCCCTTCTTGCTTGCTTAAAACAAGGGAATTCCCGGTCCATGTGTGGGATTAGGCTATTGGAGAGTCACCATGTCGGGGGCTTTCTTTTAGTCTAACCGGAGACCACATGGGTTCAGCCCCCTTAATTATATGGTGAAGCCTTTAATCTTGTATGTTCACGACCCCAACTTGTATTGTGCATATCATGATCTTGCATTCTTCCAAAATTCATTTGCGAACTCGTTTTCAAAACTTGCATTAAACTTTTTTTTAAGCTTGCATCAAAATCTTATTTTTCAAAACTTGTTTTCAAAATTACAGTCCTAAGGTGATTCTAGCCTTTCCATGGTTAGGGTTGCTTTAGGAAAGTATTATATTTAAAGTGACCGATATGGTCTATATTTTCAAAATCATTGTTTTCAAAACCACTATCTTAAAGTGGTTCTAATCTTCTTATGGTTAGAATTACTTTAGGAAACTGAGTTATTTTATATATACTTTTTAGAGCCTCACTTTTCAAATCCCTTCTTCCAAAAACTCTCTTTTCAAATTCACTTTCTAAAAACTCTTCTCTAGGATTTCTTTCCAAAAGTCTCCCTTTCTAAAAACTCCTCACTAGGATTTCTTTCCAAAAACTCTATTTTCAAATTCACTTTCTAAAAACTCCTCTCTAGGATTTCTTTCCAAAAGTCACCCTTTCTAAAAACTCACTTTCCAAAAACCTCTTTTCTTAGAGCCCAAGTCAAGCCCTAGAACCCACGATTAAGAAACCATAGTTTTCTTACCAAAAATATGATTTTCAATCTTACCTAAAAATCTAGATTTTCAAAACTTATTTTTTATGTCAAAACTATAGTCTTCCAAATCTAGGGTTTCTAAAACATCATCCTTCCAAATCCATGTCAAATCCAATCTTCCCTTTAGGAAAGTAAATCCAATTTCCCATTTAAGAAACTAGAACTTATACTCCGTTTTTATAAACGAAATCAAAACATTCCTCTTTTAGAAACAAGATCCAATCATTTGTTTTAGGAAATAAGAATTTCAATCCTTCCTAGTCTAAATCTTTCTTAATTCAAATCCTTCCTAATCTCCTATCTTCCTAAACCATAAGTTTCCCAAACCTAAACTTTTAAATCTTTTCCTTAAAGTTTAAGCTTCCAACCTCTTCTAATTCCATCTCTTTCCAAATTTCAACTTTCCAAATCTAAGTTTTCAAATCCTTCTTCAACTCAAACATTTCCTAATTTCAAGAATTTTCAAAACTCAAACTTTAAATCCTTCTAAAATTTTAAACTTTCTTAAATTTTAAATCTTTCCAAATCTAAAACTTTCTAAACTCAAAACTTTCTTACTTTCAAAACTTCCCTATTTCAAAATGTTCCAAATTCAAAACTTTCCAATTTCAAAACTTTCTTAAAACGAAACATTTCCTATTTCAAAACCTTTCTTAAAATGAAACTTTCTTAATCCGAAACTTTCCTAATTCGAAATCTTTCCTAAACCAAAACTTTTCTATTTTGAAACTTTCCTAATTCGAACCTTTCCTAAATTCAACTTCCCTAATCTTCTAAGTCGAGTCAAATCTTTCTTAAACCTCTAGTCTTTCCTAAATCCTATCTTTCCTAAGTCTAGGTTTCCTAAACCTCAATCTTTCCAAATCAATTCCAATTTTGAATTTTCAATCTTCTAATCTAAGTTCAAATCAAATCCTTTTTTAAATTTATTTTCTTTCGGACTCTTGTCCGAACTATGACTGACCTAATTACTTAAAAAGGATACGTAGGTAACCCCCATGTGTGCGGTCACAACCTTTTTCAAATCTCAAATTCCACAACCTTTTTCAAACTTCTATTTCTACAACCTTTCTCCAATTTCTGATTCCATAATCTATTTTTCTAATTCCAAATTTCTATTTCCAAATCTCTATTTCCAATTTCTAAAACTTTTCAATTTCAAATCTATCTTTTCAAATCTCATTTTAAAAATTAATTTCTTTTCAAATCTATTTCCAAATTCATTTTTCAACTCTCTTTTCTTACACTTGCATATCATGCATCATGACTTTTTAAACATTCTTTTTTCTAAAGTGGATAGGATTGGACATTTGTTAGTTGAAGACTCTCATAGGTGAATCTAGGATAAATATACATGTAGGTACCGCAAGGACGGGGTAGGGTGATGGCTTAGTGCTTCTTCCCTACACGTAACCAACCTCTAAACCTAGGATCACTGTTTTCAAAGACCAAAATGGAGTTATTTTTCAAAAAAGGGCTTAATATTTTCTAAAAGTTGCTAAATAACTTGTTTTCCTAAAAACCCTCTCTTGAGGAAGTATTTTCAAAATCGTTTTTAAAAACCCTAGGTGTAGTCTTCGGATTATGCTTAGTTTTTAGGTGACCTAACTCACCTTAATCAAGTTAGGTGGCGACTCCAAATGTTTTCCAAAAACCCTTTATTCAAACTAATTTTTAGATTCAAACCTAGTTGCACTCATTCTTCTAGGAAGATGAGTTCTAACGAGAGAGTATAGTGTTTTTTTCACTTGTGTGTGTATTTCTCGAGTGCAAAAAATCTGGACGCGACACTTGGTAGCCTTGTTTGGCCTTTCGACTTATCTAGTCAGTCTCGTGGACTAATTAGCTGGGCTTGATGGCCTTGTTTGGCCTTTCAGCTAGTCTGGTCAGTCTTGTGGACAGACCAGTTGGCCTTAGTAGCCTTGTTTGGCCTTTCGGCTGGTCTGGTCAGTCTCGTGGGCTGACCAGTTGGACTTGGTAGCATTATTTGGCCTTTCGGCTTATCTGGTCAGTCTCGTGGACTGACCAACTAGGCTTGGTAGCCTTGTTTAGCCTTTCGACTAGTCTGGTCAGCCTCGTAGATTAACCAGTTGGGCTTACTAGCCTTGTTTGGCCTTTTGGCTTATCTGTTTAGTCGCATGGACTAACTAGCTGGGCTTGGTAGCCTTATTTGGCTTTTCGACTAGTCTGGCCAGTCTCGTGGACTAACCAGTTGGGCTTAGTAGCCTTGTGTGGCCTTTTGGCTTATTTGGTCAGTCTCGTGGACTAACCAACTGGGCTTTGTAGCCTTGTTTGGACTTTCAATTTATCTGGTCAGTCTCGTGGACTAACCAACTGGGCTTGGTAACCTTATTTGGCCTTTCAGCTGGTCTGGTCAGTCTCGTGGACTAACCAGTTGGGTTTAGTAGTCTTGTTTGGCCTTTCGACTTATCTGGTCAGTCTCGTGGACTGACAAACTGGGCTTTGTAGCCTTGTTTAGACTTTCGATTGGTCTGGTCAGTCTCGTGGACTGACTAGTTGGGCTTAGTAGGCCTTTTTCTTTATAAGCCATGCAAGTAAATAGGATCATTTGGAGCTTTTGAAGAGCAGGCATCTCATTAATGAAGGCTAAGTACATCATACATAATACTTTCTCAAGTGCTCAGCATGCTAAGGGTTGGGCAGGTCATTGTTGTCCAGTCTTGTCAACCAAAAGGTCCCTTTTCGGGAAAATCCCTTCACTTTGTACGGCCCTTCCCAATTTGGCCCATGTTTACCATCACTGAGCTGCTTGGTGGACTGATTGACTTTCTTGAGGACTAGATCTCCTGCCTTGAATGTCTTGGGCTTTACCCTGATGTCATGGTTTTTGCGCATCCTCTGTTGGTAGGCTGTTACTTCCATGGCTACTTGCAATCTTTTTTCCTCAAGTAGATATAGGCTTACTTCCAAGGCCTCGTTGTTAGCCTCTAGTTCGTAGTGTTTGACCCTGGGGTCGTGCAGACCTATCTCTACTTAGATGACTGCTTCCGATTAAAACGTTAACAAGAAGGGGGTGTACCCTGTCACTACCCTTTCAGTTGTCCAATAGGCCCACAAAATGTTGGGAAGCTCTTCAGCCCATAAGCCCTTCGCCTTTTCCAGCTTGGTCTTGATGATGTTAAACAGGGTCCTGTTAGTGATTTTCACTTAGCCCTTGGCTTAGGGGTGCTCTGAAGATGAGAAATGATGGTTGATCTGGAGGTCTAAGCACATCTATCCAAACTAGCCACCCTTGAATTGTTTCCCATTGTCCGTGATAACCACCTTAGGGATTCCAAAACTGCAGATGATATTTTTTCATAGGAGGCTCTTCATTCTTTGTTCGGTGATAGTGGCGACGACCTCAGCCTCGACCCACTTGGTAAAGTAGTCTACTGCCATCACCGCGAATTTGGTCTGGCCTTTTCCCAAAGGCAAAGGTCCCATAATGTCAATTCCCCACTAGGCGAATGGCCACGAGCTCTGGATGGGTGTCAAGTCTTAGGGTTTGGGATGTTGGAAAACCTTTGACACTTATCACATCTTCTTACGAAGTCTTAGGCATCTTTTTCCATAGTGGGCCAATAGTAGGTTGTTCTAAGTATCTTCTCGGCTAGGACTCGTCCGCCTAAATGGTTCCCACATATCTTTTCGTGCACCTCTCTCATGACATAATCAGTGTTTGCTTTACTTGCACACCTGAGCCAAAACAGGGTGTGCCCTCTTTTATATAGTGCCCCGTTCATCAGGGTGTATCTACTGGCTCTATATTAGATCCTTCTGGCTTCAGTCGTGTCCTCTGGCAGGGCCCCTTGCTTTAAGTAAGCTCTAATCGGTATTGCCCACTCAACTTTTTGTTCCACCTGATATATCTTCAGGCTCTTGATGATTGGCGAATCTAGCATCTCCATGGGAACTCCTGGGTTTTCTTTCTAAGATGAGGCTATTCTGGCCAGTCGATCTGCCTCTTTGTTCTGCAGTCTAGGTACTCTTTCTAACAATATTGTGGAGAATCTCTTGGTTAGGTTCTTTACCATCTGGAAGTACTTCTTTATTTTTTCCCCTTTGGCCTCTTAATCACCTTGGACAAGTTCAACTACGAGTTGAGAATCACTACGTACCAGGATATGCTCTGCCCCCATTCGTCTAGCCATTCTGAGTCCAGCTAACAAAGCTTCGTACTAGGCTTCATTGTTGGAGGCTGAGAATTTGAATCTAATAGCATATTCTAGTTTATGTCCTTCGAGGGTGACCAGAATAACTCTAGTGTCACTGAATGTGTCGGTGGAGGAGCCGTCGACATTGAGTATCCATTATGGCTGGTCAGGGTCGGCATCAGGGTGGGTCATGGGGTGGGTGAACTCAGTGATGAAGTCTGCCACAGCCTAACCTTTGATTGCTAGTCTTGGTCGATAGTGAATGTTGAACTGGTTGAGTTCAATTGACCATTTGACCAGTTGGACTGAGATCTCTGGTTTGTGGAGGATCTTCTGCAGTGGCTGGTCGGTTAGAACCATTATAGTGTGGGCTTGGAAATATGGTCTCAATCTTCGAGCTGACATTACCAAAGCAAGAGCCAGCAACTCCATTTTGGGATATTGTTCTTCTGCTCCCCTCAGGGCCCTGCTTATGTAGTAGACTAGTTTCTAAACACCATCCTCCTGTCTGATCAAGGCTAAGATGACTGTTGTGGCTGACACCGCTAGGTAAAGGTAGAGATCTTCCCCCTCAATGGTCTTACTGAGTAGTGGGAGTGAACCCAGGTACTGCTTGAGTCCCCGGAAGGCCTAATCACATTCTACTGTCCATTTGAAAGCTCTTCGTAAGACCTGAAAAAAAGGAAAGCACTTATCTGTAGATCTCGAGATAAATCTGTTCAGTGCTGCCACTCTGTTAGCCAGTCTCTGGACCTCCTTGGTGGATGTTGGGGGCCGCATGTCTATAATTGCTTTGACTTTCTCGGGGTTTGCCTCTATTCCCCTATTGGAGACCATGAACCCTAAGAATTTGCCAGAGGCTACTCCAAATGCACATTTTGCTAGGTTCAACTTCATATTGTAGCTCCTTAAATTCTAGAACGTCTCTTCTAGGTCTTTCAAGTGACTGGCTATTTGTTTGCTTTTTACTAACATGTCATCAACGTATACCTCCATGTTTCTGCCAATCTTAGTGCTGAAATGCGGTTGACAAGTTTCTAGAATGTTACTCCAATGTTCTTCAAGCCAAAAGGCATTACTTTGTAGTAATATAGGCCTCTGTCTGTCACGAACACTATGTGGTCCTAGTCACACTCCACCATCTTTATCTAGTTATAACCTGAGAAAGCATCCATGAAGGTTAGCATTTCGTACCTTGCCGTTGAATCCTCCAGTTGATCTATCATAGGTAAAGGGAAGCTATCCTTGGGATAAGCTTTGTTCAAATATGTGAAGTCCACATACATTCTCCACTTTTCATTTGCCTTTTTGACCATGACCACGTTGGACAACCAAAAGGGATACTGGGCTTCCTTTATGAAGTTGGCTTTGGTCAACTCTCCACCTCTTCAGCTATCGCCTCATTGCGTTCTAGGGCAAAATTCCTCTTTTTCTGTCTCACCAGTTTCACTGTTGGGTCTATGTTCAGAAATAAGCAATGATGTGGGTATCGATGCTTGGCATGTCCTCATGGGACCAGGCGAAGACATCAAAATTCTACCTAAGAAAATCCTTCAGTTCTTCCTTGATTTCTTCTAGTGTCGTTGTCCTTATTTTTACTACCTTGGTTTGATCCTATGCCCCGACCACGACCTCCTCGAGTTCTTCCATTGGTTTTTCCCTCGTGATTTCCTCCTCATCTCGAACCTCCAACTCTTCAATCATCATGGCTTCCTTAGTTTGCCCTTTAAAGGATGCCATGTAGTATTCTTTGGCAGTCTATTGGTCGCCCCTGGCTTCCTCAATTCCTTACGGTGTGGGGAACTTGACCTTCAGGTGGTAGGTGGATGGTATAGCCTTGAACTCATTAAAGGATGTCCTGCCCACAATGACGTTATAGGTTGAAAGGCAATCCATTACTAGGAAGGTCACTATCTTAGTGACTTGTTGCGGCGCGATCCCTAGGGTTACTGGTAGAGCTATTGAACCTAGGGGAGTGACTTTGTCTCCGATGAAGCCGACTATGGGGGAGTTGACTGGCTACAGTTTCTCCATGCCTACGTTCAGTTACTGGAAGGCTTGCAGGAAAATGATGTCATGTCGGCTGAACTACCATCGTTTACAAGGATTCTTCGTACCAAGAAGTAGGAAACTACTGCTGATATAACCAGGGGATCGTCGTGGGGTTGGCATAAGATCTCTGCCTCTTCTTTAGTGAACGTGATTGGGGTGCTCTCTGCCTTAGACCTTTTGACTGACTGGTCTACAAACATGACTTCTTTCTGACTCCGAGTCCCCCTAGTGTGCCTCTTTCTGGTTGATGAGGACTCCCCTCCACCTGTGAATCGTCATGAAATGACTCTTATCTCGCCCATAGGTTGTTGGTTTTACCTTGCCCTTTCAAGGCTGCATCGTTCCACCTACTAGGCTGGCTGGTTTCACCTTTCGTCGTGCCTACCTCCTGCTATGTATCTCCCCAACTTCCCTTGCTTGATCAGGTTCTCCACTTGATGTTTGAGGTTGTAGCAATCTTCCGTATCGTGACCGTGGTCCTGGTGGAATCGGCACCACTTGTGGGTTAGTCACTTTTCTGGTGGGGACGTCATTCGTCCTAGCCACTTCAACGTTGGGTCCCCCTTGATCTCATAGAGTACCTGATCCAGGGGGTATTCAGTGGGGTAAAGTGCTGGGTGTACCTAGCCGGCCTGTTTCTATTGCCCTATGTCTTGGGCTTCTATTCGATCAACTTGGGGACTTTGGCAACTCTATCATCTTTCTTCTCCTCAACTAGTCTCTTCTTGTCTACACTCGGGCTGGTATCCTTCGAGTCTTCCCTGGTTTTGAGGGTGTCTTTCGCATTTATGTACTTCTGAGCTCGAAGCATGAGTGCAACCATAGTTTTGGACGCTTCCTTGACCAGAGAAAATAGGAACTTCATGGTTCTGACCCCTATAATGAAAGCTGCTACTGGCACCTTCTGGTCCAGGTCATCCACATAGAGAGTCTTCTAGTTGAAGCGAGTGACAAACTCATGCAGAGTCTCCTTCTCACGTTGCTTAATATTAAACAAGGAAGTGGAGGACCGCTTCTGCCTCTACTCTCCGATGTAGTGGCTGACAAATAATCTGCTCAGATCCACAAATTTGCTTATTATCCCAGGGGAGAGTCTATAGAACCAGATCTTGGCTAGGCTTTCGAGGGTTGTGGGGAATGCCCTACATATAATTTTGTTAGGGACTGTTTGGAGGTCCATCAGGGCTTTGTACGTCTCCAGATGATCTAGGGGGTCTTTGTACCATTAAAAGATTCCAGCATAGGCATTTTGTACTTCGGGGGTAATGGCACCCTCATCATTGCTGGTGTGAAAGGCGTGTCTGTTCTGTTCACCAGCTCTTCCATCGTGCTAGGGCCTTTTTCCGTTACAGCTGCAATTACTCCAGTTAGTTGTGCCTGCATCTCCTTCATTTGTTCATCTCATATTGGACGATTATTGCTAGTGTGCTTCGGAAGCACCATTGTCGTTACCCTGAATTGGACCATGTGGCTCTAGGCTTCTTCGGCATTGGCTTCAACACCCCTTTGAGGAGTGTTGGGTTCTCCGTTTCTTCGTCGACGGGTCTGTAGACATCAAGGGGTCCTCTGGTGGCGGAGGGTCTGCTATTGCCGGCACTACTTGTTGTGGAGGCAATCTTCTCTCCAACTTTTGATTCAGAGCTTGGAGCTGGTTCATGGCATTCATCATTTTGACGATTTGCTACTCTAAGGCAATGATTCTAGCAATGCCTTGTTCCTTCATGTCTACATCCAGCCTAATTGATGAGACACTAGATCAAGTCAAGACCATGAAACAACCAGAATGTCATTCTCACAAACGATGCCAACTAAAGATACAGTGAATTTGTACGATCTTCCTGACCTCTGATGTGAACAGTTGGAGTGATGAACTTTTCTGCTTAGAACACTAGCATGTTGCATGCCAAAGACACTCTGATGCCAAAGTTAGACTAGAGATAAATGGGTAAAGTAATAATGCTCAAGGATTGATGTTTTTCATACCTCCTTTAGAGATAATGACTGCCCTTTATATAGAGATGTAAGTAGTGATTGTGGCTTAGATCGTGGGCACATTAGTGGGAGAGCTAATCGTGCCCTCAAATTGCGCACCAAGGATAATGGGTGTGAACCGTGCCTAAGTCATAGGCAAAACCGTCATAATCATGGGATCGTGGAGGCTAATCTTCATGTGAGAATCTTAGAGTGCCTTAATGATGGTGCTTGATAACCTTTTGTGACTCTGAGCTTCTAGGTCCGTCAACACGCCTGATCAGAAGGGTAACTGGGAAAAAATCGGTCTACAGAGGTTTTCGACTTATCCAGTCTGCCCAGTGAGTGCAGATCGGTTGTACTTAGTCATACTATCATCTAGTTTGATATTTATAGTACGGGAGCGCAAGGACATGAAAACTTCTATTCTCTAGTGCGCAATTCCATGCGCAGACCGGTTGTACTTGGTCATTCTATCATCTATTTTGATATTTATAGTACAGGAGCGTAAGGACATGAAAACTTCTATTCTCTAGTGCGCAATTCCATGCGAAAATAGGATTTTCTGAGTTGTTAGATCTACAAGGTCAACCGAAACGTCGCTCTAGGGAAGTCCGGTGAGCTACAGCTCGCTCTAATGAGACTCCAGCAAGACTGAAATAAAAATTTTATTAAGCTTTGCTCAAGCAAGAGAACAATGAGATTAGAGCAATACTCCAATGAGATCCAAAATTTTTCACTTACGTGGATCACAAAAAGTTAAGTGAAACTGATTTATTATAGAACTTAAATGGAGATCTAAGGACTGAGTTATGCTATTCTAAAATTTTAACAATCTTACTCAACAGATTTTCTACTCATTTTAAAGGTTTATATTGTAGTTTCAGCAATTTATATTTTAGCCTACAATAAATTCAAACTCATATTCGAGATAAGATTACAACTTTAAACTTGATTATAATCAAAGTACTTTTACCAGAAAAGGCCAAACAGTTACCATTTCTTTTTTTTTTTTTTTTTTTTTGTGGGTCGAACTAACAGTTATCATTTGATTATTTTAGGTATCGAGTTAATTAACAAGCCACAAACAAACAAATAAATCACTCAACCAATCAAGCAAATATTTGAAGCGTCATTGGGCCTACCATTGAACACATTGTTGTAAACTTTTCAGTCGGATACCTAGGAAGGAATTAACTTCAGTTTCATGAATATTATTGACTGCTCTCTGTCAAACCAATTATAAGAAAATGAGAGAGAGAGAGAGAGAGAGAGAGAGAGAGAGAGATGGCGTGGAAGCAGTGAGCTGCAAATGCGTGACGAAAGGAACAATGCCCGCGCACAACAAATTTGTAACGGTCGCCGCCCCGACCATTACGGTGAGTCACGTGATATTTGAGAACCCTCTTCCTTCTCGACCGTAGTGAACATTGGGGAAAATCAATTATAAAAAAAATGAAAAACTTCACTACAATCATTAATTAATTACTTAACATTTCCTTTTTAATTAGTAAGGATTCAATTTTATTTATTTATTTAGTGGTTAGTTAAAGAATGTGAGTAGCACCACCAAACGAATCAGTTCTAAATTTACCTCGTAATTATCTTTCTACTATATATTCCAAGTTCTAATCTGGCCAAAGGAGGTTACGTTAACCTATACACATGCAAACAGTTTCCTGCTAACTTCTTCTCACTCCCTCCTAATAGCTAAGCATGTCCCTTTAGTAACGTGTATTTGGCTAATTAACGAGACTCCCGCCACTAGAGAGTGTGGGTAGGTTTTATTAGTGGCAGAATCGGGATTTTGTTACGTGGACAAGCAGAAAATACAAATTAGAGTAATAGATAAATAAATAAATTTAATTTTTCTTAGTTTATTCTTCCTAGTCTTGATACAAGAAGAGTAATTTAACTGGCATGGGTAACCCATCAGTCAAGGGCTTGAACTCTGGATTAATTATAAACTCGGACGTCTTTTGGGTTAGACCCTCGTTGGTGACACCTAGGCTTAGCCGATACCTGTTGTTTGCAGGTGATCACACATATCCGACATTTATTCTGCTAAGGTGGGTCCACTATACAAATTTTTTTATTAGGTTAGAGTATTAAGAAGGGTTTCAAATTATGGAGATAGCCATGAAATAAATATTCGGTAAGATATTATAAAGAATATAGATTTTATCTAACTTGGATTATAAGAATTCTTACTGCCTTGTGTATATGGCATCATATTATTTGACTATATATTTATATATTTATATTTTATTTGAATATCTTTTATAAGTATAGTAATCACATGAATGATGCTTAAAATCTAAATAGAATATAAATAAATTAATAATACAGTTTTAATACATGATAGTAACTGATGTAGCGGAGATTAAAAGAATGGGATAACCAACCCTAACCCATTGATTCACCACGAATACCAGATTAAAATTCTTCTTCCAACCTGTTAATTCACCACAAATACCAGGCTCAAAGGCATCAAAAGTCCGTTGATTCACAAGAATACCGAACGATTGAGAAAATATGCAAACTAGAACACAATCTGTATAATTCAAAAAAAAATCCCTTGAAAAAGTCACAAATGAAAACATAAATAGGTGGCACGAAAGCCTAGACGTGTGGCACAAAAGCCTAGGGTCCAGAACAAACCGGTTTAAAAGAAAACCCAGAAAACAGGCCCAAAACACTAAACAGGCCGAAAGTCATATTTAGAAGTGTTTTTTTGCATTAATTTTGGATGGAAAATGATGTTGGCCTTCGTCCCGTTGATACCTTTTCAAAAATATATTATAATAAAAAAACAGAATTACACAGTAGAAGTTACAGTCGTTTGAAGTTTACCGATCAACTGACATTCTACCGGCTGATTCCACTCGCCGCATAGACATAAAGACACCCCTGGGTCTCTGAGTAGTCTTCTAATATGCTATCTGCATCAGTAACCCAAGCATAAATACGCACTATACATGAGACGGTTTCACAAAAATGGGAGGTGCGTGACGCTGTCTTCAAATTACTTAATTTTGGTCTTCCATTCCATGCAGTCAACCTTATTGTCGGATATGGGGAGAGAGTTTTCGTTATTTGAACTCGTCACAATCATTTTGTAATGGAGCAAAATTCCATATATCATTATATCTGAAGCAAAAATGACAATTACATAAAATTAAATTTCATTTTTGTTTCTTTTTTTGTTTTAATCTTTTCTGGCGAGAATATTTTATTTTATTTTTTAATTGTACTGCGGACGCTGTTGTAATGTACCTATGAAATCCTCTGTCGCACTTTCTGCCAAGAAGAAAAAGAATTCCTCGCCAGACAATGTTGTGGGTTTATCTTCGCGAGAATTATATTTTTTAAAGATGCAGGTCGGTTATGTTTCTGAGCATGCCCATTCCCTTTCGCTCCATCGTTTGGTCAGAGAGAAAATCATACTAAATACTGAAAAAGCAGCTCTGTGCAAAAGAAGATTAATCAAGAAGCTTGAAAAGGCGTGACACTGAAGTAAACAATTCCATGGGTGGCTTCTCTACCCCAAATGTGTGACTTTGAGGGGGAAAGAAAGAGAAAAACAAGGCAAAAGAAGGCTCTACATGGGCCATACGTTATGGTTCTGAGCATGTAGTATCATAGGTTAGTTTCCACAAATAAGGATTTTGAGCTCAACTCCAAACCACGTAGGTTTTTAGCACTTTTAAAATAGATTTCATGCTGTTGGAAGCAAGTATTGAAGAACCTTATTAATATCTTGTATATGTTAAAACCATATATTATTTTCCAATTTCTAATTTGTATATACATATATATAGCGCATATATTAAATTTCTAATTTTCACAGTTAACAAAAGTTTCAAGATATATGCGGTGATTATTTCTATTTTTATTTAAAAATGAGTTAATACTATCAACTTATGAATGAATTAAAAGCTCGTGTTTTAAAAGAAAGAAAATTGTTTTGTACTTGTTACAGTGTTTTGTTTCAACATAGCTGCATGGACAAGACATGATGGTTCATATTGAACTAAGGTTCTTTGACAATTAACCGTGATCTCTGCATGGCAACACTCAATGAATGTAACATTGAGAGGCCAATGAATGCTTTAAAGAACTAACACTAAGATTGATTTACATGGTACTCGTATGATAACTACGAAGAAGTAGAAATATTTTGAGGGGTTGTTACCTTCCCTGGTTCTTTATCTTGTATAAAATATATATACATATATATATCCTTGTTAGTTACTTTGCTTCTTGGTTAGTGCACACTTTGATAATCTGCGCTCATATAATTACTGTGATAAAGTTAACATACAATTTGCTTGAAGAACATTTCACTATATGTAAAAGAACTAGAAGGGCAGCCGTGCACGAGACTATCGTCATTGTGACATTTGGGGAGGCTCAAATGTACCTAATCTTATTCAGGCCGTGACATTCATGTTGTAACCTTACTACTGTAGGCTGTTTTTATGTTTCAAACCCGTGACGTTTGGAACAACTGTACCGCTACAACCTTACAACTAGCTGCAAGCGGGGATTATTGTTAAAATACGTTTGACCCTTTCCAAACCACACAGCGGAGTAAACCTCTAGCACTGAGTTGTCGTTTACTGTCACATTTGTTGTTTTTGTTAATCATCCGGAAGGAAGAAACATTTATTATTCTTGGTGTCATTTTGATATCTCTCTTTTATAAAAAAAAAAAATTGAAAAATGTCAAACAAAATCATATTTCTTATTTGTAGACACAAATGGATAGGTCTCAATTATATTTGTTAATATAAGTTCTACCATGTTATAACGAGGAGTGAGAAATGAGTGAAATGGGTATATTTGTTTATAGTATTACTCTAGAAAATTCTGCCGGCACTGAGACCACTACGTGCTAATTTGAGTAAATTATTTCGTTTGTTTTATTGGAGCAGAAACGGACGTCCGCGTGTACTGTTCAAATTCCATGCAGAAGAAAACACATCACAAATTGCTTTGTAATGTGCATTTAACACCTGAATCTGACCATTGGAAAAGAAGCTTTATAATTTGCAATTATCACTTGAATTCGACCATTCTTTTCAAAACAAGTTCATTCCATATCATATAAAGGGTATGTAAAGATTGTTTGATACAATGCTATTCCGCTTATTTTCTTTCAATTAAGTTTTTGGGACAATCGACTATTTAACATATATAGTATTTAAGGCTCTAGTTCTGGGGAGGTCTTATAATCAAATCTATCCATATGTTTGTTTTCCCATTTGATATGTTGGTTTGTTTGAACTTTGTTCATTTGTCTACTTGTCTCTCCCCTTGTAATATGACGTCGCATTTGAAGGATAGTGTTCCTTTAACAAACTTAGTTCGTTTGTCTATTTGCATTCTCATGTGGAAGACAGTTGCACATGAGGAGAGTGATGAAATCATAGTTATAAAAATCGAACCGTCCCGGCCAGTCAAACCGGTTCAATCGGGAACCAAATTATGTTTGGTACGGTTTAATTAATTTATTAAAAATGCATATGAATAGAGTTGAACCGGACCAATCGGCTGGTATTTTGAAAAACCAATGAACCGGCCGATTTTTGAAACAAGTCAAAATATCAAAAATTTCATAAGATTTAAAACCATTTATTTTCTAAAAAATATGCCTTTTATGGTCTTTTGATGAAATATAGAATAAAAAAGTAAAAAATTTAAACAAAAGTGAGAAGAAGAAAAAAAAAAAAAAAAAGGGAAGAAAGAGGAGGATAAAAAAATAACTAGGTAAATAAGGTATGTTTCTCTCTTTCTTACATTGGGTTATCTCATCTTTAGATATTTTTTATATTATAATTAGATATATTGAGATTTGTGTTATCAAAAAATAATCCAAATGTAAAAATTATAAACTAAAATAAAAAAAAAATAACGATGAAGAAAGAGGAGGGTATAAAAAGTAAAAAAAAAAATAATAATAAAGGTCACCCAAATATTGTACATTATTATCTTAATAATAAATATTATTGTTAAATTTAATGATATTTCTTTTAAATATAAAAATACCAATAAGCAATAGTTTAAAAATATTAAATTGGAAAAAAAAAAAGAAGTCTTTTTGAATGTTTTTATAATTATTTATCTTCACACTTTTTTTAATATTTATCATTTATATTTATGTTGAGTTACTGTATAAAAAAGAGTATCTTTTAATCAATTTATAATTTTTTAATAATTATTTTTATTTAAATATATTTTATTATTATTTTATTATATAACCGGTTGAACCAATGAAACCTATTGAACTATGATTAAACTAATGAACTGCTGAAACAGTGACTTAACAAGTTCAGTCACCGATTCAGTTCTCATAACTTTGGCTGAAATAACTTGATAAACCTTGTTGGGTCACATGTAAGACACGATTTAACAGGAGGAAAGGTGTTAAAATAACTTTAATATCTATTCTTGGGTCTATTTTAAAAACATTTTAGGCTTTTTGGAAGTGTTTTTGGTAGGTGAATATGCAGGTTGTGTGGCAATATATAATCAACAAAAAGTTAATTAATATGATAAATATGAGTGAGAGAGAGAGAGAGAGAGAGAGAGAGAGAGAGAGAGAGAGGGTAAAAAGGCTAGGGTGCTTGCAAGTAGTTAAAAATAGGAGTAGACAAAAAAATATTCAGTCTCTTATCTCTATAAATCTCATTCAGTTGCGGGGATTAGATTCTCATTAACTACAAAGCATTTGTGTGGTTTTCATATGTGGATTCCAATTCTGTGCTGCTACTGATGCTCCATTAATAGTGTCTCTTCAAAGCAGAGAAAGGACAATTATTTCCTCAAAGAAATTAGGTACTTTCAATTTCAAAAACTTTTTTTTTTGATTTTCTTATATATTCTTTTTGTGATTGTATCATTTCATTAACACTTGCTTCATTCCCTTCTTATATAACCACCTCTCTTCCTTCGAACCCATCCTGCAAATGCTTACAAGGCTTTCAAAGCCTTCCATTGCTGTAAATGGTTTGTTTTCCATGAACTTCTTTCTGTCCTTTATTTATGAAATTTCTCCAAATGCTTCTAGCTCACTCTTGTCCGTTTACATTTCTGCTTCTTGAATACTCTCTCTCTCTCTCTCTCTCTCTCTCTCTCTCTCTCTCTCTCTCTCTCTCTCTCTCTCTCTCTCTCTCATATATATATATATATACATAAATATTTCCTTGGATTATATGTCTCATAATTCTTCTCTTATTTTCTACACATTTAGAGATCAAGTTCTTCCATTCTCTAGAATTGAACAATGTTTTAAACTCATTACATGTTTACACATGCAGAAAACATAAAGACATAACAATGGCTGGTGGTGACAAGAAGAAGGCGACCAAAAAATTCCAGAAAAGCTACTTTGATGTGCTGGGTTTGTGCTGCTCATCAGAGGTTCCTTTGATAGAGAACATTCTCAAGCCTCTAGATGGAGTCAAGGATGTTTCAGTCATCGTCCCCTCAAGAACTGTCGTTGTTGTCCATGACAATCTCCTCATTTCTCAACTTCAGATTGGTAATAATCCGAGCATTAATTCTTTCCCGTACATTATTATTTTTCTTTATTTATTTATTTATTATTTTGGTTTTTTTCGTTTCGCACGCGATACAACAGAACTTGCCATTTCTTTTACTGGAAATGGTAACAGCTTTTTATATATGATTCTTTACTTGATAGCAAAATGTTCTTTACAAAATTGCATCGACGTAGAAGAAAAAAACAATGATGTATCTCAAATCGATTATTTGCTCCACTTCACTTAGCTTTATCAGTTAAAGTAATGCTTTTTTTTTATGTGCATTGTGTGGCTTTTGACTTATTTAGACTCTGGTGGATGTTGGTGTTAATTTCAATAATATTAAAATAAAACATTGATGGTGTTAAATCAAAGCTAAGTATCTATTACCTCTAAAAAAAAAAAAAAAATAGGCCTCTTCAACCGGGGTTTGTGTTAGTTTCTATTAGGAAAAAAGAATTTTTTTTTTTTTGGTGGAATGATGAATTTGACATCAAGAG
Organism: Euryodendron excelsum; assembly: GCA_033060915.1. Lineage (NCBI taxonomy): Eukaryota > Viridiplantae > Streptophyta > Magnoliopsida > Ericales > Pentaphylacaceae > Euryodendron > Euryodendron excelsum. Next base: position 7,188,703 of record CM065393.1, on the reverse strand, counting down.
CATATGTATATTTCGCATCACATTATTTGTGCTTGTACAAACGTAAAGTTCACAGTCCCGACAAAAGTTGAGCTCACCCGTTACTGCGGGCCATTAGTTTCTTTTTAGTAATTGATGACTTCTTTTGATAAAGATTCTTGGATAAAGTGTCCCTAATTGCCTTCAATCGGGTCCATAATTGTCTTCAACTTAAAAAAATTTTATTCTAGCTCTTTAAAATACAAAAAATTTTATTTTGATCCCCCATAAAATTTTAAAAATTCTACCTTTATCTATTAAAGTTTTAAAAAATTTTACCTTGATTCCCTCTCAACAAAATTTCAAGTTATGTCCCTGTGAGTCATGCTACTATCAATCTAGTGGAGTCACATTCTCGTAGATTTTTTTTGTATTAAAAATCTATAAAAAAAATAAGTTTTTATTTTCAATAATGTCAGAAACCAAAATTTATGCTTACCAATCTTATGTAAGGATGATCGATCATTTAAGGTGCTTCAAAGACAACAATGTTTCTATGAGATATCAAATTAGGTATAAAATTTATACTTGACTTCAAAGACTAAGAAATTCAACTGCAAGATTTGTGATTTTCCCTAGATGGCACAAGTATTGTTATCAACTTCAAATTTTAAGCAAGCTCAACACTTCAACACCCTTTTGTTTCATCCCAAATCTTTTCTTGATTCTTTTCAATGAATTGCTTTTTCCTTTTCCTTTTCTTTTTCTTTTTTTTTTTTAGTTTACCAATGTATTTTATAAAAAAGTATTTTCTACACAGACAAATTTGTCTGTCCTAAATGTGAGTGATGATAAAGTATCTTTCATGAGTATAATTATTAGGTCAAGAAAACAATGTGAAGCATTTAAATATACCTTAGGGACCTACTGATTACATAAAGTTGAAGTGAAAGAAAAAATTTTAAACCATATACTTCATAGGAGTGCAGGACTTTTGCCTATCATTGTGGTTCTGCTTTAAAGTCTTCTTTTCTTTTCTTTTTTTTTTTTCCCCTGAATGAGTTAAAAAGTATCCCCTAATTACGTTGACTCTAATTTTGTTTGTGTGGATGAAATTTATGCCTGTCTTTTATTTTTTATTTTTTTATTTTTTTATTTTTATGCAGTTAAGGCACTAAATCAAGCAAGGCTAGAAGCAAACGTTAGAGTGATTGGAGATGCCAAATATCAGAAAAAATGGCCGAGCCCATATGCAGTTGCTTGTGGTGTATTTCTTTTGTTATCGTTTCTGAAATACGTTTACCGTCCTTTGCAATGGCTGGCTCTTGCTGCAGTTGTGATTGGTATCTGTCCAATTTTTCTAAGAGCAATCGCTGCGGTCCGGAATTTCACACTTGATACCAACATTCTAGTTCTAATTGCAGGTAGCATCAACAATGGTCGATTTAATTATTATAGTATCACTTTAATTTTGAAAGAGAATTTAGGTAGGTACGTAAGGTAAGGTTATAGGCCATCTTGATACTTGTCTAGTTGATGGCACTAGCTTAAATTTTTATTACATTGAAACTTTGGAATTAGCTTAAAGCTTCAAAGTAGGTTCTAAAATCCAAAACGAGATTCTCAATATCATTGGTCACCATCTTCATTTGTAATAAATATGAAGGTTAACTCGTGAGAAAATTTTATTTCCACATATTTCAATGAAACAAAATAGAATTAAGACCATATGCTCCCTTAATATTAGTGGTCCACATCATAATGTTACAATTACAAAAATATGCGAGAAGATAAAAAAATTACTTTAGTAATGAAAATATTCATATTTATCGGAAGTGATACGTAGACCATTGATAATGAAGAGGCAGAAAAGGAACATATTAAGGAAGGACACATTAAGGGCCTGTTTGATAGGATTTTTCTGTTTAGATTTTTTTTACCTTACAAACAAAAAAAATCAAGTTTTTCTCTCTTTTTTTGTATTTTGCTTTTTATTTATTTATTTTTTTTTTGTTTTTTTGCTTATCTTTAGCTTGTAAAAGCAAAAAAATAAAAAAAAATTCTAGCTTTATTTGCTCATAAGCCAAAAAAATAAAACTAAAAAAACTGTACCAAATGGACCCTAAGTTGATAGAGGACCTGGATACAACTAAATACAAGTTACATTTTCATTTACCACTATTTATTCATTAAATTACAAATTTCTGAAATATTGAACCTTATATTTTGCAGTCATGGGGTCAATTGCTCTACATGATTACTGGGAAGCTGGCTCTATTGTCTTTCTATTCACAATTGCACAATGGCTTGAGTCAAGGGCAAGTCATAAGGTTTATGCATCTGCTTGTAAATCTTCACATGCTCATAAATTTTTCCAGGGTGTTTGATCATAAATAATTCATGTAATAAAAGAACAATTTCCCTGGATGTCCCGCCCGTTGCTTCTCAATTTCAATGTATCATAACCATTACACATCCTAATGACAGAAAGTTTCATACATAGGCAAATGCTGTCATGTCATCCCTGATGAACATAGTCCCTCAAAAAGCTGTATTAGCTGAGACTGGGGAAGAAGTTGATGCTGATCAAGTCTTGATGAACACCATCCTTGCTGTTAAGGCTGGTGAAATTATACCCATTGATGGAATTGTTGTAGAAGGGAAATGTGAAGTAGATGAGAAAACTTTAACAGGTGAATCATTTCCTGTTTCCAAACAAAATGATTCTACAGTTTGGGCTGGTACAATCAATCTGAATGGTAAGACTTCCCTCTTTCCCTGTCTTGTACACATATGTTTGTGTACATATATTTTAGGGAGCAATGAAGAGAAATATCTGAAAAGGCATTCTGCTCCTCCTTTAGGCTATATTAGCTTAAAAACTACTGCTCTAGCTGAAGATTGCGTGGTGGCCAAAATGGCAAATCTCGTAGAAGAAGCTCAAAACAACAAATCCAAAACTCAGCAATTCATAGACAAATGTGCCAAGTTTTACACACCAGGTTAGTCAATTTCAAAACCATATTTTTGTGTGGAATTGCTTGAATGGCAAAGTTACTCATTGCAGTACTTTTAACTTTATAACCCATGTTCTACTTTCTAGTCTATCATTCTTTGCCTCTTTGATTGCACTCAAATTTCTCTCTTTCATCTGGTGTTTCTCTCGGGAATGCATTGCAGCCATCGTAGCCATATCAGCTAGCTTGGCGGCAGTTCCAGCTATACTAAGAGTTCACAATCAAAACCAGTGGTTTCACTTGGCATTGGTTGTTCTGGTAAGTGCATGTCCATGTGCACTTATTCTCTCCACACCGGTTGCAACTTTCTGTGCACTTTCGAAGGCAGCAGCATCGGGGCTTTTAATCAAAGGCGGAGAGTATCTTGAAACTCTCTCTAAAATAAAGATTGTGGCTTTTGACAAAACTGGAACGATAACCAGAGGAGAATTCGTAGTGACAGATTTTCAATCTCTGTCCGATAATGTTAGCCTAAACACACTGCTTTACTGGTAAGTGCATCTAATATTTCTTTCTTTCATTTCTTTTTTTTGATATATATGATGCATCGTTTTAAGAAATCAATGTTGAGACATATCAAACAGGATTGAAACATCCACTACAGAGTCCTCTGTCATGAAAATTCGTAATTCATTGGATATACTGATAATTGAACTGGATATTTGAAGGGTTTCAAGCATCGAGGGTAAGTCAAGTCACCCTATGGCGGCTGCAATTATTGACTATGGACGGTTGCATTCCATTGAACCAAATTCCGAAAAAGTGGAAGAATTTGAAAATTTTCCAGGAGAAGGGATTCATGGGAAAATTGATGGGAAAGATGTCTATGTTGGAAATCGAAAAATTGCACTGAGAGCAGGGCATGCAACAGGTGAAAAGCTTCACCTATACCTTCAAAACTATCTTTTAATGAACCAATTTACATAATATAGAATATAGTTTATAGTGGTGCATCTGGGGACTATTTTTAGTTGTCAAGAAGAAATTTTTGTAAGACTCTTGAGTGTTTTTTTTTTAATTTTTTTATTCCTCATTTTTTCTATCTCCAAATGCTGCCAAATATATTTAGCATACCTCCTCCACCTTTTTCTTTTGCTTCTGCTTCTTCTTCTTTCTCCTCTTCAATTGAATCATTTTACTCCTAAACTTTCAGTCTCAAGCTTAGAAGGTGGTGCTAACGGTGGAAAGTCTATTGGTTACATATTCTTGGGATCGGCTCCTGCTGGAACTTTTAGTCTATCTGATGTTTGTCGAACTGGGGCCAAGGAGGCGATCAACGAGCTGAAGTCAATGGGCATGAAAACCGCTATGGTTACAGGGGATAGCCATGAAGCAGCCATATTTGCACAAAATCAGGTGCAAATTCAGCCCTTAACTTTTTGTAGTTTGATGGACATGTTTGATCCAATCTTGCATGCCATGGTATGTTTGTGTAATGACTTCGATCCTCATTGGATTGCATCAAGTTGTTACTGGTAATTCCATTGATTGATTTCTAACAGATCCTAGTTGGATGACCCATATGGGATCAGATGTTTAGCATTGCCTAGTCTAGATTCCATTTTTATTATAAAAAAAATCCCAATAAAGGGGTGCTTTGAGGGTGGGTGGGCTTTATCTGGCATAAAATCAAGGGGCCTTCGCTTACCACCCTTATATTCTGACATTCTGTTCATTCTCATTGCCTGCTACATTTTAAAGCACGCGGCTAAAAATTTGGATTGCAGCCCATGTATGGAAGAAACAGTTCAAAATACTCGTTTCATACTGGAAATGGAGCTTTGTTTCCAGCAAAGTATGGGTAGTTTTAGGTGGTATGGTTATGCAAATGGACCTTTGTTACTGCTTTCAGAAATCATGATGGTGTGACTCCCCTGCGAAGCATCCACACGTGCCAGTTTTATACATTTCCTTCATCTGTTCTTTGCATACAATTGCAAGCTAAATATGAATAATAAAAGAAAAAATGTGCTATTAAGAAAGATAAGAATTTTATGTGCAGCTAGCTGGTGCTATGGAGGTAGTCCATGCAGAACTTCTTCCCGAAGACAAGGCAAGAATCATCAAAGACTTCAAAAAAGAAGGACCTACAGCCATGGTTGGTGATGGCCTGAATGATGCCCCTGCATTAGCTACAGCTGATATCGGTATCTCAATGGGCATTTCGGGTTCTGCACTTGCAACCGAGACAGGGCATATTATTCTTATGTCAAACGACATCAGAAACATACCAAAGGTCATCTGGCTTGCAAGAAGAACCCGTAGGAAAGTCATTGAGAATGTGATCTTATCAATTTTAAGTAAGGCTGCTATACTCGCATTGGCTTTTGCGGGTCATCCTCTTGTTTGGGCTGCTGTTCTTGCTGATGTTGGGACATGCTTGGTTGTCATCTTCAACAGCATGTTGCTTCTACGAGGAAACCAGAAGGATGTAACAAAAAAGTGTGGCAAATCTTCTCATGCAGCAGACGGTCACAAACATGGAAGCGACTCTCATGGTTGCCACTCATCTCATACCCACCAGCATGGTTGTTCAGAGAGTAAAGTAGCACAAACAATGTCCAAGCCTCAGAGCTGTTGTTCAAGCAAATGTGATAGCAAAATCATGAGCTCGAACACGGCTGAAGGAAATGGTTATTGCTGCGCACATCATGGAGATCAGCTACAAGAAGAAAAGCACTCAGATCATGAAAGCTGTGACATTACCTCTCAAAGTATGGGACCGAATGGTATTCATAAGCATGGCTGTTCAGGCCATTTCGTTCCAAGCTCCTGCACAGAAAAGAAATGCACGAACTTTGTCAGAAGCCACAGCATTATCGAAGCAGGTGATGGGATGCATGGGGCAAAACACTGTGACCATGGGAGCCATAGCAACTCCCCTCATACGTCATGTTCCTCTGAAGTCAGCCAAAACATGACAACTGATGGTCATTGCATGTATAACCATGTTGAAAACCACATTGCTGATGAAGAAGTAGGCAATGTTTCTGAAAATGGTTGCCAGCATCTGAACCATGAGGCTCATTCAGAGTGCAGGAGGCATGGAACAGACAATTGCTCACCACTTCATGCAACCATTGACATGGGCTGTACAGCTACTAAGGCTTGTCTGAATTTGGATAGGAGACAAATTGGTGGGTGTTGCAAGAGTTTTAGGAGGGAATGTTGTGGTAAGAGTGGGCATTTTGGAGGGAGTTTTAAGGGAGGCTTATCAGACATTGTCATCGAGTAGAGGTTGCTGGAGCTCTAGGGCTGTTAAGAACATAACATGCATCTTTTCTCAATCAATGATATGACATTTTGTTGCAAATCTCCATTGTAGTCAAGAAACAATATGATAATGAATTATTATACAAAACTGCACTGCGAAGAGTAATTTTGTTGGAGATACAAAGAGATTATCATCAAGTAAAGTAAATAAAAATTAAATTCAACCCGTAGTATTTGGATTCTTGGGGGCTTTGAACAGATAAGGTCATATACCGTATACTTTGCTGACCTGCTGTGATATGTTTGGTACAATACAGAATAATGGTGTTGGCAATATGTCTGTCGGTAGAACTAGCCCATTCAAATATAAATATCGCATGACCTATATTTTGTGATGAACTTTGGTTTATTTGGTTTCAGTTTGCAAAAACTCCAAACCAATCTGAATAGAATTGGTCTTGAGGAGTATTTGCCAAACCTAAGAAGCAAGTTGCTTGAGCATTGTAAACACTAAAATTGGATGAGAACTCGCGTTTGTATTGATTGGCAAACTGAGCCTGATGGCTTCAAACTAAGCTTCTGGAAAAAATACTGAAATTTAGCAAAAGGTGATATCCTAAAATTCATTAAGGAATTTCACAAGAATGGAAAGCTTCTAAAAGGTATTAATGCCTTCTTCATTGCTTTAATTTCAAAATCTGAATGCCCTGATTCATTAGCAAGCTGCAGACCTATTTCTTTGATATCATCCATACACAAGATCCTATCAAAAACTTTGTCCATCAGATTGAGGAATGTAATGGAAGAAATCATCAGTAATTGATGATTGGAAAAGGAACAAGAAAAAAGGAATAATCATCAAGCTCAATTTTGAGAAGGCTATTGATACAGTCAATTGGAAATTCCTTTCTCTTGTGATGAATAAAATGGAGTTTGGATCAAAATGGTACAAGTGGATCAAAGAGTGCTTATCTTCTGCATGGGTCTCTGTGGTGGTTAATGGAGCCCCAACAAAGGAATTTAAAATGGAAAAAGGATTGAGGCAAGGAGACGCATTATCTCCTTTCCTATTCATAATTCTTGCTGAAGGATTAAATATTCTGCTTACAAGAGCAAGGGAGTTGGGAATTATAAAGGGTTGCTCCATAGGCAGAAAAGGTATGACTGTATCCCATCTCTAATTTACTGATGACACAATCCTATTATGCTCTACAAATATAAAGGAAATCAAGAACTTGAAGAGGATTCTCAAATGTTTTGAACTATTATCTGGTCTTAAAATTAACTTCCATAAATTAGTGGTTAGTGGGATAGGGATTGAAGACTCTACTCTCTTAGAAGTTAAAGGAATATTCAAGAGTAGGAAACAATGCTTGCCTCTGAAATACCTTAGTCTTTGAAGCCAACCCCAGAAATATCAGCAGCTGGAATGAAATTCTGGAGGACAGAATAAGGAATAAGTTATCAATGTGGAAAAGGAGATACTTATCAATTGGAGGAAGACTCACATTGATAAAGTCCACTCTTGCAAATCTGCCTTTGTACTACCTTTTAATGTTTGGAGCCCTAGTTGAAGTATGCAAGGTAATTGATAGGCTACAAAGGAAGTTCCTTTGGGGAGACATTGAGAACAAAAAACGAATCAATTGCATAAAATGGAGCAAGGTAACAGTCAATAAACAGAGAAGAAAACTAGGCATAATCCCTATAAAGGCAATGAACATGGCCCTTTTAGCAAAATGGTGGTAGAAGTTTGCCAGAGATAGGAATGCTCTATGAAGAAGGGTCATTTGCCATAAATATAACATCAAGGAATCAAGATGGACAATTCCAGTGGATCCAGAAGGTAAATTCTTAGCTATGACAAAGGATATAGTGATGCTGAAGGAGGATCAACAGTTATGCAAGGATCTTGTGGTCTCCAATCTCAGAGTAGCCACTGGCAAAGGATCTTCAACTGAGTTCAGGAATGAGCCATGGCTTGATAGCTCCTTATTGAAGTCTATATTTCCTAGATTATCCTTCTCTCAGCCCAACAAGATGCAATGATCTTTGAATGCATATATGAGGTAGGCTCCTGGAGTTTTAAATTCATAAAAAGAGTACTTTCATGGGAAAAAGACAGTCTAAATGATCTTCTGATCTTGGTGTCCAATACTCTTACTACAAGGGAAAGGAATGACCCTGTAACCTGGAAAGGAAGTGCACATGGAATCTTCTCAACAAAATCTTTGATTTCCTTATTAGAAGACAGAAGCCAGCAAAGTTAGACAGGTATAGTAAAAATCTGAAAATTTTGGGCTCCTCAGAAAATCCAAATTTTTGGTTGGTTGGCTTTCTAGAAAAGGATCAAAACTAGAACTTACCTTTTACACAGGAAAATTCTGCAACCAAATGACAATCTCAAATGTGGTTTCTGTGACATGGCACTAGAGGACGTTGACCATCTTTTACTACAATGCAAAAAATCATGGCTAATCTGGTGTTCTCTTCTAAACTGGTAGGGTTGTGAATAGGTTTGCCCAGGCTCCATTGTGGAGCATATAAGTTGGTGGCTTGAGTGCAGAAATAGGAATTTAGGAAAACCAATATGGGAAGCTCTCTTGCTTGCCAAAATGTGGAACATATGGCTGGCAAGAAATGATGCAATCCTTAACAATAAGCAGGGGCAATCGAAGGAAATTGTGGAAGTAATAAAACTGCAGGTGTTGTCATGGATCCAAGCCAAGGTAAAAGGAGGTTGTGTCAATCTTTGCAGTTTTTCAACTCCATTAAAGGGGTAAAATCTCTTAAGGTCGATTTAATCAAGCTGTAATTTTTCTGGTGTATTGGCAGGAAGCTTGGTTGATTCCTCTTCAACTGTATTCATGGTGGCTTCTCTGTCAAGCCTTTCTGGTTTGTAGAGATCCCCATATGGTTGTGTCCTCTTTCTCATTTATAAAGTTTTATTTTTGCTATTCAACAAAAAAAAAATATATATATATATATTGGCAAAATAGATATAGATGCAAGTACGAAAGTATTCATCTAAAATTGATTAACAAATTGTTGTTGATTACACTGTAAAAGTGTAATCATAGGCCTTTATTCGCACTTTGTTAGACTTCGAATAATGTATATTGCTTTATTTTAGTTAGTCATATGTTTGATTATATTTTTTTTGAGTTTTGTAGGGCAAGTTAAAAGAGTCGAAAAGAAGCAAGTATGATCAAAGCGAGTTCAAAGCCATTGAACCAGAGATGGAAATTCAATGCTGTCTCGGGAGATTGGCCATAACTTTGTATTCCCTTATTTTCTTGAGGTGATTCTTGCGGCATTAGAAAGAAGATTTCAAGATCTACAACTTTGCCTCTAATGCGCGTTAGCTGAATTGCCTTCAAAGTGGTCAAAACTGAGCATCAAAAATCTATGAGGCTATAAACCGTCCTAACGGCTGGGAGGACCGTCCCAAAGGTTAGAGCTTTATCCTCTAGAATTTGGCTTAGTGTCCCAACGGTGGTTTTAACCGTTCTAACGGCTTGGGCCTGTGATTGTTGATCTCTTTTAGGACTTCTAAACCTATTTAAATAGGATTACGACCTTACGTTGAGGGGGGGTTGTTATCTAAGCACTATTTTAGAGTTTTATATAGCATTTTTAGAGAGAGATAGCTAGGTTTGCATGTTGCTTTTAATTCCTTACATTCAATGACAATATTTTTCAATACAATTCAGGATTCTTTCATGTCTTCGCGTAGCCAATCAACTCTTGACACGGGAGTGTGACGATTGATGGGTTTTGTGCGGTTGATCACGGTAAAGCATGATTTTCATTGTTTCTATCTTTTACGTAGGATTCTTCATGTGTTCTTGAGATTTCTCTTTTGAAATCAAGTCTTTTTTTTATCATATTCTTGAGTCAATATACACAAGTTGATTCTTGAGATATCGGTTGCTTGAATCCCTGATAAGAACACTTTGGGAACCACTTCTTTTACGAATTCTCAAGAACTCATCCAGATTCTAAACCGATCTTATTGTCAAACCTTCTGGTTCACCAACACTCTCATAGTTGTTAAATTGAGCTAAACTACATTGATCAACTGCGCATTCACCTTCCCCACCAAGATTCTTCTCTCTAATATTTATACTTGATTTAAATTTTAGTGTTATTCAAACAATCAATCAATTTCACATTAATTTTGTTTTACCCTTTTAAGGAGTTTTCCACAAACATTGAAGTTTCAGAGCGGAATTCTATAAACTTTTCATCAGTTCTCTATGGTTTGACCCTGATTTTGCCCAGTATCTACTACCTTGTACATCCTGCACTTAGAATATCATCTCGAGCACTTTTTGGAGTGAGTCAAGTATTTTGGCGCTGTTGTCGGGGAATGAAGCAAAAGGCGTTGGAATTCGGGTACGAAAATTCATTCAAGACAAGTGAAATTCTCCAAGTCATTATCTACACCGAAGTCACCAAAGCTCACATTAGGTAACGTCGTTCCACCCTTAGCTAGGTTTTTCTCTGTGGGCATTTTAGAAATTATTTTTTCTTTTTCATATTTTCTTCTTTTTAGGATTATTTGTTGTTTTTTAATATTGCATTTAGTTAGGAAGGTGATAGAGGAGATTAGGATTTGCTGCTACATGGTTATCGGTGGTACTGTTTTGTATACGCAGACTGGAAGAGTCAGTTGGATTTTGATATAATCGGTGGTTTGTTCTGAGGAGATTGGAGGTTTGGTAGGAGTTGATTGTGTATAGTGTGCTGAGGCTTGTAGCCTATCTTATTTGTTGCATCTTGCATTTACATGTCAGTTTGGTCGAGAGGGCCTAGCGGTAGACTGCAACGAATGGACCTTCACACACAATCTTCATCTATAAACCATTCTTTGTTAACAGACTTTGAAGAGATGGCCAATCTCAACATAGTCGATCCACCAGCCAATGTCTAAGCAAGGGCCAATAACCAACCACCTCCGCCTTGGTCACTTAGGGATTATCTGAATCCTGCAAGGCAGAATCCACCCTCATGCATCATTTTGCCAGCACAGCTGGCTCCTCTAAACTTTAAACCAGGGATGGCTCAAATGATCTTGAAGTTTCATAGGATGGACTTCGAAATGCCTTACCAACACATAAAAGATTTCGAAGAGATGTGCATTATATTCCTAGATAACACTTGCACCGAAGAGACTTTTCGTCTCTGACTCTTCCTTTTTTCTTTGAAAGATCAGGCTAAAACTTGGCTTAACAGTTTAAAACCGAGGTCTATACCTTCATGGGCCGTCTTACAGGTTGAGTTTCTTAAGAAATTTTTCCTAGAGCACATAATTGAGGCGATTCGTCACGAAATCTCCCAATTCTAACCCCACCAACATAAAACATTCTACCAATGTTGGGAAAGATATAAAGAAATTTTAAATTAATGCCCACATCATGGTCAAGAGCCATGGAAAGTAATAAGTGTCTTCTTTTCTTCATTAACACCACAATTAAAAAGATTTGTTAAAACTATGTGTAATAGGGAGTTATTGAGAAGACACTGGAGGAAGCCATTGACTTCTTCGACTTTTTAGCAGAGAATGGACGAGATTGAGATACGATGGGGACTCAAAACCCAAAGTCCAAGTCTATTGCCCAAGGGGGTGGGAGATTTACATTGAGAGAGGCAGATGACATGAACGCTAAACTTATAGCTTGTCGCGCCCAGATTTTTTGCACTCGAGGGATACTCATACAAACGGAAAAAATGTTGTACTCTCTCATTAGAACTCACCCTCCTAAAAGAATGAGTGCAACTAGGTTTGAATTGAAAATCAATTTGAATAAAGGGCTTTTGAAAAAGATTCAGAGTCACCACCTAACTTGATTAAGGTGAGTTAGGTCACCTAAAAACTAAGAATAATCCGAAGACTACACTTAGGGTTTTTGGAAAACAATTTTGAAAATATCTCCTCAAGTGAGGGTTTTTAAGAAAACATGTTGTTTGGCAACCTTTGAAAAACATTTAGCCCTTTTTGAAAAATAACTCTGTTTTAGTCTTTGAAAAAAGTGATTCTAGGTTCGGAGGTTGGTTACGTGTAGGGAAGACGCACTAAGCCATCACCCTACCCCGCCCTTCGGTACCTGCATGTCAATCTACCCTAGATTCACCTATGAGAGTCTTCAACTAACTATTGGCCAATCCTATCCATTTTGAAAAACAATGCTTGAAAAGAAACTAACATGATGCATGATATGCCAGTGCAAGTTAAGAGAATTGAAAAATAGATTTGGAAAGAGATTGATTTGAAATTGATTTGATTTGATTTGAAAATAGATTTGAAGAGATGGAATTGAAATTGAAAAGTTTGAAAATTTGGAAATAGAAATTTGAAAATAGAAATTTTGAAATTGGAATTTTGAAGATAGATTGGAATTTGAGATTTGAAAAATGTGGAGACCACACCCATAAGGGTGGAATTGAAAGTTTGAAAAGTATTGTGACCGCACCTATGAAGGTTGCCTACGTATCTCTTTGGGGGAATCAGGTCAGTTGTAGTTCGGGCAAGAGTTCGATTGAAAAGAGATTGTTGGATTGGAAGAAAGAGATTGAATTGGAAATTGAATTTGATTTGAAATTAGAAGAGGAGATTGGAAATTGAAATTGAGGACATTGGACTTGCTTTGGAAAGATTGACTTTAGAAAGACTTGGTTTTAGGAAACCTAGACTTAGAAAAGAGAAGAGAGTTAGGAAAGATTTGACTTGACTTGGAAGGTTTAGGAAATTAGGGAAGATTGGATTTAGGAAATGTTTGAATTAGGAAAGGTCTGGTTTAGGAAGGTTTCGAATTAGGAAAGTTTTATTTTTGGAAAGTTTTGAAATTAGGAAAGTTTAGAATTTAAGAAAGTTTGAAAATTGGAAAGTTTTAAATTTAGAAAGTTTTGAGATAGGGAAGTTTCAACTTAGGAAAGTTTGAATTTGGAAAGGTTTTGAAAAAGGAAAGTTTTCGATTTAGGAAATGTTTGAATTAAGAAAGTTTTGAGTTTAGAAAAGTCTTAGATTTGGAAAGATGTCGAAGTTTTGGAAAGTTTAGAATTTGGAGAGATTTAGTTTTAGAAAGATTTAACTTGAGAAAGTTTCAAATCTAGAAAGTTTTGAGTTTGGAAAGATTTGAAATTTATAAAGTTTAAGATTTAGAAAGTTTTAGAGTTTTAGAAAATCTTGAGATTAAGAAAGGTTTGAGTTTAGGAAAGATTTGAAAACTTGGATTTGGAAAGTTATGATTTGGAAAGAAGGTAGAATTAGGAAAGGGTTGAATTAGGAAAGATTTGAAAGTTGAGTTTTAAAACTTAGGAAAGATTTTTATGTGCAAGTTTTGGAAACTTAAGATTTAGGAAAGTGGAAGCTTAGAAAGGATTCGAGTTAGGAAAGATGTGGATTTTGAAACTTAAGGAAAGATTTAAAGTTTAGGTTTAGGAAACTTATGGTTTAGGAAGGAATTGAATTAAGAAAGGTTTGGATTAGGAAGGGATTGGATTTGGCTTCTAAAAGAAAAGATTTGATTTTGTTTCCAAAAACGGAGGACGGGATCTAGTTTTCTAAATGGGGAGATAGGATTTGGCAAGGATTTGGAAAGGGAGATTCTATAAACCCTAGATTTGAAAGTGCAGAGTTTCAACGTAGAAAAGAGGTTTTGCAAACATGTATAGTTTGAATGTGAAAACAAGAGGTTTTGAAAACCTAGGTTTGGGCCAAAGTTTGAAAATCATATTTTTGGAAAGAAAATTAGGGTTTCCTAATTGTGGGTTCTAGGGCTTGACTTGGGCTCTAAGGAAAGAGGATTTTTGGATTTTGGAAACGAAGGTTTTCTAGAAGGGAATCCTAGGGAGGAGTTTTTGGAAAGTGAATTTGAAGAGAGAGTTTTTGGAAAGAGATTTTAAAGAGAAGGAGTTTTGGAAAGTGTGTTTTTGGAAATGAAGGTTTTTAGAAGGGAAATCCTAGAGGGGAGTTTCTAGAAGGAAGATTTTGGAAAGAGAGTTTTTGGAAAGATTCTTGGAAGGAGATTGTTGGAGAGAGTTTTTAGGGAAGTGAATTCAGAGAGTGTTTTTAGAAAATGAATTTTGAGGTGAAAGAGTTTTTGGAAAGGAGTTGAAAAAGGGAGCTTTGAAAAATAGATTTTGGAGGAAGTTTTTTAAAACAATTTTGGAGAGGAGAGTTTTAGGAAAGCATGTTGAAAAAGAGATTTTTAGGAAGAGGGATTTGGAAAAAGAGTTTTTAAAAGGTATAGAAACGTCTCACTTCTCTAAAGCGATTCTAGCCATGAGAAGGCTAGAACCACTTTAAGAAAGTGGTTTTGGAAAACAATAAGATTTGAAAATATGGACCATCAAAATCACTTTTAATGTAACACTTTCTTAAAGTAACCCTAGCCATGGAAAGGTTAGAATCACCCTAGAATTGTGGTTTTGAAAACAAATTTTTGAAAAAGAGATTTTAATACAATTTTGAAAACAAGTTTGAAAACGATTTTGAAAACGAGTTTGAAAACGAATTTTGGAAGATGCAAGACTATGATATGCATAATGCAATTTGGGGTCGTGAACATACAAGGCTAAGGCTTCACCACATAATCAAGGGGGCCGGACCCACATGGTCTTTGGTTAGACTGGAAGAAAGCCCCCGACATAGTGACTCTCCAATAGTCTAATCCTACACATGGACCGGGAGTCCTCTTGTTTCAAGCATACAAAGAAAGGGGGGGAAAGAGATAGGGGATTAAAACAGAGAAAACCCAAGTGAGTTAGGAGAGAGAAGAGAGAGGGGGGAAGTGCGGAAATTTAAATAGGGAGCCTACCGTATGTCTTGTTTATTTTGTGCGCCTTGCTTGTCTTCGATCTTCAGTCTTTGTCTTGATCTTCGTCTTCAATCTTCAAGAGTTGTCTTCATGCTTCAAACTTCAGATTATAACTCTTCAAGTCTTCAAAGGAGGGTTGAAGGTTAGTGTATGAGTGTATGGGGATGTATAAGAGGCTAGGATTTGTAAGAACCTAAGGAGGCTAGGGTTTAGGGAGTGCACGAGCTCTGTATATCGAATTATATGATTTTTAGACTGAGTTTGCGGACCCTTTAAACGTTGGAGGAGGCTTTGTATTTATAGAGGTTGAACAATACTGGCGCCTGTTGCAGTGGCGCTAGGCCAAATTTTACACTGGCGCCACTAGGAGTGGCGCCAGGCCATTTTTTGGCTTGGCGCCACTACTAGTGGTGCCAGCCATTTAGGAAATGTTTAAGGTCGGCAAGCAACATATCTTTGACTAGATTTGGGCGTCTGTACTAGTGACTACCATGCAATTTTTAGCCTGACTTTACTAGGAGTGACTCCGGAAAGTCCAGGAATGATTTGAAAGAGCCGGGAATGACCCGGAAGGTTGGAAAAGAGCAGGAACACTAAAAATAGCGTCCTGGAGGTATTTGACTTGAAAAGTGAGGATATGATGTATCGGAAGGGTTGATTGGGCCTTTAGGGGCAAAACAGTCAACAGGACCGGGAAGCTACCGGGACAGACTCGGACTATCCCAGAAGAAGACTTGGGATCGGGAAACATTATTCAGAATATTCCCAAAGGTTGCCGGTTTGATTCCCAGAGCCGGCGTGGTCGGAAAAGGAGACTGGCCCACCAGGGGTAAAACGGTCATTTCGCACCGGGTTTGCTGGAACTAACTCGGAATGATCCAGAAAGGTAAGGAAAGGCTGAGAATACTACAAGAAGCATTCTCGGGAAGTTACCGGTTTGATACCCAGAGCCGGTGTGGTCAGAAAAGGAGACCGGCCCACCAGGGGCAAAATGGTCATTTTGTACCGGGTTGGTCGGAACTGACTCTGAATGATCCAGAAAGGTAAAGGGAGATTTGAGAATACCATAAAAAGCAGTCTCAGAAGGTTACCGGTTTGATACCCAGAGCCGATGTGGTTCCCGGGGCGTTTGTATGCCTAGGGGCAAAATAGTCATCTTGACCGAAAAGTCTCGGAAAAGGTCCAAATGGCAGTTTAGTCATTTTTCACCGAAGTGGGCAAACAGACACTAGTGTTGACTTGGGTTTTGAGTGTTTCCGCCACTCTAACTGCAGTCGTCGTGACACAGGGGTTTGTTGGCAATTCCCTATATTGACCTATTTGTGAGTATTTCCGCTACTCTTAACGGTTTTATGAGTAGTTTCGCTACTCGGACCGTCTCGAGGAATAAACTGTCTCGAGAGAGGGATTGGAAAGGGGACTTATCGTTTCCGAAGAGACGTGCCTGAGTTGGAACCGTCTCGAGGAATAAATTGTCTCGAGAGTGGGGTTAGAAAGGGAACTTATCGTCTCTGAGGAGACGTGCCTGGATTGGAACCGTCTCGAGGAATAAACTATCTCGAGAGTGGGGTTGGAAAGGGAACTTATCGTCTCCGAGGAGATGTGCCTGGATTGGAACCGTCTCGAGGAATGAACTGTCTCGAGAGTGGGGTTGGACAGGGGACTTATCGTCTCCGAGGAGACGTGCCTGGATTGGAACCGTCTCGAGGAATAAACTGTCTCGAGAGAGGGGTTGGAAAGGGGTCTTACTGTCTTCGAAAAGACGTGCCTGGATTGGAACTGTCTCGAGGAATAAACTGTCCCGAGAGAGGGATTGGAATCAGAAAGGAAAGGACAATGCCCCTAAGGGCATTTTGGTCATTTTGCCTCTATTTGGGCCTGGTGGGCCCACGAGGCGATGGACAAACGGAATTTGGACTTTAAAAGTTGGTTTCGATAGGAATATGCTCACAATGACGTGAAAACAAGTCTGGACGGAGTGTAGACTGCCAAGCGGTCAAAAATGGGGTGCTTACACAGCTCTCACTAGGGAACTAGAAGCATTAGAGATGAGTAAGGTCAATGTGGTGTCCAGTGCAATCCCTAGTGAGCTTGTGAGTGAGGTTATATATGCGGTTTGTGATAGTATAGACCATGAGACTGCTAAATGTCCCTCCATTCTAGCTTTCAGGTAGGTTGTGCAAGGTCAAGCTAATACCATTAATGCCTACAACAAGCGGGTGCCCAACCAAGGAGGAGTGGGAAACCCATTTGCACCAACATATAATCTGGGGTGGCGCAATCACCCCAACTTTGGTTGGAGAAATGATGGGATCTCTACCCCTCAACAATATCAAGCTCCTCCATCACTGCAATATTAGGCAAAACCTCCCCAATAGCAATACCAAGCACCAATATCCTACCAACATCCCCCTTAGAGGACCTTAGAGGATACCCTTCAACAGTTCATGCACTCTCAAAAGAGTGTAAATGCTAGGGTTGATAGGACACTGGAAC
The DNA here is from genome assembly GCA_033060915.1 of Euryodendron excelsum. NCBI lineage: Eukaryota > Viridiplantae > Streptophyta > Magnoliopsida > Ericales > Pentaphylacaceae > Euryodendron > Euryodendron excelsum. Next base: position 7,171,197 of record CM065393.1, on the reverse strand, counting down.
AACAAAGCAAAACTTTAGAGGAGATAAAGGGTCAAATGACCCTATTGACTCAAGCTTTGACTATTCAAGAGAAGGGCAGATTTCCCACCCAACCTTAGCCTAACCCAACTAGGTAAGCTAACATGATTGAAACTAGCTCTAATTTTGCTCCTAACCAAGAACAGGTCTAGTCAATCACCACCCTTAGAAGTGAAAAAATTGTTGATAAAACTATACCTTCGAAAAAGTAGTCTGAGGGAGAGCTTCCTAAGAGTGAAGGGAAGGTTAGTGAGGAGGCTAGAGAGAGAGAGAGAGAAAGAACCCGAGAAGATAGGAAATGAGAAAGACGAAAAAGTGGAAGTAAACAAATCTAAGGAGAATGACATTGAGGTGTTATCAAATGCACCTTTCCCTCATAGGTTAACCAAACCTAAACATGAACTTCATAATTCTGATATCTTTGAGGTGTTCAAGCAAGTGAAACTTAACATACCTCTTTTTGATGCTATTAAACAGATCCCCTCTTATGCCAAGTTTTTGAAAGACTTGTGCACTGTTAAAAGGAAACTCCAATTGAAAGAAAAATCCTTTTTGGCTAATTAGGCAAGTGCAATCTTGCAATCTAATACCCCACCAAAGTATACACTGGGTGTCTTACAATTTCTTGTGTCATAGGAAACCATCATATAGACCAAGCCTTACTTGACTTGTGGGTGACTGTGAACTTGCTCCCTTATTCTGCGTATCAACAATTAGGGTTAGACAAGTTGCGCCCTACTAGAATCACCCGCCAGTTAGCTGATAGGTCTATTCGAGTTCCTAGGGGTGTAGTGGAGGATGTACTTATTTAGGTCTATAAGTTTTATTTCCCTGTAGATTTCATTATCATTAATACTTAGCCTATAGTGAGCTCTAGTGCTCAAGTTCCTATTCCAATAATCTTAGGAAAACCCTTTCTAGCTACATTTAGCGCTCTAATCAATTGTAGGAATTGTTAGGAATTTATAGTAAAAGACATGCTTTGTGTAATAGCTTTAGTATTTATTAATAAATTAATTATTCCATTTTAATGAGAATATGTGTGAGCAATGCTTGCATTGTGTTATTTATTTAATGACTATGCATGTATATCTCTTATTCTATATAGTAAATGATTTGGTATATAAAGTACGGCTTACACACGGAAGATCAGATCATCGATTCTTATGGAATATAAGCTTATCGTTCATAGTCTTAGATGGAATGGACATACCATTAGTAGGACTATAGTGTAAGGTTTTAACAGGTTTGTCTTAACAATGGGGAACGATATAGTTCCAACTCCTTGCACTAGTACACTTTATATGTATTAAATAAGACCGTGTTGAGTTAATTATTTTTATATTGATATATAAAACAATTAATACCTCATGATTATTATGAGTGCTTATACTCTTAATCCTAATATAATAAATAGACACGTGCATGTAGTGTTTTATTGTTTTGATTCACAGAAGAGTGATTCTTTATGGGTCAATAAACTTAGTAAGTTGGACAATAACATTACGTGTATGGAGAATATTAATTATTGATGGAATTCATGTCCCGGTATAGGGATTGATGATACCCCCTTGAGGAAGCTTATAAGTTTTGATTATGTCAAACCCTGTAGGTGAATTATGAATCCGACATATCAAATAAGTTAAGTGGAAGGCCTCAAGTAATTAAATAAGTATATTAAATTTAATTATTAATAATTTAATTTAATAGACGGGTAACTGTAATTTTAACGTGGGAAGATAAATAAACATTTAATAATATGAAACTCGAAATATAATATGACAGGAAGTGCAATTATAATTCATTAGTGGTATAAATTATAATTTATGTAAATAGGGATTAATCTTGGTTGGATTATGAATCTTTATTTGCGTAGGAAGCCCTAGTTATACTAATCCTATGATCCTTATTGTACACTTAACTTGCTCATAATTGAGAGACACACATTTTTGTGAGGAAGAGAAACCCTAGCAATTGTGAGCGCACTCTCTTTGGAGTATGGCGTATACGAGAGATATAGAAGAAGTTCAAAAGTTGAGTTGGAGCCATTAATTCGTGCTTGTCGTTGTTACTTGTTGTTCGAGATCAAAGCAGAAAGATTTTAAAATCCATACCTGCTGCTATTCGGGATCAAACTAGAGAGATCTCGAAGGTATGATTCTAATTACGTAAATTAGTCTCTACTAATCAAATCAGATTTTTTGGTATTATGCATATGCACTATAGCCGGATCGTGGGAAATTTCGTAGTCCCCAATAGGAATGACATCTTGAAACTTTCGTTTGGTAATATGACTGCAGAGTTAAACATTTTTAATGTGAACAAACAACTGGGTGAGTTCGAAGATATTAGGGAAAAAAACTTTATTGACACATTAGTGCAAGAACACTTTAAGAGAAAGATTGTAGAAGACACTTTAAAGAGAGCTCTGATGTTCAGTGAGGCACTAGAGCTAGTAGATGGTGGGACAGCTTTAGAGAGCCTCATTGTTGAAGGTCTAGAGGTTATGGATGTTCCAGTTGGGGGTCAGTGGGTCCCTAATTCTGGGTCTCTAACTCTTATTTCCATTAGACTCAAGTCTTTCGAGATCAAAGTCCACACTTATGATAGGAAACAATGGCCATCAACACTGAAATTCGAATATGTAGATTCTGGTGATCCATCACCTCCTTACTGAAGTTAAGCAATTCATGGCAGTGTATATTAGTTAGGTTAGTTTGTTTTGGTTGTTCTTTTTGTTTTATGCATTGAGGACATTGCATCGTTTTAGTTGGGGGGAGAATTAGTGGTAGTTTAGTAGTTTCATTTTGTTTTGTTTCAGCTTTTATTTAAAAAAAATTACAATTTGAAAATTTTGTAGATTTGATCATTATATATTGATGGATATGCTAATTAGCTGTGACATAGAAGATAAGTGTTCTTTGGCTTGAGTGACTGATTGGGAGTGCTATGCTCTGATGCTTGCCAAGTGACTAATCATGCATGTTTTATTGATATATTCTTCTTGAGTTATATTGAGATTCGTAATGGTAGGTTTACTCTCATCCACCTCATTTTTCTATTAGAGCCTAATTGTTATGCAACTTATCATATCGTTTTAAGTGATCATGTCTATGATGGTTTATCGTATATGGATACATGTAGATCATATTTGAATGCAATCTTGAGGGTTGAAATGTTTAATGCTAATGTCAGGTGATGAATGCATTATTACTTTTCGAGTTGTTCTTTTAACCTTAACATAATTGTTAGACTTCATATGAGATACATGGTTAGGAGAATGCAATTTGCTTGAATAATCATTACGTTAGATTTCAACCTTGGTTTTTGAGTAATTTAGATCCTTGAATGAGTGGAGATTTTTACCGTGTGAGCTTTCAATCCATAGCGCTTTTCTAAGTATTTACATTTATTTTGGATAAATTCTTTCATATCTCTTTTATTCAATAGCTGCATTACTCTTGATTTGATTCATATGTTAAACTGTTTTTGAGTGTTTGGAAGTTATGAACTCTATTGGATTGAGTTTGTACACTTCTAAAAATGAGACAAGGCCATCTTTCTTATTGTGAACCACAGATTTTCTTGTTGAAACCATTTCTTTGGAACAAAATTTGAGTCTATACTTAATTGATCTTTGCTTCTGTTACACAAATGCCAAAGTATTCCGCTAACATAA
>CM065393.1:6762500-7162500 GCA_033060915.1 Euryodendron excelsum | reverse complement strand
ATGAGTGTTGAATCTCACATCGAACATTTAAATAGGAGCTCTTGAGTATATAATAGGAGTAATGAATCCAAATGTTACCTTATTGGCTAGCCGTTTTGAAAGAGTTCCCGTGCTTATTACATTAGCAAAGGAATCCAAAGGTTTGACACCTCCACGATTATCACGTCAATATCCAATGGTTGAATCCAATTAGCTCATGAACCCTAAACTGTGGGGAATAGCAACCAAGATTAGGTTCCCGAATTCTCAATTGGAGGTTTGACACATAAAGGACCACCAAGCCGAAGTCAAGGACCGAATTTGGTTGAACACCCAAACCCTTAATCGAAGGTCCAATACCTATTATAGGATTGACAAGCCGAAGTTTGGTAACGGAATCTGGTCGGGCTTCGTAAACCTAAACTGGAGATCTAATGCCTCTAGGATTGCTACGCCAATATCTAGTGACTGAATCCATCTAGATTCTCAAACCTTAAACCAAAGGATTAACACCTCTAGGATTGAAAAGTTAGACTTCGACAATAGAATCTGGTCTGACTCCCAAATGATTTTGCTTTTTACTTTCTTCTTGCTTAATTTAGGTAAGAATCTTTCGAGTGAATAGAAAACTTTTGCCTTCACTTTCTTTATTCTTTTTCATGTCTTTTCTTCTTGCTTCTCTCTCCATTGATTTTTTTTTGTGTCTCTCTTTTTATTTTATTTCCTTTTGGAGCTTTTGAGACCTACAAATTAACTCAATATGGGTAACCTTTGAGTGAGCTTATGTAACCATAGATTTTCATACCACGGAAAATCCTAAGAGGCGGACAAACTGTAAAGCCACACACTCATAACCTACGAACAGACACCGTACTAAACAATAGTGTTCATTTAACCAAACCTAGGTAGTCTAAACTTAAGTACAACTCGACAACTACTTATTATTACAAAAACAAATAGGGAGTTTTACTTTCTAAAACCACCCTGACTCCAATTGGGATTCCTCAAAGCCCTATGGTAAACCAATATTTTTCTCCAAATGGGCATATGAAACATTTGTCCATAAAATGGAGTTAATTATGAAACTCAACAGTAGTTTGTTATCCAATAATATAATATGTTTTGATTAAACGTTTAACCAAGTAATAATATAGTTACGAGATTACTTGATCCAAAAAGTAGAAAAGTTGTTATAATATCATAAAATAGATCACAAAACTTCATTTTAATATCTACATAGATGCATTCAAAATCGACTTTCAATTGTAATATTAAAGTTTCAACACGTCTTTTTAAAGTTGGCAACTACACAAAGCCCAGAAAACAGAGCACAATTGGCAAGAAAGCAAAGCACAATTGACAATCCACACCAGGCACGAAAAGTAGTGCGCAATGGACAAAAACACATACTCGAAAAGCAGGGCTCTTGACAATTACACTTCTATACTGATTACACTTGGGATTACATCCAATGTTGAAAAATGCTCGTTTTAGAGGTCTCAGTGACTCCACCCGAGCTTATATTAAATATTGCTTATGTATCTTATTTAGTAAGAATTAGGACGTTCACAGTTCTTGCAAGCGCATGAAAAGGGTTATAATTTGGAAGTTTTTTGCAAACCTTGGAATGATGAGCTATTTTTTAGAACACTTTCGAAATGAACTCAAGCCTTGTGAGCATTTTACTTGAAAATTACAGGAAAGCCTGTTTAAGGGCTTGAAATGGTCTTTGCGACCTTGAAAAATGGTTTTGACAGTTGAAATGAAAGAAAATTTTGACTCTTAAAATGTACCTTGGTATGAAAAGTCACTTTGAAGAATTGGAATTGATTTTGAAATGAAACTTGAAAATTTAAAAAATTGTTTTGATGAGATGAAAACTCGTTTTTGAGAACTTGAAAACTTTTTTAAAGCTGGACATAAAATTTGTAGCTAAAAAGAAGTTCCCATTTCCCGTTGGGAAAAATACTCGTAGCCTGAAAGAGTGCTTTGATTGCATTGAAAGCCCCTTGAAATTGGTCTTGGTATTTTAGAGAGCCGCTTTGCAGCCTTAGAATAATTTTAAAATCTGAAACGTGAATTTGATATTTTAAACTTCAAAAAGGACTTTAGGTTTCGAGGACGTGCCTAGATGACATACAGGGTCACTTGAGAATCTAAAAAAAATGTTGATGAAAATAGAACTTGAGATGTAGATATAAAAAATAAAAATAAGACATGCCTAGGCTTCAAATAACTTCTTGTTATTGATTTCAATTTTCGTCAACAATCATTTATGATCTGTATTTGGAAATCTTCGTAATAACTTAAACTTTTAATTTTTCTAATAACTCAGCTTGCCAAATAGGGGCACTCTAACGAGGGCAAAACCTAACCTAACCATCTGATCTTATTCTATGAAGAGTGTTGTTCGACGAGAGTGCTCCAGTCATAGTTATGACGGTGACCCCTCGTGTCTAATTTTCAGCCACAAAATTAGATTCATCAGTGTTGAAAAGTTACATGTTTGGAGTATAAAAATGGCTCAACCCGAGCCACTTTAACTAGCTAAGTCTCTTACCATGTGTTATATAATAATAAAAAAAACCCCACTTGGGTTGTCTTTTCTGTAGTTTTTTGTCCCTATTCAGCACCTTTCAGTGCTTGCTTTTCGTTTCTTGCTCTTATTCCCTCCATCCATCTGACACAAGAAATCAAACCATGGCAAGTGATTTTCTTGCTCTTTCTTTAGTTTTGGTTTAGCTAACTAATTGGAACCATTTCTGAATTTGAGTTGACAAGTGATTTTACAATCGATTCTTTTAGGGTTTTTATTTAATTTGCATTATAATAGTACTATGAAATGCAATGAAGTTTGTCATATTTTAATATGGGTTTAGAGATAGAACATATCATTTTTTTATATGGCTTTCACATGACAATCTACATTTAAATGATTTCTTGTACTATGACATTATGTCGTTGAGTCCTTATTTTATTTATTTACATGAACTACCTAAAAAAAATAAAAGAAATTATTGTTATTCTAAAAAAATGTAGACAAAAAATTATATCAAAATAACGTAATGATAGCATTTTTATATTAAAATTATCATGATATGTGTTTAATAAATAACTTAAATTTAATCACATCTTTACGTACAGAGTATGAATTTTTTGATTGTACATTACCCCAAAATAAATCAACACACTGAAAAACAAATGTATACAAAAAACAAAAAGTATGTATAATTTTCTTTATATAATTGTTATGTTCATACTTGTAAACACATAATTTTTTAGAGTAACGAACACTACAATGTGAAAGAAGTGATGAGAGAATCGTCAAAAGGTTGTGTGTGTGCGTGAGAGAGAGACAGAGAAAGAGGATTGAGGCTAGTACGAGAGGAAAGTGACAAAAAGCGGGGAAATGTACGGAGGAGAAGAGAGGTCTGACAGAGAAATAAAAAATAAAATAAAAAAATAGGGAGGAGTTAAAATGTTGATAAGTCTCTTTTCCTATCCTGTTAAAGTGGTCAGATAATAACTTTCATCCGGTTAATTTTGAGTTAGAGATTGATAATAACTTTCATCTTAAAGTGGATTGGCTTGAGGTATTCTCTATACTCCAAACGTGTAACTTTTTAACTTCTTAAAAAATTTAATTTTATGGCTGAAAATTAGACACGAGGCGTCACCGTCGTAACTACAACGGGAGCACTCTCGTCTAAACAGCAAAATTCTATGAATTCAAGATCTCGGCGAAGCTATGCTAGAAAATCTCTAGGGATGTAAATTTGCATGGCTCAGTGTAGGCTAGGGCCCACTAGGCTTGTCGGGCTCACATAATTTTTCAGGCTGAACCTAATTTACAAATGCTATGCCTAAGCCCTACCCATGGCCCTAAAGTTGGGGTTGGACTTGGGCTTAGGCTCAGGCTCAAACTTGAACTTGGTGGACGGGCTTGGGGCAAGCCTGTGAAACATGTTCAATTTTAAATTAGAAATTTTAAAATAATGACTTAAACTTTCAACTAAATTTAAAAAAATATTAATTTGTTTATAAATTGGTATAGAAAAGGCATTTAGTTTAAATAATGGTTTAAAACTAAGTTATAAAAAATAATGTATAATGGTAACTACTTTATAATTAAACTTATGAGTAATGACAGGTATATTTTAATTTAATAATTAATTAAATTGTTAATTATATAAGGTTTGAAAATATAGTTAAACTTAATATATTATGGTGAGCGGGCTCGGGCTGGCTTAGGCGTGGACTTGGGCTCACAGTCGGGTGGGACTTCTATACATACAGCCCTAGTCCACCAACATCGGGCTGGACTTGGGCCTAGTCTGGCTTAGGCCACCCATGGGCCTTGGAAGAATTTATATCCCCTAAAAAGTCTCTTATTCTATAACTACGTTGGGCCTATGCCTTACCATTATTGGCCTTCTAAAACCAAATGTGAATCCAGTTTGGTTTTCATAAACATCGTGGGCTTGGTTAGCTTGAATGGCATACTTAACCTCCTCATATATACGTACCTTAATGTGAATCAAATCCATCCGTCTCCCACTTGTTTAATGTGCATATATGTAATGGGAAGACGAACCACCAAACCCCATCGATCCCTTTTGCCGGCCGGTAAGCCAACTTGAATCGTAAATTCTCCACCCAGTCAATTTGTATAATTTCTGGAGCGCTCCTCACGTTCAAGGATTTCAAATGGATATGGAAAACAAAACTCCATCCACCAATTGTATGACATTTTTTTGTTTTTGTTCTTCTTCCTATTTCCATGCAAGTCATTGAAACTTGTTAATGATTCTCGTTCAAAGGAAAAGGAAGTAATGATGCCTGCTACTCAACCTGTCCTTGATAAGGTTTCCTTTGGGATTACATCTCCTTCCAAGATCATTATTCCTATCTCCTCCCCTTCGAAGAGCCACCATTCCTTCCCAAGGTCGTTATCTAGGGGTCTTAATGACAAAGCTGCAGACATGCCCAAAAAGAAAAGAAAATCCATCTCATTAGCTGAATTCAAAAACAGAAAATCAGGTAAACAGTTCAAATCTAAAACAAGAGGGGCAAAAAGGAGCAGTGTCATCTCCTCCTCTCTCTCATTACTCCCATCCCAGAACATTATCAACAGAAACAATATTATTCTGCAGCATCTGGAGGATAAGCTATTGAATGAAGCTGAGAGCACCCTTCATCTTGGAAAGTCTTCGGGTATCAACTTCATTGATAAGGATGAATTCATTTTGGAGTCCATAATTAGAGCAGAATGGAATGATTTGGAAATCATTAACAAAAAGAAAAAGGGAGGGGCATTGATCAATCTGGGGGCCCTATGAAATGGAGTGACTAACTTCAAATGCAACTGGAAACTCAAGTGCCATCTTGTGTGTATGGCATAAAGGTTTTTTTCTTACTATCATCATTCAAAATTGAGCAGAGTCTCGTCTTCCTTAAAGGCTGTCTAAAGAATGGATTTGTCTGCGCTCTTGTTAACTGATATGGCCCAAATAGTGGGGCCTTCAAAAGGTGTTCCTATGCTATTGGTCAGGCTTTGCTTGATGCCTGGTTTGGGAGTCTCTCGTGTTTATGCATGGAGCATCCAGAATCATTAGACCTCCTTCTCTTTCATTGTTCATTACCCTGGAAGGTTTGGTCAGCTATTTTGAAATGGTGGGGTCTTGTTTGGGTGTGTTCAGATAGCCTCATGTCTCTCATGGAATGGTGGTTTGTTTGTAAGCTCTTAGAGATCAAGTTTGTTGGATTGGCATTCCCTGTTTGTGGCAGTTATTTGGAGGTTATGGCTTCAAGAAATGATATTTCCTTTATCCATTCTCTTGTGGGCTATGAAAAGGTAGCTGAAATCATTAATGTCTCCTCTGCTCTGTGGATCATCTCTGGGGTGGCAAAGGCAGTTTTTAGCATTAGAGTTTTTGTATTCTCATCTGATGAGTTTTGTTCTTAAGTTTTCTGTTAGCTGGTCCTGTGATTGGCACCTTGCCGATTGTGTTCTTTTCCCTCTTGTTTGAAGGCTGGCCGTCCCCTTTTCTGGCTGGCTATTTGCTGGCTTAGTCTTGGGCTCTGTCCTTCTTTCGATTGTATCTTTCCATTCTTTTTGAATTGTTGCCTTTCAAAAAAAAAAAAATGATAATGATATGCATGAAATTTGTAGCAGGGTGGCTTGACATGATTTGAGGTCTTAAGCAATAATTTTAAATGAGACTTTTTATATTTGTTTAATATTATCATAAATATTTTATAAAAATTATTTTATTTTGTAAACTGGTGTTTTTTCTTCTAAAGTTTACTAGTGTTCTAATTTTGTGGTTATTATTTTACAGCGGTCATTTTCTCATCTAAATCAAGGCCTCTTTTTCTAAAAATAAAAATAAAAAAATAGTAAAACTACATAGAGCATTAAAACTATGTAAGGTTTTAAAAAGTTTGAAGCCTCTAAAAAAAATTTATTTGTATAATTTTTTGTTAAGCTAATATATTTTTTTAAGTTAACTAGGTGAGTTGGTTTCATATTCTTTTTTCTAATGAATCGTCTTTCATCACTTAAGTTAAAGCAATTTTTTATTGTGAAAACTATATTTGACTTTGACTGTAGTATATAATGTTTTAATATTTTAAGGGCCTTTAAAAAAAATTTATTTGCAGAGTATACTAATTATTTATCAAACAGAAGTTTTTTTTCTTTTGAAATTCATTAGTGCACTACGTTTTCGATTCTCTTTTTCTAAAAGACAATTTCCTTTCCTTTTGGATGTAGGCCTTTTTTTTAACCTAAAGATGTAAAAACTATATAGGACCCTACTAGGTTTTAAAAAAAAATTAGGGCATTCAAAAACTGAACTCCCTTTTTTTAAAAAATAACTTATATAAAAATAATGTAAAAATTATATAAAACTTTATTACATTTTAAAAAATTTTGAGGCGTTAAATAATTAGAGGGCCCCTACGCGATGGCTTAGTTGGCCTAATGGAAGAGTGGGCTCTGATTTGTAGGTGATCGGATGGTCCTACTTTTATAGTCAAACATATCTACTTTTATCTCTAGAGTTAGAGCTATTGGCTTATAAAAGATTACCTTCAACGGACCAATTTTTTGTTTTCTAAAAGCATAACACTACCAACGATATATGAGGATGAAAATGCTACTCCTTAGTCAATTTAGCAGTAGATTAATGGGAAATCACATAGAATATCTTTGAACACTTCAGTGATTTGAGAGCTTCCTCTCTATTTCAATGAGATCATCCTTGCGTACAGGGACGAACGTATTCATAGGCAAGGCCCCCATAATGTTCAAGAAACCTCATTAGATGTGGTACAAATTAAGCTAAAAAATTTTAAAATAGTAAAGTGGCCCCTCCTAATTTAAAAAAAAATTATATTTAGTATATTGTGCAATTTGTATTGTGGCCCATTTTTGTTGCTATTTGGGTTTATTTTTTTGTATGCTTTGTGATTTGTTTTGTTTGTGCCCTAGGTTTTATACTTTCACATACCTAATTAATTAAGTTTAGAGTAAAATTTAATAAAAAAAACGTAGGTTTCTATTTTCTTTATAGATTGATTAGACTTATTTTTAACCTTCCTGTTTCTATTGCAACTATGAAATGTGCAATCTCGGCTATGAATGTGGTTAAAACTAAATTTCAGAACAAGATAGAAGATGATTGTCCTACAAATGTCTTAATTGTATATATTGAAAAAAAGAAATTGTTGAGAAGTTTAGTAGAGATTTAACCATAGATGAATTTCATTATATGAAGTGTCGCTGAGTATCATTTTGATTGATAACGCACTTGATATATATTAAAAAAATTAATTTTTTTATTATACATTGTTGTCATATCTTAGTTAAGATGGAATTGATGTTATTTTTTATTTTGATTAATTAAATGTAACTTGCATTATTAGGTGTATTTTTTTATAGAGCTTTTCTTGGCCTCCTTTAAGAGAAATTCCTGGCTTTGTCTCTGCTTGCAGAGCTACAAATTTAGGTGATGTGGTGTTGTTGTTGTGTGGAGTGTGTTGGGGGGCGGGGGGGTATCAAGGTAGGAAATACTGCAATTTAATTACATAATATTCTATTTTTTAGTGGCGAACATCTTTTTTTGCATAATTATATTGATTAAGAACATGATACATATATCCTTGCCATACGCATATAAGGAATTTTTTAAAAAATTCAGGGGCCTCCTCCCTCCGCGAGTGATTATTCCTCAAGAATTCAGTGTGAAATCATAAACTGAGAACTTCAAGCTTCAAGAACAGTAGAGAAGTTGCAAAACTAATACAAAGCAAAGAAGGAACAAACTATTTCTAAAACGTTGTTCTAATTAAAGGTGCAAATTTCTCCGCATTAACAACTTAGTTTGAAATTTTGATGAGGTATGTAATATGTTTTGATTCCTTCCTTCAAGATCACATGTGAAAGTCATACATTAAAAGTGCTCATATCTTAAATACTTTGGTGTGAGAAAGCTAATTGCGCTTCAGTCCCCATAAAAGTAAAATAAAAATTAGAGAAAAAAGAACATAAAACCCAAAAATGAGAAGAAAAAAAAAAAAAAAAAGCCTACTCTCTCTCTCTCTCTCTCAAACCCGAAAAAGAATGATTGGGTGATCCCCAGTCGTCAAGAAGAAAAAAGAATTTGAAAGAAGACTAAGTACTTTTGAGCAAGTATAAAGATACGATTGTCTTTATGAATTAAAAGTAAAAATAGTGGACTTGTGAGAATAGGTACCGCGACGACCAATTTTGTGTCCCTTCATCACTAGTTTGAATACCATATTTCTATTTCTCCATGGTGATCAGATGCTTGGTCAGACGTGTGTACAAGAAAAAAGGATCGATCATGAATAATGCCATCTTTCAAATTGTGTTTGATGAATCTAATTCTCTGCGCGCAAATTATAGATGTCAATATGCCACATGCAACATTCTATTGAATTGTCATTCTAAAAATATTGATTCCGTTTTTATAAACATCATGGCCACCTGCTATTTAAAAGGATTTTATGATAATTGAATGATTTCAGCAATGAAGTGCACTTGCACAGATATGCTAGGCTTTTTACTGGCCCATGTGGACCCAGATTCTATCAGCAACAAGAGGTTCTTGTTTCTCGACCATTTGAGCTTTTACTTTCTGATAATTAGTGTTAATTATATATTAACGAAGGGTTGCTATAACCTTTTTTTTTTTTTTTGCCTTTTTTGGTACATTGGAGGACCAGATTCTTGAGAAGGAGAAAGGTGAGCCAAACTTATAACCTAAATCATGAGTGAGGGCACCAGTACCACTGAATTAATCTCTATCCTTGCGTCGCTACAACTCTACTTGTGCCTAAATAATCTATAAAACCCTTGGATTATTAGTAACTTGACGCAATTTTGGATACACAAAAATTTTACCAATTTGAACTGGGAATGAAACCTCCCGTACATTCTATTATGTTGTGTTGTGATGATTTTGATTTGTGAGAGTAATACCCTCCAAGAAACTTCTATTTAGGGTTAGACAGATGTAAAATCGTTGCCGATGATTCATGTATATGGTAAAAAAAACTGTTAACATTTTCTTTGATAGACATGCCTCTAAAATAGGTCAACCTCCTAATATGAGACATTATACTTATAATTAAAGTGCGCATAAGCTATCCCAGAAACCTGGTTAGCCAAAAAAAAAAAATTCATAACTAAAAAAATAAAATACAGTACAAAATATCAAATCACCTAGTATTGTTCGGATATGGTATTTTTCTCTTTTTCTCTTTTTTTGGCTGACTGTTGGATAGCTGTATTTTGCTTTTAACGAGGTTAGGACTTTAGACTCCAAGTTGTGGACATATTAGTTCACCAAATATGGTGCAATGCGGCTCTGATTTTCTCTATCCAATCAATATTTAAGAGCCTCGAATCTTGTTGTATTTGGTCTTACTAATGAATTGAGGGTTATATAACAAGAAAATTTATATAATATTTATGTATACCCAACGTGATGATACTTAATCGTAAAAATGTTAATACATTATTTTAATATGATTTTCTGTATAATTTCAGAAAAATAGCATTTTCCTTCAAGTAATGACCAATGACATATCATACTCCAAGCATGATCTCTCTCTCTCTCTCTCTATCTCTCGTGATTCTATTCCCACTTCCATGAATCATGCATTTCAAAGAGCTGGAAACCAATTTTATTCCATATTGACGGGTTCGTGTATCTTTTGTTGTGCCAAAACTTGCACTAACCATAAAAGGAAGGTTTTGGATGACACCAGAAAATGCATGATTTTATGGGGCTATCAGTGTTCATTCCCTTTTGGATTTTATAAGCAAAAGCAACTTTGGATGACACAAAAAAAATGCATGATTTTATTCCCTTTTTTTATCAGACCGAGAATATATGAAGTTGAGAGACCTCAGTACTTCCTGAGCCATCCCTAACTATATAAATACCTCAAAACCATCGCACAGCATAAGTTATAAGGTGAACAAGAGAAATTATGTTTGCAAACATTGGGTGAACAAGAGAAATACGGTCCGAGATCCTTGCATGAAGAGGTGGAGAGTAGATTATTGCAGCCAAGGATGACTTGCCGGCATTTGCTGCAAGCCAATTGACTGACTGGCCCGGCATGCATACCCCGGCGAGTTGTCTTTGGCTACATTTTCCTCTCTTCTTCTCATGTGAGGGTCAGTAGACCAACTGTTGCGCTGTGAATAGGATTATTACTCATATGCTTTGTTTATCATAATGGTAAGTTTTTGGTTATTTGTCTGTCCATTTTCATTGCTTGTTTTTGTTTATCAGTGTTCTTATATTATATTTTCGTATTGAGACATCCTTTGTGTGGGGGTTGCGTATGGAGGGGGGGGGGGGGGGGGGGGGGGGGGGGGGGGGGGGGGGGGGGGGGGGGGGGGGGGGGGGGGGGGGGGGGGGGGGGGGGGGGGGGGGGGGGGGGGGCGGGGGCGCGTGTCGCGGGAGATAGAGATAGAGAGAGAGAGAGAGAGAGAGAGAGAGAGTTGGTGACAATTGAGCTGGACACTTGGTTTTCGCTTTCTTCATTCTTTGCCTCTGTTCTGCTTTCCTCTTCGGCTCCGTTTATAGTTCTTTCATTGGCTTCATTTTGCATTTGGTTTAATAGTTATACATTTACACATGCAGGGGCATATTTGTATCCTGCTGCTAATTTCTGTATGTATGACTCTCAATTCTCGGTCAATTCTGAGGATCAGTATGCACAATGCAGCTTCAAATAGAATAACTTAAAATGATGGTCCAAGAAAGATTTCGTAATACCATTATAAGAGAAAATTACAGCTTTTCTTCATCCATGAGGTAGAAAACTCAAGGCCCTTCTATATTACGTAGAAAACATCAGCTCATGGGAGGGCGGCGAACTTCTGAACCTTAAGAATGTCCTGCAACTTAGTAATTCTGCCCCAATCAGATATCATGGATGTGGGACTTCCGTATGCTCATATTCAAGCATGACTGCTTAAGAAAAACCCATAATGACGAATGCTTAGAGTTCAGCCGAAGAACACAAACCTATATTATTTTAGCAAATTTTGATGGTTAGCATCCTTTTAGGGCATCCTAAATGTACCTTCTTATAGTAAGGTGTCGTGAATTTTAGTGGGTGAATTCCGGGAATAAAAATCACTTTAATTGTAATTAATAGTTATGAGTTTATAATTAAGTTATATAAGGTAAAACACAATCTGCGAGATTGATTCACTCGAGGGAAGTGCTAGGTTTTTCAAAGTGAGTTTTGGGATGCAACTACGAAAAATCTGGGATGGAGAGGCATCTCTGAATCTCTGTATTTTCGTCATAACTTTTACTCTGTTATGCAATTGAGGGCATTCTTGTGGCGTTGGAAAAAAAGAAAAAAAAGAGACTTGAACAGATACAACGTTGTATTTTAATAAATTTCAAGAATCGATTGTTCTTGAGGTCAAAATGCAGCTGGTAAATTGGGCACCAGTGCTGCTCGCCGGATTGTACTTGAGCGAGATCGGGAACAGCTTCGCTTGCTAGATACAATGCCAAGGCAAAGCTTAAGACATAACGGGAAGCCCATGAGACCATTGCTGCTCCTAAGCTTAGGGCTATTGTGGTAAGAAAATCTTATTTGGATGCTCTGCGATCCCATCAAAGAATTTTAGTTGAAGCCTTGTTGAGTGAAGGCTAATTCTGACAGTATTAGCATGTTTTTCATCTCTATCCTTTAATCCTAGGTGATCACTCTAAAATAGTGTTATTGATATCCTCCAATATACGGGTGTAATGTAGTAATAATACTTGGTGACGTTCGAAATCGATTCACAAGAAAGACGGTTAACCCATATAAAGAAAAGCTCACCTTGGTTCAAAAATTTTAAGAAAAACACTCCAATAAAATAAAATAAATTAAATTAAAGAAAAGGGTTCAAAACTAAGTTAGTAACTAAATAAGACCAAAATAACATAAATAATCTTAATCTAAGTTTAATAGGAAACTAATTAAGGCATGTATATTGCACTCTTGGAGTGCAATCACTAGTGTATGTTCCATCTTATATTTTGAGTTTTATGTGTGCTTTATTTAATTATGCAAAACAGAAAAAAAAAACAATAAATTTAAAAAATAAAAGAAGGTTTTCTTATTGTATATCTTTGATGACTTGTGAAATTTATGTTTAATTTCATATGCTAAAGTGTGTTTTCAAAAGGACTAGTTGCATAACTTGCTTCAATTCTTTAATCATTGTTTAAATGATGGTTTACTTGAGTTCATGAGATATTGAAGGGGGGTGGGTTCATTATTATCCATTTGGATATGCATCAAACATGCATGAGAACTAATGAGTTTGAGTTCTAATTGTGTGATGATCTTTAATATTCAAATGTGGTGTAATAATCTTGATCACGACTATGATTTGAATAAGTATGGATATTCATTGAGTCTAAGTTACATACACTTGGAATTTGTTATGAATTTTATCACCTTGTGCAAAGATTGTAGAATTGTAATTTAGCTCCTGAATCAAGTTCTTCATTAGTAGGTTTTAGCATAATTTTATTCTTATATCATGGTGCAAGGATATTTTTGAGTTTATGATGATTTGCATAGACACCTTTATTTTTTTTTTTAGTTGTTTTCTATTCATTTTCTTTGAATAGTTTCTCCCATTGTGTATCGTTGTTGTTTAGTCTAATTTCTCGCTAAAAATTTGTTTTGCCAATTCGTTGCAGAAAGGAGTAGAAAAATACATGTTTGCTTGCTAATGAGGAAGATAGAGAATATTATATATGGGAGATTTTTTTATACACCTTGTACTTTTAGTTGTTTATTGTTTTATTACTCACATGCATTTCACAGGTTTTCTTGTTTGAGACTTTGCAGATCTCTAGGTACTCAAAGTGACATTTGATCATTTCGTCTTCTCCTTTCTCATAGTTATGTTGAATCCATTTCATTGTAAGAAATTGGAAAGTTGGGCAACATTTTTTTTTTTATGCTGCGGAAAGGAAAATGTTGGGCACCATTACTGCTCTCTAGATAGCGCTTGAAGTAGATCATGAACACTTCGGGTCGTTGGATTGTGCTTGAGCGAGGTGAAAAGTAAAAAGCCTCGTTAGACACAGCTTGAGCAAAATCTGGAAAGTTTGGAGACAGAAATTTACAATTCTGGAAACTAGAGAATTCTACTTTGTCCAGGAATTCGTCCACAGAGCAGAAATTTGTAGATGTTCATAGGGAAGCTCTGGTTTTGTCTGTAACGATGATCTCTCCAGTTGCGCACATACAACATCCATAAGCACATATGTATATTTAGGATGGTGTTTAGAATTCTAAAAGTAGTGGAGTCGTAAATGCAGCAATGGTCGGCAAAGTGGTGATCTTTGTAAGGCACCTCAAGGATGGGTCGCTGACCATGCTATTTTGAGTGTTCACTATTTGATGTGCGGTAGGACTGACACCGACATGAGTTATCTTAAGGCTAGTTTGCAGAATTGAAGTCTAGGTGAAGGTTATTGGTTGTGTGTTTTGTATTATGCATGCCCCTACAATTATTTGGTTGTATATGTATTGGGCTCAGGTAGTAGAGATTAGTACCTTATAAGGGATCTAACATATATAGAATTTTCCTAGTTGTATAAGGATTAGGATTTATGGGTTTTGCTTATAAAGAGGAAACTTATGAAAATTCTAAGATTAGCGAGAATGCAATGTTGACAGAGCTTGTAGAGCTGGGAGGAGCAAATGAAAAACATCGGGAAGTGGAGAGGCGAACTTGTCTTTAGGGTTCAAGACACTATAATGAGCGGGGAAGTCAGCATTGCTTCAAGGCTCAGATTCCTTCAAGAAGAGAAGCAGGTATTACTTCTATGCTCAAGTATTATTGCTGGTTTTTGTTGCTTTAATCTCAACCTGGTATCTCTTATTAGAGTTCTCTCTCGCCCGTGGACGTAAGCACCAGGTTGTGCCGAACCACAAAAATTTTCTCTGTGTAGTTTTCTTTTCAGTGTATGTCTGGAGATAGTGAGTGCGCGATCTGTTCGTTTGTGTGTGGATTTAGTCCCAACACTCTTCTTCATCTTTTCTTCTTAGGCAATATCATGTACCATATACGAAACATGTATATCAAAATTTGAATCTCTAGCGTATTAATGTTTTCTTGTAATTATGCTGCATTACAAAGAGTTCACAATATCAAGCCAGATTTATTCTAATATGAACAATTGGAAGGTTGTTTGTTTACTTTTGGTGATTGGAAAGTATGGATTTGAGCTCCACTAATGGTGTAATGGTATTTCTTTATTTCTCTTATCATGTATCTTCAAACTTCGAGGTGGGAGATGATATATTGTATGCTTGAATTTGTTACTGATTTTTTTTTTTATAAATGCCTCATTTTTTCCCCATACAATACATTGAAATATGAATTGAGTTGTTAGAAGAAAAAATAAAATAAAAAAGAAGAAGGAATTGGAAAAATAAAAGGTAAGTTTTGATTTAACAAGTAACATGAGTACACTTTAAATGTGTAATCTAAACTCTTGATTTTGGGCTTTGTTAGTGTTAAGTTTCTCATAAATAAGTTCTTTTTACATAATATTTTCATGTTACTAAGTTTTGTTGCTTTTTGTAGGTTATCCAACCAAGAAGGCCACGAAAGGGGCATAAATGAAAAATGTGTCAAAATACATTATCGCCAATATGGAGGATTTCAATGTCCTAACGCTCAGAGAGTTCGAATAGCCTAGTGTCAGAATACTCCTGATTACCGTCCTGACGATTAGAGAGCTTATTTGACCCCGAAATGGCCTAGCGTTAGGATGCTACATTCAATTGTCCGGATGTTCAGAAGGAATGAAGCTCGAAGGAAAAGGTTAGCGTCAGGACGATCCATTTCATCGTCCTGACGATAAGAGGCATGAAGGCCAGACAATTTACAGTAGTGTCAAGCATAGGATTTGAAGGGAAGTTCATGATCTTGATTGAATATCTTTAGATTTGTTTCTTCCTCTCTAATTTGAGTTGATTCTCACTTAGAACTCTTGGGATTGTAATCATGGTCTATGAACTTGGGATTTTCTCTCAAGGAACTACAATTCCTTATTGAATCTAACTCCAATTATAGAAGAAATCAAGGTTTTCATGGCCATATCTTCCGAATCAAGGTTCCATGGAAGGGATTCCATTGTATGAATTGATGAGTTGAATCAATTGTATCTAGTTCCTTTTTATCTATACTTGAATTTCTTGTTGTTTGCTTTGATTGAATCTACTTTAATTAGGTTGAATTGATATATTCTCCAATTCCTCTTCATAGTAGTTAATGTTCATGAAGTATTGTTTGATTCGTTGTCAATTCATAGTGTCCTAAGTGGTAGAATTGAGTCGCTTTAATTCCTTTAGTTTAGTGTTAACAGTCATTTACTTTTCATGTCAATTGTTAGTGTAGTTCACCAGCCAACTCAAAACCCCCCCAAAAGATTTTTAGTCTTATTTTGGTTACTTATGATTGATTTTCCTCTATCTTGCAATTGAATGTAATTGTGCTCTAACTTGCTTTTGCTTTGTGCTTAAAATTATATTAGTGTAGATCCCTTTGGAAAACGATAACTGGTCATTACTGGTAAACTATAGCACGACTACTTGCCCTTGAGTGTGCATTTGAAAGTGAATCAAGTTTTAGCGCCATTACCGGAGATCTTGCAAAACAAAACCAAAATTAAAAACAGAAAAAAAGTACAAAATAGGTGGGAATTTATCACTCACCTCCGGGGGAAGCATCTATGGCTTCAGGCCAAGGTTGATCCCTCATACCCTTTATGTGAATATGCTTGCTAGATTTTTTATTTTTCTTCTTGGTAGTTTCTTTTGTTTGGTTAATTAGGTTACATAGCATTCTGCTAGGAGCATTAGTGGGAGGTGGGCTAATGTGCTTTAATTGTGAATTGGTGATATAGTTGAGCACATGGAGTAGGAGATTGGAATTGAAAAGCCGTTGTCCGGAATTATATTGAAAAAGCCATTGTCCGGAATTTATATGTTTGTGTATGATGTGCTGCAAGGAATTAGACATCTCATTTGTTGCATTCATTTGCATGCCATCATTCACACGGGATATATACTGGCATCTTGTGAGGCTTGAGAGCTCTAGTCCTTCATCGTCACCGATCAACACATATACTCCCGGTTTACCCCTCATTGTCAACCTAAGATTCATCCCTATGGAGAACATGAACCCCGCCGGGGGGGGGTGGGGGAGCACGGCTACCCAATCTTGTACCATCTAACCATGATGGATTGCCTATACCACCAATGGGTAGTGTGTTGCCTAATCTTCTAAATCAAGTAGGGGGTGAGAAATTTGAGAGAGGGAGCATTCATAGAGACCATGCCGCTCCTAAATATTGAACCTTGAGGGATTACATAAATCCCTCAAGACAAGCTCCTACTTCATGCCTTGTTTTTCGACCACACTACAATACTTTAAATATCCGTCCGGGGATGATGCAGTTGCTTCTGGAATTTCATAGGTTAGACTCGGAGCAACCTTATTCATTTATTAAGAAGTTTGAGGATGCATGTTTCCTCATGATGGATAACTCATGCCTAAGGGAAATATTCTTCATGAAGCTTTTTCCCTTTTGTCACAAGGATAAAGCCAAGTCATGATTTAATTCTTTGAGGCCATTGTCTATCCATACATGGCAAATACTTCAAGGAGAATTTTTAAAGAAATTTTTTTCGAAAAATCGCATCAAGGTGCTTAGACACCAAATTTATTGGGAGAATTGTTTTTCCACTGTTGGGAGAGTTACAAGGACCTCTTAATTGCTTGGCCACATCATGGTTACCCAGAGTGGCACATCATCCAAACTTTCTTTACTTCACTTACACCTCAATTAAAGCAATTTGCAGAGACCATATGTACAAGGTCGTTTGTGGATAAACAACTCAATGAAGCATTTGCTTATTTTGACAATCTAGCAAATTTGACTTGGGATTAGGCAACAACCGGGACCCAAAATCCCGAGGTTCGGCCCTCCTTCAAGGGGTGAAGTACCAACTTAAAGAGAATGACATGTGAACGCCCAGCTTGCTACTTTGGCAAGAAAATTAGAGGCCCTTGAAACAAAGTGTGTGAGTACTCTAGAGGCTGAGGTGGTAAAAGATATGAGTTATATTGTGTGTGATACCACGGATCATGACAGCGTATCATGTCCTGTGATTTCGAGAGTCAAGTAGCCCTTGCATGGCCAAGTTTATGTCGTTAGCCAATTTAATAGAGTACGGGTAACCCCTATTCAAATACCTACAATCCGGGGTGGAAGGATCACCTAAATTTCTTTTGAAAGGATGAGGGGTCTCCGAACTCCCAAGCTCATCAAGGAGGATTTCAAAATCCTCAACCCTACCAAACACCTCCTCCACCATATCAACCACAAGCCTACCAACCTTATCAATAACCACTTGTAGTATAATATCAAACTTAACACAAAACGTACCAACCACCACATAAGAGGCCTTTTGAGGGTAATGTATATCAATTGACCAATGAAATGAGAGGGGCACTACTAGGGTTGATAAGCAAGAGAAACTACTCAAACAAAATGATCGGATGCTTGAGGATATGCAAAAGCAAATATCTATCTTGACATATGCTTTCACCCAAAATGTCCTAGGGAGATTCCCGGCACAACCACAACCCAATTCGACGATGAGGCAAGTACATATAACCGAGGGTACAAGTGACCCTCAAAATAATCATGCTCAAGTACAAGCCATCACCACCCTTAGAAGTGGAAAGGTTATTGATAAAACTATTCAACCGAAAGGTGACACTTCTAAGTAGTGTTTTGAAAAGGGTGAGAATGAAGAGAGAGTTGGAGAGGAGAGAAGATCCAGAGAGAATGAGAAAGAGATGAAAGACCAAGAGAGGGAAAAGAAAATAGAGAATGAAACCATTGAGAAACCTAGTGAACCATTAGATGAAGTCGAAAAAGAGAGGAAGAAGACCATTCTTACGCATGCTCCTTTTCCCCATCGGTTAACCAAGCCCAAAAATGCGAGCCTTAATGTTGAAATATATGAGGTTTTTAAAGATGTGAAGGTTAACATCGTAGTTCTTGATGAAATCAAAAAAATTCCTTCATATGAAAAGTTCCTCAAGGACTTATGCACATTCAAGAGAAGATTGCAAGTGAAAGAAACGGCCATGATGAACGAAAGCCAAAGTTCCATCTTGTAATGCAAGACGATGCCAAAATATAAGGACCTTAATTGTCCTACCATTTCATGCACCATAGGAGGCCACACTTTTGACGTGCTTTTCTTGATCTAGGCTTTAATGTCAATCTTATTCCTTATTCGGTTTATAAGGAGCTTGGGTTAGGTGAGTTAAAACATACTAGAGTTGTCTTAGAGTTAGCGGATTGGTCTATTAAGGTGCTTAGGGGAATTTTAGAAAATGTGTTTATCTAGGTTAATAATTTCTTCTTTCCCGTTGATTTCATAGTCTTAGTGACCCAACTCGTAGAAAATGTCAAGGATCATATTCCCATCTTCTTAGGTCGCCCTTTCCTAGCAACCGCGAATGCTATCATCCATGTCCAGAGTGGGGTAGTTAGTTTGTCTTTTGGGAATACTACTTTTGAAATGAACATCTTCTCGGTATCTAAGAAAATGGGAGAGTGTGAGGATGTTAGAGAGGTTGACTTGATTGATGTGATAGTCTAAGATTACTTTGAAAAGAAGTTCTTTGATAATTCTTTAGAAAGGGTTATAGTGATGAGTGAGTTTCATGACTCACTAGAAAATGAGAACATGGTGATAGAAGAATCTAGTGGCCTAGGTCTAGAAGGTAATTCTTGCATGCATCTGAATCAATGGATTCCTTTTTCTGATCTTTTAAAATGTAATGTCATCAAACCAGAACTTTCGGAAGAGAAACCTCTGGTGCCTGAACAAAAGCCTTTGCCTAACACCTTGAAATATGTGTTTTTAGGAAAAAGGGAAGCCTATTCCATTGTGATATCCTCTAACTTATCTTCAAGCCAAGAGGAGAGGTTAATTACCTTGCTTAAGAAACATAGGAAAGCTTTAGGGTGGACTATAGTCAACCTTAATGGGATTAGCCCACTTATATACACTCATCGCATCTTTCTAGAGGATGAGGCTAAGACTGTGAGACAAATGCAAAAACGTTTGAACCCTAACACGAAGGAGTTTGTGAGAGGTGAAATACTTAAACTTTTAGATGGGGGTATCATTTACCCCATTTTTTATTCCAAATAGATAAGTCCAACCCAAGTGGTTTTCTAAGAAATAGGGTGTCACGGTTGTTAAGAATGAGCAAAATAAACTAATTCCCGCTAGGATTCAAACCGGGTGGAGAATGTGCATTGCTTACTGTAGACTTAATGTGGTAACAATGAAAGACCACTTTCCCCTACCTTTCCTTAATCAAGTTTTAGAAAGGGTAGCGGGAAGAGCTTTCTATTATTTTCTAGATGGTTCCTCAAGGTACAATCAAATTGAGATAGTACATGAAGATCAATCCATGACCACATTTACATGTCTTTTCGGTACTTATGCATACAAACGAATGCCATTTGGCGTGTGCAATGCATTAGCCACTTTCCAAATATGTATGATGAGTATTTTTAGTGACATGGTTGAGCATATTGTTGAGGTATTCATGAATGATTTTTCAGTTTATGGTGATACCTTTGAGTCATGTCTAGAAAATTTGGGTAGAATGTTGCAAAGATGTGAAGAGATTAAGCTTGTGCTTAATTGGAAAAAATGCCATTTCATGGTCACTAGTGGTATAGTTTTAGCTCATATTGTGTCTTCTAAGGGGATTAGGGTTGACAAAGCTAAAGTTGAACTCATTCAAAAGTTGCCCACCCCTAGAAGTGTAAAAGATGTGAGGTCATTCCTTGGGCACGCCGATTTCTATCAATGATTTGCAGAGAGTTTTAGTGCCATTTCAAGCCCCATGTGTAATTTGTTAGCCCATGATGTCCCATTTGAATGGACATCCTTATTCCAAGAGGCTTTTGATAAGTTAAAGAGGATGTTGACCACCGCCCCAATCTTGCGTTTGCTCGATTGTTCATTACCATTTGAATTGATGTGTGACACAAGTGATTATGCTTTGGGGCGGTCTTGGGACAAAAGGGGGATAAAAAGCCCTACGTCATTTACTATACAACCAAAACCCTCAATGAAGCTCAACTTAACTATACCACGACTGAAAAAGAGCTTCTAGCTGTGGTGTATGCCCTTAATAAGTTTAGGTCTTACTTAATCGGGTCATTAGTCATTATTTATACGAATCATGCAGCCTTCAAGTATCTTTTGACCAAAACTTAGGCTAAACCATGACTCATCCGGTGGGTGCTCTTATTGCAAGAGTTTAATATTGGGATTTGATACAAGAAAGGGGTTGAGAATGTAGTAGCCGGTCCCTACAGCGGGGAGGTTGTAGATGCAACCCCTATTAATGAATACTTTTTGGATGAGCATCTCTTCCACATCAATGCAATTGAGCAAGTTCCTACATCTTGGTTCGTGGATATAGCGAATTACCTTGCCATTGGTGAGATTCTTTCACATTGATCTTCATTAGATCGACGTAGATTCTTTAGGATGATACGTTTCTTTTCATGGGAGGAGCTTTAGCTATTTAAGTATTGTTCGAACCAAGTCATCCGGAGATGTGTTCTGTATCCTGAATTTCAAATTATGATGGTGTTTTGTCACTCACAAGCTTGTGGAGGGCACTCCTCATCCAAAACATCCACAACTAAAATCCTTCAATGTTGATTATATTGGCCATCAATGTTCAAAGATGTGTATGCTTTTTGTTCTTCATGTGATAGATGCCAACGGTTAGGGAGCCTCACTAAAGCACATATGATGCCTTTTTATCCTATTCTTGTTTTTGAAAATTTTGATTATTGGGGTATCGATTTCATAGGTCTTTTTTCTAGTTCATTTGGCTATCTCTGTATACTCGTGGCCATTGATTATGTCTTAAAGTGGGTTGAAGCCATTGCTATTCGAAACCAATGATCATCATGCGGTGGTCAAATTCCTTCAAGAATACATATTTTCTAGGCTCAGAATGCCAATAGCCATCATAAGTGATGGTGGCACTCACTTTTGTAATCGGCCCCTAGGATTCCTCATAAACAAACATGTCATCATTCATAAAGTGGGTCTTCCATACCACCCACAAACACAAGGTCAACTCGAATTAGCCAACCAAAAAATCAAAACCATTTTAGAGAAGACGGTCAATCCTTCTCGAAAGGATTGGTCTAGGAGACTTATTGATGCTTTGTGGGCATATTGAACCACCTAAAAAATATTCTTGGTGCTTCCCTATACCGTTTGGTTTATGAAAAGGCGTGTCACCTCTCGGTGGAGGTACAACACAAGGCTTATTGAGCTATACGTCAATTCAATGAAAATATGGGGGATGTGGGCGACCACCAATAATTGCAATTGAATGAACTTGATGAATTATGCAATGGTGCATATGAAAATGCCAATATATCCAAAGCTCGGATGAAAAAATTTCATGACCAACACATTTTAAGAAAGAATTTTCAAGTTGGTCAAAAGATGTTGCTCTATAATTCTAGGCTTCACCTCTTACCGAGAAAATTGAAAGCAAATGGTCCAGTCCCTACCAAGTGAAGGAAGTCTTTCCTCTTGGGGCTTTGGAAGTCCAAAACTTCAATAATGAAATTTCATTTAAGGTAAACAGGCAAATATTGAAACCCTATTTCGAGCCCTTCCATGAAGAAGTGGATTGTATGGATCTCGTAGATCTACCACTCCTGAGTTAATTGTGGTTTGAACAAGAGCTAGTTAGGAGTGGGATTTTCTTTTGTTCTTTTCCTAATTTTTTCTATTTTTCTTTCTTGTGTTTAGATGTCTTTTATTGTAGCATCCTTTAGTTAGAGGTGAGTCCATGTGAGTAGTTGATGAGAAGAGCTCTTTATATTGTAGTGCAAATTAGTTCTATCTCATTGCACTTGCACAGTTCAGTTTTTTTGCTCTTTTCTCTTATGTCTCTTCATCTCCCCATATCATGGCCTCCGATGGTAGTGGCAAGAAATCTGGTACTGATGACAAAAGCAAGTCGGCGGTGGACATGGACAATGAGATTGATCTCGTGTATCGGGCTGTTTCGCATGGTTTACTCAATGTCTATGTTGCGGGTGTCCTAGATGAGAAGGCCATGAAATTGGCATGTTTGATTGCCCCACACGTTCTCGATGACGCCACTAGTGCTGCTCATGCACCAAAGTCCGAGAAGGCCCACACCGATGACAAGGCTAGTTCCATTACAAAGCCAAAATGATTTTGTGATGGTTGTGTGGTTGTGGTCACTAAAGATGGGTTAGTCTGATTCCCCGTTGCTCATGCCACTTATACATTCCACTTCTTGTAGTTGTACTTTGTTTTAATGCAATATGTTGTTTAAGGTATTCTTGGAAATTTATGCGTTTCCTAAGTTAGCACTAATTTGGGGGTGCGGGCGTTCCCGCCTCCTTGTTTTCCCTGCCCTTATGGTCCCAATTTTTGTCTTTGTTCTCTAGCATTGAGGACACTGCTTCTTTCTAATTTGGGGGTGGCGCTGAACTTTTGAGAGATTGGCTTTCCTAAGTTCAGAAGGGCTGTGTGTTTCTTTTCTTTCCTTTTTCTTTTATTTTCCTGGTTTTTCACTTTCTTCAAGAACTGTATTAGTGTCAGATTTTCCATTTTATCGGCCTAACTATCAGAGTACCTAGCATAGGCAAATTTGGTTTAGCATCATGAGGCTCCATTTTAGAGTTGTGACAATCAGAATGCTTGTTTTGGCTCCTTTTGCCTAAGCGTCAAGATGCTTAATTCATCCATCCTAACAATTAGAGTTCCATTTCCATTCGATTTTACATTAGCGTCAGGATGCTGATTCTAACATCCTGACGATTGGGCTTGGGCAGCTAATAAACACCTAGGGTTCATTTTTTTTCATTTCATTCCACATCAAAATATAACCTGATAGAGAGAGAGAGAGAGAGTGAAGTGCTGATTCATAAAGAGGTTCTAAGGTGAATAGGAGGCCTCAATCTTCATCTTTATTAGACCTCCTCCCATCATCCCATCCTCGATTGCTTGAATTTAGGTAAACTCACTTCTCCGATTCATTCCTTTAACCCCTTTATCTCCTAATTTTTCATTATTATGCACTTTCATTTCATGTATGAATTGGATTATTGGGGATTTTTGTTGGGGGTTTGTTTGGGCTATTGTGGGCTAATTGGTTAGCATATCATTGATTTTGATTGTTTTGAATGAAGATTATTCTTGAATTGGCTTGAATTGTGGATTTTTGGGTTTTATGATATTACTTTTGTGTTTGTTGTGGAATGAATTAGGAATTTTGTTGTTAGGGTTTCCTATATGGGTTATGGTGAACCTTCTTTGCTTGAGATTGAGAATGCACTATGGTTACTTTAAAAAGCCCAATTCTTAACTGTAATCTCAAAACGAATGCATTCATGAGCTCGTAATCTGTTTGATACTTCCTTATATTGAGATTTGTAAGAGTTTCATAACTTTCATCATCAAAATTGTGAGTCACACCTTCACCCACTTTGAACCTCACACTAGAAACTAGGAATGGCGTGAATCCTTATTTTCAAACTTGCATGTGGTTCTTGTTTTTTTTAACTCGACACTTGCATTGGACTTTAGCGCATATATCCTATTAAATTAAATTTGAATTGTTGAGTTATTGGGAAGCAAAGTGCAAGATGAGGGGGTAGTGAGTTGTTAAGGGTTGTGGGAGTAAGTTGTCGGAAGTGTGACTTGACTGCCACAGTAAGATTAAAACCATGTCTTCAAAGAAGTGGCAGAAATGCAATGCCAAAAAGAAAATGAAACCTGGCAAGCAGCCAAACATCTCAAATGGTGATTCATTGTCGCGCTCAGATTTTTCACACTCGAGGAATACACACACAAGCGGGAAAAATACTGTTCTCTCTCGTTAGAACTCATCCTCCTAGAAGAATGAGTGCAACTAGGTTTGAATTGAAAATAGATTTGAATAAAGGGTTTTTGGAAAACATTTGGAGTTACCACTTAACTTAATTAAGGTGAGTTAGGTCACCTAAAAACTAAGCACAAACCGAAAACTACACTTACGGTTTTTGAAAATGATTTTTGAAAATACTTCCTCAAGAGAGGATTTTTAAGAAAACAGGTTGTTTGGCAACCTTTGGAAAATACGTAAGCCCTTTTTTAAAAAATAACTCAATTTTGGTCTTTGAAAACAGTAATCCTAGGTCCAGAGGTTGGTTACGTGTAGGGAAGGCGCACTAAGCCATCACCCTACCCCGCCCTTGTGGTACCTATATGTTTATTCACCCTAGATTCACCTATGAGAGTCTTCAACTAACAAATGTCCAATTCTATCCACTTTAGAAAAAGAATGTTTAAAAAGACATTAGGCATGATATGTAAGTGCAAGAAAAGAGATTTGAAAATAGATTTGGAAATAGATTTGAAAAGAAATTGATTTGATTTAAAAGAACTTTGAAAAGATAGATTTGAAGTTGGAAAGTTTTAGAAATTGGAAATAGAGATTTGAAAATAGATTTTTGGAATTGGAAACTTGAAATTTGGAGATTTGGAGATTTAAAAAAAGATTGTGAAAATAGAAGCTTGCAAAAGGTTGTGATCGCACCCATGAGGGTTGCCTACGTATCTTTTTTGAGGAATCAGGTCAGTTGTAGTTCAGACAAGAGTCCGATAGAAAATAGAAGGTATGATTGGAAGAAAGGGATTTTGATTGGAAAAAAGGATTAGAAGATTGGAATTTGGAATTTGGAATTGAAAAGATTGGACTTTGATTTGGAAAGATAGAACTTAGAAGAAAGATTTGGACTTGTTTTTAGAAATATTGAGATTTAGGAAATCTAGACTTAGGAAGATATGATTTAGGAAGGACTCGAGGTTTAGGAAAGATTTGACTCAAATGTTGGACTTAGAAGATTAGGGAAAGATTGGATGTAGGAAAGATTCGAATTTGAAAAGTTTCATTTTAGGAAAGTATTATTTTAGAAAAGTTTTGAATTAGGAAAGTTTCATTTAAGAAAAGTTTTGAAATTAAGAAAGCTTTCAAAATAGGGAAGTTAGATTTTAGGAAAGTTTTGAAATTAAGAAAGTATTGAAAGTTTTGAGTTTAGAAAAGTTTTAGATTTGGAAAGATTTGAAGTTTAGAAAAGTTTAGAATTTTAGAAGGATTCAAAACTTGAGTTTTAGAAATTCTTGAAATTAGGAAAGGTATGAGTTTTAAAAAGATTTGGAAGCTTAGATTTGGAAAGGTGTGAAATTAGGAAAGGGTTGGATTGGAAAGGATTTGGAAGTTTAAAGTTTAAGAAAGATTTAAATGTTTAAGTTTTGGAAACTTCAGGTTTAGGAAGGGATGAGATTAGGAAGGAGTGAATTAGAAAAGATTTGGAGTTGGAATGATTGAGATTCGTATTTCCAAAAACAAGGGATTGGATTTTGTTTCTAAAAGAGGTATTTTGATTTTGTTTAAAAAAACGGAGGGTAGGATTTAGTTTCCTAAATGGAAGATTGGATTTGGTATGGATTTAGAAAGATGATGTTCAGAAACCCTAGATTTAGAAGACTATAGTTTTGACGTAGGAAATTGGTTTTGGAAACTTATGATTTCGATGTAAAAAGAAAGATTTTGGAAACCTAAGTTTTGAGGCAAGATTGAAAATCATGTTTTTGAGAAGGGAAATTAGAGTTTCCTAATTGTTAGCTCTAGGGTTTAACTTAGGCTCTAAGAAAATAGATTTTTGAAAAGTGAGTTTTTGAAAAGGGAGATTTTTGAAAGGAAATCCTAGAGAGCAGTTTTTAGAAAGTGAATTTTGAAAAGAAAGTTTTTCGAAGGGGATTTTGGAAGGTAAAACTTTGAGAGAGTTTTTGGAAAGAGAGGTTTTGGAAGGAGATCTTCAAAATGAGTTTTTGGAAAGTGAATTTTGAAAAGAGAGTTTTTGGAAAGAAGATTGGAGAGAGTTTTGAAAAATAAATTTTTGAAGGGAGTTTTTGAAAACAATTTTGGAAAGAAGATTGAGAAGAGTTTTTAGAAAATATATTGAAAAAGAGATTTTTAGAAAGAGAGATTTTTTGAAAAGAAAGTTTTTAGAAAGTATATAAAATATCTCACTTCCCTAAAGCGATTCTAACCATAAGAAGATTAGAACCACTTTAACATAGTGGTTTTGAAAACAAGAAGGATTTAAAAATATAGACCATATTGGTCACTTTAAATGTAACACTTTCCTAAAGCAACCCTAGCCATGGAAAGGCTAGAATCACCTTAGGATTGTGATTTTGAAAATAAGTTTTGAAAAAGAAGATTTTGATGCAAGCTTTTGAAAACGAGTTTGAAAATGAATTTTGGAATAATGCAAGATTATGATATGCATAATGCAAGTTAGGGAAGTGAACATATAAGGTTAAAGGCTTCACCACATAATCAAGGGAGCCGAACCCAGGTGGTCTCCGGTTAAACTAAAAGAAAGCCCCCAACATGGTGACCCTCTAATAGCCTAATCCTACACATGGATTGGAAAATCCCTTGTTTCAAACATGCAAGAAAGGGGGGGTAGAAGATGGGGGATTAAAATACAAGAAAACCTAAGTGGGTTTAGAGAGAGAAAAGAAAGGGGAAAGATGCGTAAACTTAAATAAAAAGCCTACCTTGTGTCTTCTTTATTTGCTTTGTTTTGCGCACTTTGTTTTTCTTGCCTGCTTTTCTTACTTCGGTCCTTGCTTCGGTTTAGTCTTCATCTTGATCTTCAAGAGCTTCGGATTGCAGCACTTCAAGTTTTCAATAAAGGCTTTGGAGGCTAGTGTATGAGTATATGAGAGTGTATGAGTGTATGGGAGGCTAGGATTTGTGTATGGAGGCTAGGGTTTGGAGAACCTAGAGGAGACCAGGGTTTTCGGAGGCTACGAGCTCTGTATATCGAAGAGGGGAGTTTTTAGATTGAGTTTGCGGACCACCTTCACACTGGAAGAGGCTCTGTATTTATAGAGAGAAGAATGACCTAGCGCCTATTGCAGTAGCGCTAGGCCAAAATTCCTTCTGGCGCCACTAGAAGTGGCACCAGGCTAGTATTTGGCTTGGCGCCACTACTAGGAAAGTTTTAAGGTCAGCAAGCAACGTATTTTTAGAATATTTGGGTGCCTGTACTAGTGATTACTATGCAATTTTTAGCCTAGCTTCACTAGGAGTGACTCCAGAAGGTCCGGAAAGGATTTAAGGGACCGAAAATGGCCCGAAAAGTCGGAAAGGGACAGGAACCCTCAGAATAGGGTCCCAGAGGGTAATGGACTTGGAAAAAGATGACAAGATGTGTTGGAAGGGTTGACCGGGCTATTAGGGGCAAAACGGTCAACTGGATCGAAAAACTACTTGGATGGACTCAGAATGTCTCGAAAAAAGACTCGAGGTTTGAAAACATTATTTGGAACGTGCCAGGAGGTTACCGGTTTGATACTTAGAACCGATGTGGTCGAAAAAGGCAACCGACCCACCAGAGATAAAACGGTTATTTTGCACTGGGTTTGTCGAAATTGACTCAGAATGATCCGAAAAGATAATGGAAGGTTGAGAATACTATAAGAAGCATTCTCGGGAGGTTACTAATTTGATACCTAGAGCCGGTGTGGTCTCCGGGGCGTTCGGATGCCTAGAGGCAAAACAGTTATCTTGACCGAAAAGTCTCAGAATTGGCCCGAAACTAGCTAGAAGGCACCTAATCATGCTAGATTGACTTTAAGACAATCTTGGAAGGGTGGACTTACTGTTTTGAGGACTTAGGTACTTTTTCGAGAAACGTGCCGGAAAGTAGCCTTAGGGGCAGTTTGGTCATTTTCCACCGAAGTGAGCTAGCGGGCACTGGTGTTGACCTGGGTTTTGAGTGTTTTTGCCACTCTGACGGCGGTCCCGTGATACAGAAGTTTTTTGGCAATTTCTTATATAATCCTGTTTACGAGTACTTCCACTACTCTGATGGTTGCGATGTTTACGAGTACTTCCGCTACTCTGACAGTTCACGAACATTCCCGAGACTGCCTGATCTCGAGAAGCTGCTAATTGGACTTAACGCCTGAGAAATCAACTTTCTCAAAAGGCGTGCCAAAACAGACATTTTTGCATTGCCGGGCTAGTAGACGCCAAAAATGGACCGTTCTACCATCTAGGAGACTTGGGGTCTTGTCCCGGTCGACGAGTTTGAAAGGACTTACCGTTCCAAAGAGTTCACTTAGAAATGTGCCGGATTGGATGGTCTTACCACCTTGAGGAATCAAATTTCTCGAAAGTGTCGTGTCTAAATTTTTCGCACTCGAGGAATACACACACAAGCGGGAAAAATACTGTACTCTCTCATTAGAACTCATCCTCCTAGAAGAATGAGTACGACTAGGTTTGAATTGAAAATTAGTTTGAATAAAGGGCTTTTTAAAAACATTTGGAGTCGCCACCTAACTTGATTAATGTGAGTTAAGTCACCTAAAAACTAAGCGCAATCCGGAAACTACACTTAGGGTTTTTTTAAAATGATTTTTGAAAATACTTCCTCAAGAGAAGGTTTTTAAGAAAACATGTTGTTTAACAACCTTTGGAAAACATTTAGCCCTTTTTTTTTTTTTTTTTAAAAATAGCTCCGTTTTGGTCTATGAAAACAGTGATTCTAGGTTCAGAGGTTGGTTATGTGTAGGGAAGACACACTAAGCCATCACCCTACCCCGCCCTTTTGGTATCTACATGTCAATCTACCCTAGATTCATCTATGAGAGTCTTTAACTAACTAATGTTCAATCCTATTCACTTTATAAAATAATATTTAAAAAGATATGATGCATGATATGCAAGTGCAAGAGAAAGATTTGATTTGAAAATAGATTTGGGAATAAAAGAATTTGATTTGATTTTAGATGAAAGATTTGAAAGGATAGATTTGAAATTGAAAAGTTTTGGAAATTGAAAATAGAGATTTGAAAATAGATTTTTCGAATTGGAAACTTGAAATAAACATGAAATTAGAGCTTGAAGAAGATTGTAGAATTGGAGATTTGAAAAATGTGGAATTGGAAATTTGAAAAATGTGAAGATCGCACCCATGAGGGTTGCCTACGTATCCCTTTGGAGGAATCAGGTCAATTGTAGTTCGGACAAGAGTCCAATTGAAAATAGAAGATATGATTGGAAGATTGAGAGATTGAACTTTGATTGGAAGATTTGAAAAAGATTTAACTTTGGAAAACTCGGTTTTAGGAAACCTAGACTTAGGAACTTAGAAAAGAAAGATTGGACTTGACTTGGGAAGATTTTAGAAAAGAATTGACTTGAATATTGGACTTGGAAGATTAGGAAACTTGGAATTAAGAAAGATGTTGATTTAGGAAAATTTCAACTTAGGAAAATTTTAGGTTTAGGAAAGTTTTCACATTAGGAAAGTTTTGGAATTAGGAAAGTTTCAACTTAGGAAAGTTTTATAATTAGGAAAGTTTTGAATTTGGAATGTTTTGAAATAGGAAAGTTTTGAAAGTAAGAAAGTTTTGAGTTTAGAAAATTTTAGATTTGGAAAGATTTGAAGTTTAGGAAAGTTAGGATTTTAAAAAGATATGGGTTTAGAAAGTTTTGAATTTGGAAAGCTTCGAATTTGGAAAGATTTGAAATTTAGAAAGTTTAGGATTTAGAAAGTTTTAGAGTTTCAGAAGATTTGAGATTATGAAAGGTTTAAGTTTAGGAAAGATTCGAAAATTTAGATTTGGAAAGTTAAGATTTGAAAGGGGGTAGAATTAAGAAAATGGTTGAATTAGAAAAAATTTGGAAGCATAATGTTTAAGGAAAGATTTGGAAGTTTTACGAAACTTATGGTTTAAGAAGGTAGGGAATTAGGAGAGAGTTGAATTAGGAAAGTGTGGAAGTTGAGTTTTAAAATTTAGGAAAGATTTTTATATTCAAGTTTTGGAAACTGAAGATTTAGGAAAGTAGAAGATTAAGAAGGATTTGAATTAGGAAAGATTTAGACTAGGAAGGGTTAAGATTCCTATTTCCTAAAGCAAGGGATTGGATTTTGTTTCTAAAAGGGAAGGTTTGATTTTGTTTAAAAAAAAAAGAGGATAGGATCTAGTTTCCTAAATGGGAGGATTGGATTTGACAAGGATTTAGAAAGGGAGATTTTAAAAACCCTAGATTTGGAAGACTATTGTTTTGACGTAGAAAATAGGTTTTGGAAATATATAGAGTTTGGATGTGAAAAGGGAGATTTTGGAAACCTAGATTTTAAGGCAAGTTTGAAAATCATGTTTTTGGAAAGAAAATTAGGATTTCCTAATTGTGGGTTCTGGGGCTTGACTTAGACACCAAGGAAAGAGTTTTTGGAAAGTGTGTTTTTGGAAATGAAGATTTTTAAAAGGGAATCCTAAAGAGGAGTTTCTAGAAGGAAGATTTTGGAAGGAATTTTAGGAAGGAAGTTTTTGGAAAGTAAAACTTTGAGAGAGTTTTGGAAACAAGATTTTGGAAGGAGCTTTTTGGAAAGAGTTTTTAAGAAAGTGAATTTTGAAGAGAGTGTTTTGGAAAGGAGTTGAAAAAGGCAGTTTTGAAAAATAGATTTTTGGAGGGAGTTTTTCAAAACAACTTTGGAAAGGAGAGTTTTAGGAAAGTATGGAAAAAGAGATTTTTAGGAAGAGAGACTTTTGAAAATAGAGTTTTTAGAATATATATAAAAATGTCTCACTTTCATAAAGCAATTCTAACCATAAGAAGACTAGAACCACTTTAGGAAAGTGGTTTTGAAAACAAGGAGTCGAAAATATAGACCATATTGGTTTTCTTTAAATGTAACACTTTCCTAAAGCAACCCAAGCCATGGAAAGGCTAGAATCACCTTAGGATTGTGATTTTGAAAACAAGTTTTGAAAAAGGAGATTTTGATGTAATTTTGAAAACAAGTTTAATGCAAACTTTGAAAACGAGTTTGAAAACGATTTTTGGAAGATGCAAGATCATAATATGCACAATGCAAATTTGCGGTCGTGAACATATAAGGTTAAGGCTTCACCATATAATCAATGGGGCCGAACCCACGTGGTCTCCGGTTAGCCTAAAGGAAAGCCCCCAACAAGGTGACCTTCCAATAGTCTAATCCTACACATGGACTGGGAATTCCCTTGTTTAAAGCATGCAAAGAAAGGGGGGAAAGAGATGGGGGATTAAAATAGAGAAAACCCAAGTGGGTTAGGTGAGAGAAGAGAGAGGGGGAAGTGCAGAAACTTAAAGAGAAAGCCTACCTTGTCTTGTTTATTTCACTTTGTCTTACGCGCCTTGCTTTCTTCTGTCTTCGCTTCACTTCAGTCTTGATCTTCAAGGGTTCATCTTTGGTCTTCAAATCTTCATAGTTGCAGCAATCCAAGTCTTCAATGGAGGGTTGGAGGCTAGTGTACATGTGTGTAGGGGTGTGTATGAGTATATATAAGGCTTAGGGTTTGTGTATGGTGGCTAGAGTTTGGAAAACCTAGGGAAGCTAGGGTTTTGGGAGTGTACGAGCTCTGGGTATTGAATATTAGGGTTTTTAGACTGAGTTTGTGGACCTCTTTTACGCTGGAGGAGGCTCAGTATTTATAGAGATGGGATTGACCTGGCGCCTGTTACAGTGGTGCCAGGCAAAAAATGCATCTAGCGCCACTAGGAGTGGTGCCAGGCCAAATATTGGCTTTGCGCCACTACTAGTGGCGCCAGCCAATTAGGAAACTATTAAGGTCGGCAAGCAACGTATCTTTGACTAGATTTGGGCACCTGTACTAGTGACTACCATGCAATTTTTAGCCTGACTTCACTAGGAGTGACTTCGGAAAGTCCGGGAAGGAATTTGAGAGACCAGGAATGACCCAGAAGGCTGGAAAAAGGGAAAAAAAATACTTAGAATAGTGTCCCGAAGGTATTTGACTTGAAAAAAAAAGATAGGATGTATTGGAAGGATTTGACCAGGCTATTAGGGGCAAAACGGTCAATTGGGTCGGAAAGCTGCCGGGACGGACTCGGATTGTCCCGAAAGAAGACTCAAGATTTGGAAACATTATTCAGAATGTTCCCAAAGGTTGCTAGTTTGATACCCAGAGTCGGTGTGGTCAGAAAAGGCGACTGGCCCTCTAGAGACAAAATGGTCATTTTGTACCGAGTTTGCCGGAATTGACTCGGAATGATCCGGGAAGGTAGAGGAAGGTTGAGAATACTATAAGAAGCAATCTTAGGAGGTTACCGGTTTGATACCCAGAGGCGGTGTGGCTAGAAAAAGGCGACCGGCCCACTAGGGGCAAAACGGTCATTTTGCACTGGGTTTACTGGAATTGACTCGGAATGATCCGAAAAGATAGAGAAAGTTGAGAATACCATAAGAAGCATTCTCAAGAAGTTACCGGTTTGATACCCAGAGCCGGTGTCGTTCACAAGGCGTTCGGATGCCTATGGGCGAAATGGTCATCTTGACTGAAAAGTCTCGAAATTGACCCGAAACTGACTATAAGGCATCTAATCGTGCCAGATCGATTTTAAGACAATCTTGGAAGGTTGGACTTACTGTTTTGAAGACTCAAATGTGTTCTTGAGAAACGTGCCGAAAAATGGCCCTTGGGGCAGTTTGGTCATTTTTCACTGAAGTGGGCTAGCAGGCACTGGTGTTGACCTAGGTTTTGAGTGTTTCAGCCACTCTGACGGCGGTCGTGTGATACAGGGGTTTGTTGGAAATTCCCTATATCGACCTGTTTACAAGTATTTTCGCTACTCTGACGGTTGTGATGTTTGTGAGTATTTCCGCTACTCTAACGGTTCGTGATCATTCCTGAGACTGCCAAATCTCGAGAAGCTGCTAAAGGGACTTAGCGTCCGAGAATCAACTTTCTCAAAAAGCGTGCCTAAACAGACATTTCTGCATTGGCAGGCTAGCAGGCACCAAAGGTGGACCGTTCTACCATCTAGGGGACTTGGGGTCTCATCCTGGTCGACAAGTTTAAAGGGACTTACCGTTTCAAAGAGATTTTCTTCGAAAAACATGCCGGACCGTCTCGAGGAATAAATTGTCTCAAGAGAGGGATTGGAATTGGAATTGGAAAGGGGTCTTATCATCTTTAAAAAGACACGCCTGATTGGAGTAGATTTACTATCTCGAGGAATAAACTGTCTCGAGAGAGGGACTGAAATTACAAAGGGGTCTTATTGTCTTCGGAAAGACGCGCCTGATTGGAGTAGATTTACCGTCTCGAGGAATAAACTGTCTCGAGAGAGGGATTGAAATTGGAAAGGGGTCTTATCGTCTTCAGAAAGACGCGCCTGATTGGAGTAGATTTACTGTCTTGAGGAATAAACTGTCTCGAGAGAGGGATTGGAATTGGGAAGGGGAAAGGAATTGGAAAGGGATCTTACCATCTTCAGAAAGACATGCCTGATTCGGAATATGGAAAGGATAATGCCCCTAAGGGCATTTTGGTCAGTCTGTTTCTCTTTGGGCCTGGTGGGGACCACAAAGCGATGAATTGACGGGATTAGACTTAGAGAGTTGATTTCGATTGGAATACGTCCATATTAACTTGAGTACAAGTCTGGACAGAGTGGAGACCACCGAGTGGTCAAAAATGGGGTGCTTATAGAAAGATGTGCCGAATTTAATTGGAATTAGAATTGAAATTAGAAAGGGGCCTCACCGTCTTTAGAAATACGTGCTTGTTGGAATTGGAAAGGGGACTTACTGTCTTCGGAAAGACGTGCCTGTTGGAATTGGGCCAAACATTACCCCCAAGGGCATTTTGGTCATTTTGCCTTTATTTGGGCTTAGCAGGCCCGTGAAGTGGTTTAATTGACTGGATCAGAGACTTAGAAGGTTGATTTAGATAGGGAATATGTCTACATTGACTTGAATACAAGTCTAGACGGATTGTAGATTGCCGAGCAGGCAAAAATGGGGTGCTTACATTCATCCAGTGGACAGTTAGGTTACGATGATGAGTTGTTCATAAGTGAGGATGCTCAGAAGGGATACATCAAGATATGGGGCAGAAAAGCAACGGTGCTTGAAAGAAGAATCAATCTGGCAACATTCGAAGGAGAGCCCTACAAGTGGAGCCCTACAAGTGGAGAGCTGAGTTCAAAAGAATAGACTCCTGGGTAAGAGGCAAAAAAGTGGTGATCACTCCGGACACTTTCGTTGAAATGTTCAAGCTTGAAAGGACACTGAACCCTGAATTCAAATACTTAGAAGATGAAAAGGTAGACACGGGTTTGGTGGCCAAAGAGATCTTAATCAAGGGCAAGGTTTAGGTCTGTAAGCACACCAATACCAACAGGGTGAATGATAGATACATGTCTCTTCTATTATGGTCGATACACAACTTGATACCTATCAACGGGCTTCCAAACTGGACATAATGAGAGGACAACTATAATGGGCAATAAGCACTTGAAAGACTATCGATCTCTCTTCGTATATGTGGTATCAGTTGTATGATATTCATTGTCTGAAGAGCCATATGACAAGCATTCCCTTTGCTTGCTTTCTAACTACATTGTTTGATCGAGTCCAAGTAGAGAAGTTTGCCTTCATGTTTCAAGAGTACTCGCAAAGACTGAATAGTCAAACCACCATCAACAAGTCTTTAGCTTAACGGAAGGTCAATGAAAAGAAGAGAAAGAGAGCTGGGCAAGTTGGGGATGTTAGTGGTACAGAGGGCACAGTTCTAACTCGAATGTTTGAGCAACAAAAAGGAGCGTTTAAGGGATTTCCGTAGACGATGGTGGATCATCTTGACCAAAGCACTGCAGATCCTATGATGGTTGTATATCCCATTGTCATGCACCAGTTTTTTACCATGTCCTTTTAGCTCGAGAAAAAACACGAAACTCTGTTATTAGAACTCATCCTCTTAGAAAAACGAGTGCAACTGGGTTTGAACTTGAAATTGATTTGAAGAAGGACTTTTTAGAAAAAATAGGAGTTGCCACCTAACTTGGTTAAGGTGAGTTAGGTCACTTAAAACTAAGTATAATCCGAAGATTACATTTAGGGTTTTAGTAAAAGACTTTGAAAAACTCCCTCAAGAGAGGGTTTTTAAGAAAATGGTTTGTTTGGCTGTCACACCCCACTTAGTGATGGGACTGGCCGAGAACCATAGAGCCTTAGCCCATGTCTCACGAAAGCCTAATACTTGTTCAAGTAATAGTAATAACTAAAATACCATGCTAGTGGCAATTTCTCTTAATCAAATCAAATAAATCAGAATGTTCGATCATTCAATAAAACCAATGACAATACTCTCTTTGAAAACCACCAGAAAATAAGTTACTATAAATATCCAAGTCTCATAATTTAGAAAAGACTATTTACTAGCAGAAGACAATAAGAAAATCCTATGGAGGTCTCTACTCAAAGGTTCCTGGTTCCAAGTCCATCTCTAACGATCATCTCGCTCACCTGAAATGTTTTAAATGAGTGTCAGCGCACAGCCCAATGAATGATAAGCCTTGCATTAATACACTTGATAATTAAAAATACAATTTATAATGAGCTAAAAGAACTTCTTTAAAAACTTTCCCAATGCACATTCACATATTTTGCATGCTTTTCTTGAAGTAAAACAAGTAAGTCTTACAATTTTAATAATGAAGCAAAATCATCTCTGAATAACTTATAACTCAATGCTAAAACAAAATTTCTTCTCTTAAATATAAATAGTGCTAGCAAATATGACAAGTGCAATAGCTCAGGAAAACCAAGAATAGCTCTCAAATCTCAATATCTCAATACCAAATCTTATCTCGGGGCTTAAGCCCAGTAGATCCACATTGCACTCAGAGTCATCTCAGGGTGGCGCCTGGGTCTTTTCCCTAAGCCAATCTGGTTGAGGTTCTCCAACAACCATTGAAAACTAGGTTTACCCCATAGTTGCCAGAGTCACCTCAAAGAGAGGGCGTATCCCCTGGACTTCTCAGTAATGGTTTCAAGCACAATATCATAAAGTTTGCACTATTTAATAAAATAATTTTAAAAGCATGCATGAAATAACTTTCTCAATAAAATAAAATGTATCTCTGAAAATCTTCTCAATAAATAATCTTCTTTCTCGAGTAATTAAATATTGTATTTATCTTCTCATGCTCATTCTCAAATGGTAACAACTTTTCTCATATTAAAATAAAGTGTTGTGATACTTAAAATCATTTATTACAAATCTCATATGCATGAGATTAAATTTGCAAATCTCATACTAGCAAGGCAAATCACTCACACGATCTCTAAAGAAATATAACGCAAAACTAAAGAGTGCTACCTGAATTACAAAAATGAAAGATAAATATTAACACATATTCTGATTGGTCAAAATACCTAAATGCATTGAAAGATGCATGTGCTCGACCACACAGGATAACACATCCTAAGCCCATCTTCTTCCTCCTACATTATTACCGGAGCGTGTTCTAACAATGTATTTTTATTTTGCTTCAATTTCTTTTCTCTTCTTTGGGTTCCCCTTCACTCCTTCCATCCTTCTACAAAAGTCATTGCTAGCTATCACCATATTATGGCCGAACGACCTTGACTACAAAAACTGAACCTGCAGCATGTGCTGGTTGCATATGGTATTCCCTTCTCTTGTCTTTCTTACACTTTATCTATCTTCTTTCTCCCTTAACTCCTCACAGAACTATATACCACACATATAAACCTGCACTCATATTCATCACCAATTGTGCCATGATAAACCCACCAAGAAATCACAAGTCAAACTAGCTTCCCTTATTTTATCTTCTTCGCACAGCAACCCACAAAACAACAACATGAACATTTATTGGATATACATATACAAAAACATATAAGCCATAGCCAAAACCCACCTAAATCCTGAACTTTTGTTCTCACAATCATACACACTTGCTTTGTTCTTAATGGCCAAAACCAAACCACACCCACACGGTTCAATCTCAAACTCCCTCATCCATACCATGAATATTGTTTTTTTTTTTTTTTTTGATACCCATACTTGTAATTTGACCCAAACAACCACACAGTCCACAGCAATAATACAAACCCGACATGAGCACGTTCTCATACTCATAAATAATAATACATATATCAATATCAGAATATATGCATCTAACTTTTTTTTCTTTTCTTTTCTTTTTTGTTTTTCTTTTTTTTTAATACTGAAC
The DNA here is from genome assembly GCA_033060915.1 of Euryodendron excelsum. Classification (NCBI taxonomy): domain Eukaryota; kingdom Viridiplantae; phylum Streptophyta; class Magnoliopsida; order Ericales; family Pentaphylacaceae; genus Euryodendron; species Euryodendron excelsum. The sequence goes on along the minus strand of CM065393.1, from coordinate 7,124,702 downwards.
CAGTGAGCTTCCTTTTTCAAAACCTACATATTCTTCCGTGTATATATAAACACGCGCACACATAAATATATATGTATACACGTGACTCACAACAATGTATCTATAAGCACAAACCTAAGTAATTGGTTCACTGAATCTTCCCATTGGACAAACGCTATGACCAGTAGCTATCTCATGCAGAAACATAGTCTAACAATCCATCACGCACATGCAGGTACTGGCAATGGATTGAATCATATGCACAAGCATTTATACATTGGAGCAAATAAAAATATAGTGAGAGATTCATCACCCTACCTCTTTATTGTCGAAAAATCACACCAGCAACAAAGCTCCTTTTTCCCCGCAACCCCTCTTTCTCTCACACGGTGCCTCTCTTCTCTTGGCTGCCTCACTTCCCTCAATACAATTTTATATACCAATTACTTCTAATAGCTCACCCACTCATGGCCAAACACCCGATGTTCAAATTGCCATATATGGCCGACCAAACCATACAACCAACAACCCTATTATCTCTTCCTCTTCTCTCTCTCTCTCTCTCTCTCTCTCTCTCTCTCTCTTCCTTATCCATTATCTACTTATCTTGTAACAAACCCCACATATATATATATATATATATATATATAATAGCATGCAATTAAAATTTAATTAACATTATAAGAAAACAAATATGAGTTATTACACTCTCTCCCCCTAATATAGAGTTTTGTCCTCGAAACTTACCTGATTGGATTATTCAAAAAGATGAGGGTACTTCTCTCACATCTCCTCATCGCGCTCCCACGTGGTTTCTTCAACTGAATGGTTCCGCCACGAAACTTTAACCAATGAAACTACCTTATTGCGGAGTGTCTTTTCCATGGTGTCCAAAATCTCAACAGGTTGCTCCTCATAAGTCAAATCCTCTCGAACTCAAAGTGGCTCAAAATCTATCACATTTGATGGGCTTTGCACGAACTTACTTAGCATTGACACATGAAAAACATTATGTACCTCTGCAAGTCTAGGTGGTAAAGCAATCCGGTATACTACTGCACCAACCTTTTGTAGTATCTTAAATGGCCCTATGAAACGAGGACTCAACTTCCCTTTCCTACCAAATCTAATCACCCCTTTCCAAGACGAAACCTTAAGGAACACCTTATCACCAATTTGGAACTCTAAGTCCCTCCTTTTGTTATCTGCATAACTCTTCTGACGACTTTGTCCAGCTAACAATCTCTAACGAATGGTAGCAATCTTCTGATTAGCATCTTGCACCAACTCAGGACCTAAAAACTGTTTCTCCCCTACCTCAAACAACACATAGGAGACCGACACTTCCTACCATACAAAGCTTCATAAGGTGCAACCCCCAAACTCGAATGGTAACTGTTGTTATATACAAACTCCACTAAAGCCAATTGTTCGTCCCAATTTCCTCTCCACTCTAAAGCATAAGCCCTCAACATATCCTCCAATGTCTGAATAGTCCTTTCTGACTGTCCATTTGTCTGAGGAAGATAAGCAGTACTGAAGCTCAAATGTGTACCCAAAGCTATCTGTAAGCTATTCCAAAATCTAGACACGAACCTAGGATCACAATCTGAAACAATAGACACCGGTGCACCATGTAATCTAATGATCTCTTTCACATAAAGTTGTGCTAACTTGCCAAGTGCAAAGGTTTTCTTAGTAGCAATGAAATGTGTGGACTTAGTCAATCTGTCTACTATCACCCAAACTGTATCAAGTCCAGCACGAGTCCGTGGCAAACCTGAAACAAAATCCATGGTAACATGCTCTCACTTCCACTCAGGTAAAGGTAAAGGCTGAAGCTTCCCTGCTAGCCTTTGATGTTCAACCTTAATTTGCTGGCAAGTAAGACATTGTACTATAAACTTTGCAATATCTCTTTTTATACCACGCCACCAGAAATGCTCACATAAATCTCTGTACATTTTAGTACTCCCAGGGTGAATGCTAAACACTGAGCTATGAGCTTCAACCAGAATGTCCCTTCTCAACTCGTCACTAGAGGGAATACAGAGCTGACCTCTGAATCTAAGTACCCTATCTTTGCCTATCAAGAAATCTGACACTCCTTCCTTATACAACTCTCCTTTAATCTTCTTACACTGAGAATCATCTAACTATGCTACCTTGACTTTGTCAAAGAGAATGGGTTTAACTATCAACTGACAACATAGTGCCATTTGACCATGGTGGATAACCTCAACTCCTAAAAGCATCAAGTCCTCCAATGGATGTTGCTCAACAAGAAGTGATGCCAAACCACCTCCAGAGGATTTTCTACTCAAAGGATCTGCAACCACATTTGCCTTTCCTGGATGACATAAGATACTAACATCATAATCCTTAAGTAACTCAAGCCACCTTCTCTGCCTCATATTAAGCTCCTTCTGGGTAAAAATATACTTCAAACTTTTATGGTCTGTGTAAATCTCACATGTCTCCCCATACAAGTAATGTCTCCATATCTTCAGTGCAAAAACTACTGCTGCCAACTCCAAATCACGAGTAGGATAATTCTTCTCATGTGACTTTAATTGACGAGAGGCATATGCTATCACCTTCCCATGTTGCATCAGTACACAACCTAAACCCTGAGAAGAAGCATCACTATAAATCTCAAAACCACCACCCTGTGTTGGTAATGCAAGAATAGGTGCCGTCACCAATCTCTGCTTAAGCTCCTGAAAGCAACTCTCACATTGATTGATCCAATCAAACTTCACTCCTTTTTGAGTAAGACTGGTAAGTGGCAGGGCAAGACGAGAAAACCCTTCCACAAAATGTCTGTAATACCCAACAATGTATCTATAAGCACAAACCTAAGTAATTGGTTCACTGAATCTTCCCATTGGACAAACACTATGACCAGCAGCTATCTCACGCAGAAACATAGTCTAGCAATCCATCACGCACATGCAGGTACTAGCAATGGATAGAATCATATGCACAAGCATTTATACATTGGAGCAAATAAAAATATAGTGAGAGATTCGTCACCCTACCTCTCTATTGTCAAAAAATCACAGTAGCAACAAAGCTCCTTTTTCCCCGTAGCCCCTCTTTCTTTCACACGGTGCCTCTCTTCTCTCAACTGCCTCACTTCCCTCAATACAATTTTATATACCAATTACTTCTAACAGCTCACCCACTCATGGCCAAACACTCGATGTTCAAATTGCCATATATGGCCGACCAACCCATACAACCAACAACCCTCTTATCTCTCTCTCTCTCTCTCTCTCTCTCTCTCTCTCTCTCTCTTTCTCTCTCTCTTCTTATCCCTTATCTGCTTATCTTGTAGCAAACCCCACATATATATATATAATAGCATGCAATTAAAATTTAATTAACTTTATAAGAAAACAAATATGAGTTGTTTTTGGGTGAATGGTGCATGATGTAAATTTTGAGAAAAATGTTTGAAACCATAAAAGTTTTAAAGGAATTTGAAATAGAAGTCTTGAATGGATGGAGAGTTTTGGAAAGAGAACTTGGGAATAAATAAGAGTTATGACCGCACTATTTTAGGTTGCCTATATATCTCATTTGGCAAGAATCAGGTCATTCATACCTGATGGAAAGTATGTGCATTAGGGCCTTTGGAATGTTTGAAGATACTTTAAGGTCGTTAGAATGGTTTGAAGACACTTCGTGGTCTTTGGTAAAGAGAATTTAAGAGTTTAGAAAAATAACTTTGACGTAGGACTTGGTATGTTTGAAATGTTTTGAAATTGGGTTTGAAAATGATGTTGAATGTTTTTGAACTTGAATCAGCGGGGTTTTGAAGTGATTTTAAAACAACTCAAGGGAGCTTTTAGGAAAGTTTTGGAGTCTTGTTTGAAAACTTTGGAGGTAGAGTTTGGATTGGAAATACTCTTGTGAATTTGTATTTGAAAAAACTTTTTAAAAATGGTTTTTGAAAACACCTAGGACTTTGGAACCCTAATATAGACATCCTTGAAGGTTGTACTTAATGTATCACATTCCCTTTGGATCCCTAACCATAAAAGGGGTAGGGACACTTTAGGGTTGTAAGTTCTTAAAATCATTTTGAAAATGACTTTTGAAAAATGTTAAGTGCGTAGCCATCCTAGTTAAGACAAGTTTAAGAGAACTTCTAGGAGATAGAGTGTAGGGATATTTGAAAATGTTTTGGAGTAGATTTTTGAAATCTTAAGAGAGTAGGATGTTTTTAAGAAAGTATGTTATGAAGATGGTTTTTGGGTTGAAAGCTTATTTAAAAAGGGGTCCTTGAATTGGAACCTTGAAGCTTACTAACCCGGGTTGGGTTAACTTAAGGTGAGGGTGGCTTAAGTATAAGCACCCCATTTTTTACAGCTCGGCTGTCTACGGTCCGTCCAGACTTGTACTCAAGTCCATATGCACGTATTCCAATTGAAAACAACTCTCTAAGTCTAATCTCGTCTATCCATTGCTTCGCGGGCCCATCAGGCCTAAATAGAGGTAAAATGACCAAAATGCCCTTAGGGGCAATGTTCTTTCAAATTCTATCAGGCCCGTCTTTTCAAAGACGGTAAGTCCCCTTTCCAATTCCAAATTAGGCACGTCTTTCCAAAGATGGTAAGTCCTTTTTCTAATTCTAATAGGCATGTCTTTTCGAAGACGATAAGTCCCCTTTCCAATTCCAATAGGCACATCTTTCCAAAGACGATAAGTCCCCTTTCCAATTCCAAATTAGGTGCGTCTTTTCGAAGACGGTAAGTCTCCTTTCCAATTCCAAACTAGACACGTCTTTCCGAAGATGGTAAATCCCCTTTCTATATTCCTATAAGCACGTCTTTCCGAAGACGGTAAGTCCCCTTTCTATATTCCTATAGGCACGTCTTTCCAAATCTCTCCTTCTAAAAACCTTTCTTTCAACATGCTCTCTAAAAACTCTCTCCAATCTTCTTTCCAAAATTGTTTTCAAAAGCTCCCTCCAAAAATTGTTTTCAAAAACTCCTTTTCAACTCCTTTCCAAGACACTCTCCTCAAAATTCCTTTTCTAAAAACACTCCCTAAGTTTCCTTCTTAGAAAACTCTCTCCCTAAATCTCTTTCCTAAAAACTCTTTCCTAAAAGCTCATTCCAAAAATCCCCTTCCAAAAACTCTCTTTTCAAAATTCACCTTCTAGAAACTCCTCTCTAGGATTTTCTTCCAAAAATCTCCCTTTCTAAAAACTCACTTTTCAAAAACTTTTTCCTTAGAGCCCAAGTTAAACCCTAGAACCCACGATTAAGAAACCCTAATTTTCCTTCCCAAAAGCATAATTTCCAATCCCTTATTTTGGCCTCAAAACCTAGGTTTTCAAAACTTCTTGTTTTCTAAATCAAAACTATGTATATTTCCAAAACCTATTTTCTACATCAAAACTATAATATTTGCAAAATTAGAATTTCCAAAACTCTATCTTTCCAAATTCATGCCAAATCCAATCTTTCCTTTAGGAAACCAAATCTAATATCCTATTTAGGAAACTAGATCCTATCTTTCGTTTTTTGAAACAAAATTACACCATCTCTTTTTAGAAACAAAATCTAATCCCTTGTTTTAGGAAATAGGAATCTCAATTCTTCATAGTCTAAACCTTTCCTAATTCACTCTTTCCTAATCTCATACCTTCCTAAACCTTAAGTTTTCTAAACTTAAACTTTTAAATTTTTCCTTAAACTTTAAGCTTTCAAACCTTTCATAATTCCAACCTTTCCAAATCTCAACTTTCCAAATCTAAGTTTTCAAACCCTTTTTAAACTTAAAACCTTTTCTAATTTTAAGAATTTCTAAAACTCAAACTTTGAATCTTTCTAAAATTCTGAACTTCCCTAAACTTCAAATCTTTCCAAATCTAAAACTTTATAAATTCTAAACTTTCTTACTTTCAAAGCTTCCCTATTTCAAAACAATATAAATTCAAAACTTTCCAATTCCAATATTTTCTTAAATAAAACCTTTCCTATTTCAAAACCTTTCTTAATTCAAAACATTTCCTATTTCAAAACTTTCCTAAATCAAAACTTTCTTAATTTGAAACCTTTTTAAATCGAAACTTTCCTAAAATAAAACTTTTCTAATTCGAAATCTTTCCTAAAATGAAACTTTTCTAAAATGGAACTTTCCTAATTCGAGTCTTTCCTAAATCTTATCTTTCTTAAGTCTAGGTTCCTAAATCTCAATCTTTCCAAAACAAGTCCAAATCTTTCTTATATCCAAATCAAAGTCCAATCTTTTCAATTCCAATTTCAATTTCCAATCCTTTGTTCTAAATTCAAATCAAATTCAAGTTCCAATTCAAGTCCTTTTTCAAATCAAATCTTCTATCTTCTATCGGACTCTTGTCCAAACTACGACTGACCTGATTCCTCCAAAATGATACATAAGCAACCCTCCTGAGTGCGATCACAACCTTTTTCAAATCTCCAATTCCTTAATCTATTTTTCTAATTCCAAGTTTCTATTTCCAAATCTCTATTTTCAATTTCCAAAACTTTCCAATTTCAATCTTTTCAAATATCTTTCTAAAAACAAATCAATTTTTTTTTAAATCTATTTTCCAACTCTCTTTTCTTACACTTACATATCATGGATCATTCTTTTTAAACATTCTTTTTCTAAAGTGGATAGGATTGAACAATAGTTTGTTGAAGACTCTCATAGGTGAATCCACGGTAGATAGACATGTAAGTACCGCAAGGGCGGGGTAGGGTGATGGCTTAATGCATCTTTCCTACACGTAACCAACCTCCGAACCTAGATCATTGTTTTCGAAAAAGACCAAAATGGAGTTTATTTTCCAAAAGAGCTTAATTATTTTCTAAAGATTGCCAAACAACCTATTTTCCTAAAAACCCTCTCTTGAGGAAGTATTTTCAAAATCGTTTTCAAAAACCCTAAGGGTAGTCTTCGGATTATGCTTAGTTTTTAGGTGACCTAACTCACCTTAATCAAGTTAGGTGGTGACTCCAAATGTTTTCCAAAAGCCCTTTATTCAAATATATTTTCAATTCAAATCTAGTCGCACTCATTCTTTTAGGAGGGTGAGTTCTAACGAGAGAGTACAGTATTTTTCCCGTTTGTGTGTGTATTTCTCAAGTGCAAAAAATATGGGCGTGACACTAAGGTTAAACAACTTGGGGTTGGTTAACCTAGGGTTAAAGTGGCCTAAGGTTAACTAACTAAGGTTAGGTTGACCTAGGGTTTGGACAACTAGGGTTAAATTGGACTAGGGTTGGATTGACCTAGGATTAGCTAACTTGGATTGGGTTAACCTAGAGTTAAGGTGACCTAGGGTTAACTGACTTAGGTTAAGTTAACCTAGAGTTGAGGTGACCTATGATTAACTAATTAAGGTTAGATTAACCTAGGGTTAAAGGATGGTTTTGAAAAGGGGTTTAGATGACCTATGGTTAACTAGTTAAGGTTAGATTAACCTAGGGTTTGGTTGTCTTAGGGTCAAGTTAAGCTTGGGTTGATTAAACTAGGGTTAGGTTAGCTTATGGTTGGAAAGAGATTTTAGAAAGGTGGTTTTTTACATTTTTTAAAAGAGTTTTGGAAAAAAAATCATGTTATGCAAGAGACTTTGGTAGACAACCCTCTTGAAGATCATTTCCATGAAAATTAGCTCTAGTTAGGTATATGGTTTATATGGTTGATGTTTGAAAACCATTCCGAAGAAGGTTTCCATAGGACTATTATAACATTTTATCTTGAAAAGAGTAGGGACTTTGAAAATCACCATAATAATGACAACTTTTGAAAAACCATTTCCAATGCAATGATGGAGAGAATGACTTTTGAAATTTAAGAAGAAGGTTTTGAAAACCATTCTTAAAAGAGGGAAACATTCTAACAAGTTAGGATTCATATAGCCAATATAAAGGGAGACCACTCAAGTGAGGGTCCCATGGGCCCATTCCAACCACTAAATTTGAAAACCATTTTTATGCAAGTTGAAGTGCAAGGATGCAAAAATGTGAGTTAGGAATTAGTGGGGAGTTTTTCTAAGGCACGAATACCTAGGGTCTCATCCTAAACTTCAAGGGCCCAACTCTTAGAACCACTTTTAAGAGAACATTTGAATAAGCAACTTAGAAAATGACATGAACATAGGGATAGTGCTAATTTTGAAAAACATGATTATAAACATAAAAATAAAGCCAAGCACTCAAAACATGAACAAGATAGTCATATGCAAAGCGGGTTATGAATTCATACAAGCTAGGGGGTCACACCATATAATCAAGGTGCTCTAAGGCCATATCATCTTAAAGTAGGCTAGTGAGAGATCCCCTTACCCGGTGGCTCCCACTAGCTTTCGTCTAGGCATGAACTAGGAGCTTTATTGTCTCAAGCATGCAAGAAAAGGGGGTAGAAGATGGGGATTAAAATAGAGAATAGCCTAAGTAGGCTAGGAGGGAGAAGAGAGGAGTGGGGACTGCAAAAATGTAAAATGAATACTACCTTTTACCTTTAAACACTTTCAAACTTCCATGGATGGCCTTGACTTAAGCTTGAATAGCCTTAGAGAGGCTTAAAGGGTGCTAGAATGAGGTATTCTATGGCATTGAAAGCTATATAGGTGAGGCGTATGGGCTAGAGTGAGATGGAATACAAGCTAAATGTTTGAAGGGAGAGATAAATAGAGGGTTTCAGATTTCTGGAGCTGTTTATGCAAAGTTTCATTACAATTTTTTATTCTGGAATATGCAAAGGGGAAGGCCAGTATTTATAGGCAAAATTTTGGACATTGGCGCATGTCCTACATGTGCCTGTGTAAAATTTACACAGGCACAAGTGCTACATGCGCCGGTACTGTTCCACAGAATAAAGGTCACGTGGCAGTCTCTGCACTAGCTAAATCTTAGAAGGCAAGCAAAGTTTATTCGATCTGATCAAAATCTGGGTGCATGTCGTATACGCTCTGTCGCCAAGAATCTTCGTTTAAACTTCACCTCGATAATTGTGCCAACCGGGAAGGATTCGAAGAAATCGATTGTGTTCATGGTGTTCTCCTAAGGTTTCCCATGAACTTTTGAGTTTTCAAAAAGCTTGAAAGGTGTATAGAGGTGTGAGATATTGTCTAGGAAAGTGTGCACAAAAACACATTTTTACAGAGCGTTTGTGATACGTTCCGCGGGGGTTCAAAAGTAGCCGTTTGTGTGCCACATGTGTCGCACCCAGATTTTTCGCACTCGAGGAATACACACACAAGTGGAAAAAATACTATACTCTCTCGTTAGAACTCACCCTCCTAGAAGAATGAGTGCGTCTAGGTTTGAATTGAAAAATTGATTTGAACAAAGGGCTTTTGGAAAAACTTTGGAGTCGCCACCTAACTTGATTAACGTGAGTTAGGTCACCTAAAAATTAAGCATAATCCGAAAACTACACTTAGGGTTTTGGAAAAGGTTTTTGAAAATATTCTCAATAGAGGGTTTTTAAGAAAACAGGTTGTTTGGCAACCTTTGAAAAATATTTAGCCCTTTTTGAAAAATAACTCCGTTTTTGGTCTTTGAAATCAGTGATCTAGGTTCGAAGGTTGGTTACGTGTAGGAAAGACGCACTAAGCCATCACCCTACTCCGCCCTTTCGGTACCTACATGTCAATCTACCCTAGATTCACCTACGCGAGTCTTCAACTAACTAATGTTCAATCCTATCCACTTTGAAAAATAATATTTAAAAAGATATGATGCATGATATGCAAATGCAAGAAGAAGGTTTGATTTGAAATTAGATTTTGAAAAGAAATTGATTTGATTTTAGAAAAGATTTGAAAATATAGATTTGAAATTAGAAAGTTTTAGAATTTGAAAATTGAGATTTGAAAATAGATTTTTAGAATTGAAAAATGGAAATAAAACATAGAATTGGAAACTTGAAGAAGATTGTTGAATTGGAGATTTGAAAGAAGATTGTACAATTGAAAATTTGAAAAAGATTGTGGAAATAGAAGTTTGAAAAATGTCGTGACCGCACCCATGAGGGTTGCCTACGTATCCTTTTGGAGGAATCAGGTTAGTCGTAGTTCGGACAAGAGTCCGATTGAAAATAGAAGGTTGGATTGGAAGAAAGTTGATTTGAAGAATGATTTGATTTGAACTTAGAATAGAATATTGAAAATTGGAATTTGAAATTAGAAAGATTGGACTTTGATTTGGAAAAATAGAACTTGGAGGAAAGATTTGAGCTTGTTTCGGAAAGATTGAGGTTTAGGAAACATAGACTTAGAAACTTAGAAAGGAAAGACTGGATTTGACTTGGAAAGATTTTAGAAAAGATTTGATTCGAGTGTTGAACTTGGAAGATTGAGAAAGATCGGATTTAGGATGGATTCGAATTATGAAAGGTCCGAATTAGGAAAGTGTCATTTTAGGAAGGTTTCATTTTAGGAAAGTTTCGAATTAGAAAAGTTTTGAAGTAGGAAACATTTCATTTTAAGAAAGTTTTGAAATTGGCAAGTTTTGAATTTAGAAAGTTTCAATTTAGGAAAGTTTTGAATTAAGAGAGTTTCATTTTAAGAAAGGGTTTGAAATAGGAAAGGTTTTGAGAACAAGAAAGTTTTGAGTTTAGAAAGTTTTAGATTTGGAAAGATTTGAGGTTTTAGGAAAATTTAGAATTTAGAAAGATTTAGGTTTCGAAAGATTTAACTTAAGAAAATTTTGAATTTAGAAAGCTTTGAATTTGGAAAGATTTGAAATTTAGAAAGTTCAAGATTTAGAAAGTTTTGGAGTTTGAGTTTTGAAAAACCTTGAGATTAGGAAAGGTTTGAGTTTAGGAAAGATTTAAAGACTTAGATTTGGAAAGTTAAGATTTGGAAAGGGATAGAATTAGGAAAGGAGTTGAATTAGGAAAGATTTGAAGTTGAGGGAAAGAAAATTTGGAAGATTTGGAAGTTGAATTTTAAAATTTGGGAAAGATTTTTATGTTTAAGCTTTGGGAACAAAAGATTTAGGAAAGTAGAAGATTAGGAAGGAGTTGAGTTAAGAAAGAGTTAGATTAGGAAGGGATTGGATTTTGTTTCTAAGATGAAATGTTTGATTTTGTTTCCAAAAACAGAAGATTGTATCTACTTTCTTAAATGGGAAGATTGGACTTGGTTTCCTAAAGGAAAGCTAAGATTTGACAAGGATTTGGAAAAGGAAGTTTCTAGAAACCCTAGATTTGGAAGTGTATAGTTTTGACGTAGAAAATAGGAGGTTTTGGGAACCTAGGTTTTAAGGCAAGTTTGAAAACCATGTTTTTGGAAAGAAAATTAGGGTTTCCTAATTGTTAGCTCTAAGGCTTGACTTGGGCATCAAAAAAAGGGATTTTTGGAAAGTGCGTTTTTGGAAACGAAGATTTTAGAAGGAAAATCCTAGAGGGGAGTTTCTAGAAGGTAGATTTTGGGAAAAGAGTTTTTAAAAAGATTTTCGGTAGAAGATTGTTGGAGAGAGTTTTTGAAAAGATTTTTAGGGAGCGTTTTTAGAAAATGGATTTTGGGGAGAGTATTTTGGAGAGGAGTTGAAAAAGGGAGTTTTGAAAAATAGATTTTTGGAGGGAGTTTTTGAAAATAACTTTGGAAAGGAGAGTTTTAGGAAAGTATGTTGAAAAAGAGATTTTTAGAAAGAGATTTTTGAAAAGAGAGTTTTTAGAAGGTATAAAAATATCGCACTTTCCTAAAGAAATTCTAACCATAAGCGGGCTAGATCCACTTTAGGAAAGCGGTTTTGAAAACAACAAGATTTGAAAATGTGGACCATAAAAGTCACTTTAAATGTAACACTTTCCTAAAGCAACCCTAGCCATGAAAAGGCTAGAATCACCCTAGGATTGTGATTTTAAAAACAAGTTTTGAAAAGGAAATTTTGATGCAATTTTGAAAGCAAGTTTAATGCAAATTTTGAAAACGATTTTTGGAACATGCAAGATCATAATATGCACAATGCAAGTTTGGGGTCGTGAAGATACAAGGTTAAGGCTTCACCACATAATCAAGGAGGCCGAACTCACGTGGTCTCCGGTTAGCCTAAAGGAAAGCCCCCGACACGGTGACCCTTCAATAGTCTAATCCTACACATGGACCGGGAGTCCCCTTGTTTCAAGCATGCAAAGAAAGGGGGGGGGGGAAAGAGATAGGGGATTAAAATAGAGAAAAACAAGTGGGTTAGGAGAGAGAAGAGAGAGGGGGGAAGTGCAGCAATGTAAAACGAAAGCCTACCTTGTGCCTTGTTTATTTTGCGCGCCTTGCTTTTCTTTGGTCTTCGCTTCACTTCAGTCTTGATCTTTGAGGGCTCGTCTTCGGTTTTCAAATCGTCGTACTTGCAGCAATTCAAGTCTTCAATGGAGGGTTAGAGGCTAGTGTATATGTGTGTAGGGGTGTGTATGAGTGTATATAAGGCTAGGGTTTGTGTATGGTGGCTAGGGTTTGGAAAACCTAGGGAAACTAGGGTTTTTGGGAGTGTGCGAGCTCTATATATCGAAATATAGGATTTTTAGACTGAGTTTGCGGACCCATTTCATGCTAGAAAAGGCTCTGTATTTATAGTGGTAGGATAGACCTAGCGCCTGTTGTAGTGGCGCCAGGCCAAAAATGCTTCTAGTGGCGCCAAGCCAAATATTGTCTTGGTGCCATTACTAGTGGCTCCAGCCAATTAGGAAACTATTAAGGTCGGCAAGCAACGTATCTTTGACTAGATTTGGGCACCTGTATTAGCGACTACCATGCAATTTTTAGCCTGGCTTCACTAGGAGTGACTTCGAAAAGTTCAGGAAGGAGTTTGAGAACCGAGAATGACCTAGAAGGCCAAAAAAAGGGTAGGAACACTTAAAATAGTGTCCCGGAGGTATTTGACTTGAGAAATGAGAATAATATGCGTTGGAAGGATTGACCGAGCCGTTAGGGGCGAAACAATCAATCGGATCGGGAAGCTGACGGGACAGACTCGAACTGTCTCGGAAGAAGACTCGAGATTTGGAAACATTATTGAGAATGTTTCCAAAGGTTGCTGGTTTGATACCTAGAGCCGGTATGGTCGGAAAAGGCAACCGGCCCCCTATGGGCAAAACGGTCATTTTGTACCGGGTTTGCTGGAATTGACTTAGAATGATCCGGGAAGGTAGAACAAGGTTGAGAATACTATAAGAAGCAATCTCAGGAGGTTACCGGTTTGATACCCATAGCCAGTGTGGCTAGAAAAAGGCGATCGGCCCACTAGGGGCAAAACAGTCATTTTGCAATGGGTTTATCGGAATTGACTCGGAATGATTCGAAAAGATAGATGAAGGCTAAGAATACTATAGGAAGCATTCTCGGGAGGTTACCACTTTGATACTCAGAGCCGGTGTGGTCCCCGAGGCATTTAGATGCCTAGGGGCGAAATGGTCATCTTGACCGAAAAGTCTCAGAATTGACCCAAAATTGACTAGAAGGCACCTAATCATGCCAGATTGATTTTAAGACAATCTTGGAAGGTTGGACTTACCGTTCTGAAGACTCAAATGTGTTCTCAAGAAACGTGCTGAAAAATGGCCCTTGGGGTAGTTTGGTCATTTTTCATCGAAGTGGGCTAGCAGGCACTGGTGTTGACTTGGGTTTTGAGTGTTTCCGCCACTCTAACAGCGGTCGTGTGATACAGGGGTTTGTTGGCAATTCCCTATATCGACCTGTTTACGAGTATTTTCACTACTTTGACAGTTGTGATGTTTGTGAGTATTTCCGCTACTCTTACGGTTCGCGATCATTCCAGAGACTACCTAATCTGAAGAGATTTTCTTTGAAAAATGCGCCAGACCGTCTCGAGGAATAAACTGTTTCAAGAGAGGGATTAGAATTGGAAAGGGGTCTTATCGTCTTCGGAAAGACATACCTAATCAAAGTAGATTTACTTTCTCGAGGAATAAACTGTCTCGAGAGAGGGATTGGAATTGGAAAGGGGGTCTTATTGTCTTCGAAAAGGCGTGCCTAATTGGAGTAGATTTACCGTCTCGAGAAATAAACTATCTCGAGAGAGGGATTGGACTTGGAAAGGGGTCTTATGGTCTTCGGAAAGACGTGCCTAATTTAGAATATGGAAAGGATAATGCCCCCTAAGGGCATTTTGGTCATTTTGCTTCTCTTTGGGCTCGGTGGGGACCGCGAAGCGATGAATTGACGGGATTAGACTTAGAGAGTTGATTTCGATTGGAATACATCCATATTGACTTGAATACAAGTCTGGATGGAGTGTAGACTGCCGAGCGGTAAAAAATGGGGTGCTTACAACATGATCGAGGCCTTCGGGAAGCAATCTCTTCAATCGGACCATACCGATGAAAGTATACTAAAAATACTTTCAGGAATTTCTTGATTTGCGCATTTCTCAAGTCATTTGATGGTGCATTATAATCAGGGAATTGGAGAAAAAGACAATCTTGACAGAGCGTCTGTGAGATGCTCCAGGGGACTTTCGTTGAGTCAGGAGTTTTTGGAGTTGTGAGGTCCACCTTGGGTTAAATATGGGTGTATGCTGAGACCCAGCGTTTAATACCCCGGGCCGGTGTAGTTTCATGGCGCGTTTAGGTCACCAAGGGTAAAACAGTCATTTCGATAGGGATTGGTTGAAAATGATCAGAATGGATTGGAGTGGCATATTAAGCATGTCGGACTATTTGATGATGGTCTTGGAAGAGTTTTTCGCTATCTGATGGGCTTCGTATTGTGCTAGGGAATGAAGGGGCAAAATGGTCATTTTAATTGAAGTTAACCAAAATGGGACCGAAATTAGACAGGATGGCATGTTGAGTACGCCTAACTATTTAGGATCACTTTAGAAAGGTGAACTTACCGTCCTAAGTGATTTTGAACTTTCTCAAGACGTAACTAGAGGCCCAAGGGACATGTTTGGTTATTAGGCCTCTGTTGGGCCTAGGAGGCTCGAAAAGTAGTTGACTAATTAGATAGGGGTTTGAAATTTGATTTGGGCTTGGATATTCCTGTGGGGTTTTTTTTAAAAGGGAGTTCAGTCAAGCTGGAAATTGTCAAGTGGACAAAAATGGGGTGCTTATAGCTGCCTCTCTTTTTCTATCTTTACTTGTCAAAGGCAGAAAATAAAAAAAAGGAAGGATCCCATGTTGACTGAGAGGCAATCGGAGGGACCGGAGTTGAAGAATTTTGGAGTGTAAGTTATTTCGAACCCGACATTCCGTTTGGTGGAATGATATTCCTCTAAGAAGGTTTAGAGCTGATATTTGGACACTAACGTTCCATTTGGCGGAAGGGTGCATCCTCTGGGGAGGTTAAAATAGATTTTTGAAAACAGATTCTTCTTAAACTAATGTTCCATCTCGCGGAATATTGCTCCTCTAGGGAGGTTCAAGGTTGATATTTGCTTTTGAAGAAAAAGCTCGGAAATTAATCTACTTTTTCGAAGGAAGCTCAAAAATTCAATTTGCTTTTTCGAACGAAGCTCTGAAACCCAATTTGCTTTTTCGGAAGATGCTTAAAAACTCAATCTGCTTTTTTGAAGGAAGCTCTAAAACTTAATCTGCTTTTTCGGAGGAAGCTTGGAAACCTAATCTGCTTTTTTGAAGGAAGCTCAGAAACCCGATCTGATTTTTCGGAGGAAGCTTGTAAACCCAATCTGTTTTTTTGGTAGAAGCTCGAAAACCCAATCTGCTTTTTCAGAGGAAGCTTAGAAACCCAATTTGCTTTTTTAGAGGAAGTTTGAAAACCCAATCTGCTTTTTCGGTGGAAGCTTGAAAAGTCGATATACTTTTTCGAAGGAAGCTCGAAAACCTAATCTACTTTTTAGGAGGAAGCTCTGAAACCTAATCTACTTTTTCGAAGGAAGCTTGAAAACCCAATCTGCTTTTTTGAAGGAAGCTCTAAAGCCCAATTTGTTTTTTTTTTTTTTTGGAGGAAGCTCGAAAATCCAAACTGCTTTTTCGGGGGAAGCTGTGAAACCTTATATGCTTTTCCGGAGGAAACTCTGAAACCCATTATGTTTTTTTGGAGGAATCACTGAAATCCAATCTTTTTTTTTTTTGTTATTTATATATATTTTTTAGAGAAGGCTCGGATACCCAATCCGCTTTTTTAGAAGAAGCTCTAAAACCCAATCTGTTTTTTCAGAGAAAGCTGGGAAAGCCAAAAGTTTTTTTGTTTTTTTTTTAAACAGGGCTTTTTGAGATAAAAGCTTGAAAAATTGAATCTTTGAAAGTTAGACTTTTTGAGGCAAAAACTAGAAAACCCAAGATTTTAAAAAAAAATGAGCTTTTGAAGGAAAAAGCTTGAGAAACCTGAGAAGATATTTTGAAAAATTGAGCTTTTGAAGAAGAAAGCTTGAGAAACCCAAAAATTTCAGAAAGCTAGGCTTTTTGAGGCAAAAGCTAGAAAACTTGAGATTTTTTAAAATGAAACTTTTGAAGGAAAAAGCTTAAGAAACTCGAGAATATGTTTTGAAAATGGAGCTTTTGAAGGAGAAAGCTCAGAAAACCCAAAAATTTTGGAAAGCCAAGCTTTCTGAAAGCTAGAAAATCCAAAATTTTGAAAGTTCTGCTTTTTGAGGCGAAAGCTTGAAAACCCAAGATTTTGAAAAACGGAGCTTTTGAAGGACAAAGCTCGAGAAACTGGAGAAGATGTTCACTCCTGCATAAGTTAGAGGATCCTATATATAGAGAGTCCTATACATAGAGAGTGTGAGAGAGAAACAACTTAAGTTTGTAGAAGCACAAAGAGTTTTCTTCAAACACGATAATTGCAGATCCCATGTCAATGCTTTGGTCATGGGATCTGCAACCATCATCTGTTGAAATCCCCCCAACTCTATTTTGGATAATCTTTTTTGGCTTTGTTTGGGTTTGATTATATATATACATATATATTATGATTACTTTTTTATTGTCAACCCTCTTTTGCATGGTGAGTTATCTCAACAGTATATCCCAGCTTCCAAGGAAAGAGGTAAAAATTTTGGTAGAGGTTGAAAGTATCACGTGGTACGTACCCATTCTACTATTGCTTTATTTTCAGCTTCCATTGTGCTTGAACCACATATGTCATCTCTTTTGCATGGTGGCTGTCTGGATATCCATATGAGAACCCATGACTTGATCATGAGAATCAATCATCAACTTTAGGATGATTAGATTGATGCATGAGGTGTAGTTATGACACGATGAGCATTTTATGTTATGGTCTAGATATGTTGCAATGTGTTATCATGATTGCATTTCTGTCAAGGGGAGTACAGTTTTTGAACACGAATTATGCTTTATAATCTCATTATGTTATCTTGTACATCCATGTCCTAAGATGAGTGGTGATCTATGCCTAGTGAGTTTTAGAGCCCTATACCCTTTGTGGAAAAGAAAATTACGCTCACTCAAGAAGGAATTTTTGGTTCAGTTCATATTCAATGACTTCATTGCATTTGAATTTGGTTTGTATGCTTGACAATTGCTATTATCTTTGACAATTGTGTTCATTTGAGGCCTAGCCCATGGTTGTTGAGGACGTGATGTTAGGCCTTGTTTCTTTATTTGAGCCTCAGAGTTTTGACATTTTTCATTCCCTTTGATAACTATATTACCTTTGCCTTTGCTTTTATGTGTGATCTTACTTAAGGCGTGGTTAAGTGTTGAAATGGTTTGGGAAGGGTGCACATTGCAAGGATAAAGGAGCCCTTGGAAATATAGGGGCTAGGTCATGGTGCTTTTGCTGAAAACATAGAGAAATTTTTAAAAAACATGGTCATATCCTTCTACTTAGAACAACTAAAAGAAAGAAGAAGAAAGAAAAAAAAAAGGGTGTGAAACATATGAAAAGGTTATGGGGTGATTTGAAGGTGGAGTTGTAATCTTAATGAAGACAAAGATGTGTGAACATAAAAGTAAAATTTGGGGAATTAAGGAAAAAAGCCTTGATCACATTTATGATGTTCTCGGTATACATTCTTTTCTCATTGCTTGCGTCTCTTTTTAACCTTCATTAGCTAACCTTTAGAAAGCCCTAACTGATCCTTGACACGGTTTTCATTGAGATCTCAATTGAATGCAAGACAGTCCTTGTTGATTATGAATACTAATGTTAGAGATATGAACATTCCTTCATGAAGTCATGCCAATGTTGATACACTTATATTTAATTTGTTTTGTGCTATTGTGAATTGCTCTTTTGCATGTTTGTTACATTTACTCTATCCTGGAGCATTCCGATGAGAGGAACCTTGTGACGATTTTGCTTTTAAGTATATGTCCGGTAAGTACTTGGATCAGAGCTCTAAGGGTGCGTTTGTGTAAGTGAGCTCAATTGGAACTCATTGCATGGTTTCGCACACATACACACATTGAACCTTACGTTAATGCTTTCGTTAACATACTATTACTTACACTGTGATTAGAGGTGAAGTATTAAGAGTGTGGTAATCTATATCCATGCATTTCTCTAATACTATCTTAAGTTCTTGATTGATAATCATGGCTCGACATTTGTGGGTGTCGTCATTGAAAACTCTCACGAGACACCACTCGTCCACTAGGGGTTCAAAGGCTTGTTGCACAGGCTAAATGCAAGGATTCCCTCAAAAGTGGAGACTATATTTTGTTACTTTAGTTGAAGTATTTTGCCAGAGACTAGCAAAGTTTAATTTAGGGGTTGTGATTACACTTTAAAATTGTAATCTAAGCCCTTGATTTTGGGCTTTGTTAATGTTAAGTTCCTTATAAATAAGCTCTTTTCACATAATATTTTCATGTTGCTAGGTTTTGTTACTTTTTGTAGGTTATCTAGCTAAGAAGGCCAAGGAAGGGGCATAAATGGAAAGTGTGTCAAAATATATTAGCGTCATGACGAAGGATTTTAGCCTCTTGACGCTCAGAGAGTTCATAGCCAAAGAGAATAGCCTAGCGTTTAGACGCTCCTGACTACTATCCTAACGATCAGAGAGCTTGTTTGACCCCAAAATGGCATAGCGTCAAAATGCTACATTCAACCGTCCTGACACTCATAAGGAATGAAGCCCAGAAGAAAAAGGTTAGTGTTAGGACGATCCATTTCACCTTCCTGATGATCAGAGGTATTAAGGCCAAGCAATTTACAATAGCGTCAGGATGCTATTTTCAGTCGTCCTGACGCTGGGTTTTGTAATTGAATTATAAATACATTTTTGTATCTATTTTGGCCGCACCATGTGGGCTATAAAAGGAAAAGTATGATGATTTTGGAGGGGGAGAGTTATTTTGGAGAGCTTTTAAGATAGTTTTTAAAGAGAAAAAGTCTTAAAGTCTTAGTTCTTGTATTCTCCTTAACTTTATTTGCATATTTTTTTCATTTTTCTTAAAGCCAAACACTCAATCGCAGCAATTAAGTTCCAGATCTATTGTTATTCATGCTTTCTTTCATCTTTTACATGCTTATCTTCATGGAAATGGCCAACTAAGCTTCTCAATTGGATGCAACTACGAAGATTCATCAAGGATTGCATGGGATTTGAAGGGAAGTTCATGATCTTGATTGAATATATTTAGATTTGTTTATTCTTCTCTAATTTGAGTTGATTCTCACTTAAAACTCTTGGGATTATAATCATGGTTTATGAACTTGTGATTTTCTCTCAAGGAACAATAATTCCTTATGAATCTAACTCCAATTATAGAACAAATCAAGGTTTTCATAGCCATATCTTCCAAATCAAGGTTCCATGGAAGGGATCCTTAATTTGAGTCAAATTGGACTCTCTACAAATTCCATTGCATGAATTGATGAGTTGAATCAATTGCATCCAATTCATTTTTATCTCTACTTGAATTTCTTGTTGTTTGCTTTGATTGAATATACTTCAATTAGGTTGAATTGATTTCTTCTCTAATTTCTCTTTCTAGTAGTTAATGTTCATGAAGTATTATTTGATTCATTGTCAATTCATAGTGTTCTAAGTAGTAGAGTCAAGTCGCTTTAATTCCTTTAGTTTAGTGTTAATTGTCATTTACTTTCCATGTCAATTGTTTAGTGTAGTTCACCAACCAACTCAAAACCCCCAAAAGATTTTCAGTCTTATTTTGATTACTTATGGTTGATTTTCTCCTATTTTGCAATTGAATTTAATTGTGTGTTAACTTGCTTTTGCTTACAACTATATTGTTGTAAGCAATATTGTTGTTGTGCTTACAACTATATTGTTGTAGATCCCTTGGCAGTACGATAACCAATCCTTACCGGTAAAACTACAACATGACCACTTGCTCTTGAGTGTACATTTAGAAGTGAATCATAGCAGGTGTTAAAATAAAAGCATTCTGAGCTATAAAATAAAAGAATTTATTGATAAAAGCATTGGTTGAGGTTACAACCACAACCATTTAGGTCATTTTCAAAGCCCTTACTCTCCCATAGTGGAGCCAATTGATCTCATAGAGAAGGCTGTAGAAACCGCAATTTGAGTTGTAATTATGACCACTTCCAAAAGAATCTATACCCATTACATAGAAGCCGTTAGGTTTTAGAAGTGTTTACCGTAGGAGAACTAAAAAAATAAAAATAAAAATGTCTCAAAAGTTTCGGGGTAACCTATCAATGTAATATCCCAGACCTCTATTTATTTAAATTGATGTGAATTTCTAGTGTTTGTAATTTTTTAATGTTAGTTATTACATCACTTGGGTAAAAAATGACCAATAAGAGTTTGTGTTGTAACTTAAGCCCATGGGATGAGACATAAGATTATTCCCATGTGTGTCACTCTTATACACTCATGTATACATACACACAACCGGTTTAGAGAGAGAGAAAGAGAGAAGGGGAGATTGAGGAAAGAAGAGTTTGAAGGAGAGGTGAAGGAAGAGATTGAAGCCATTTGAAGACTTAACCAAGCTTGAAAAGAGGTAAGCCTTCACCCTTGTAATTTTGTATGTATATTTATCCATCTTGTTGAGTAATTGTGTATATGCATCTAGGAGTGTTGTTGTTGAGTTTGGGGGGACCCGTGGGTCCCAATCACTTTGATTTAGGGAGCTTGAAGCTCATTGTTGAGGGTTGGGGTTAGGGTTGAGAAAACCCCCAATTTGAGAACATGTTAGGGTTTCAAATTCTTTCTCTAGATCCCTTCGTTTTGGTTGTTCTTTCTTCCCTATTTTGAGTTGTTGTGATGTTCTTGGGTTCTCTTTCAAGTTCTTTTGTGGTCAGGAGAGTTTGGTTGCATTTTGATAGAGATTGGAGAGTTTTTTGTTTGAATTTCTGCTGCTACGCAGCAAAGGCGTTCGAATAGTGGGGCAAGTGGCTTGGCATTCGAACGGCCCAGGTGGGCGTTCGAACAGCCCTGGGCAAGAACCCCCATTTTTGGCCTGGCGTTCGAACAGCCCATCTGGGCATTCAAATGGCCAGAGAGCATGTTTTTCTTGGTTGGCCATTTTTGGCCTACTGTTCAAACGACCTATTTGGGTGTTCAAATCGTTGGATCTTTTTGAGCTTGTTTTGCAATTTAGTCACAACTTGCTCTAGAAAACTTAGTTTTAAGCACTGTTTAAAGTGTTAGATAGTAGACTCATATACCTTTTCATCCTTGTAAAGTTTGTACCCTAACTCCTTATAAATTTTGAGATATTGGGTTTTAAAATTTACCCAAGTTTATGCCGAAAATCTTGTTTTCCAAAATATTAGCCCGTATTTCACGAGGCCCAACTTCTTCACCCTCAACTTTATGTTCTCGTTTTATGTTAGGGTTTTACCCTTGAGATTAGTATCGTTCTTCCGTTGTGAGAGTGAGGTGTTGATGAGTCGGGATTGGGAGACTTATGTGCTTAGTCTCGATTTATGTGTTACCACTTTGCCTTAAAATCTTGTATTGATGTTTCTATACTTCTATGTGCATTTTGTGTAGGAACACCTTGTTTAACACTCATTCATTGGATAGTGGTGAGTAACGATATACCATGAGTAAAACTCTATTATTTTTCAAATGTTTTAAGCTCACTTCTATATCATGAATGTTTTCCATATATTTTAATGCATCAATGTTTTGTTTAATTATAAATGTCATATCTCAAATGCATGCAAGTTATATTTATGTTATGAATGAAAACCATGGACTATAATGTTTAAATAAAAGATATGCTAAGTTTCCAATGTATGGTGCCAACTCGGGTGGTCTTCTCGTGGAAAGACCTTAATCTAGCCTGATAGTCCTACAATAAGGGACATGAAATAAACTATTTATGTTAGGAGACGTCCTTGGCCTAAAGAGCCTTAGTATGACCTACAAGGTTACTATGGAGCCTAGCTCATATGTCGGGTTGTAGCACACTTATGTTTTAAACCGGGAACCATGATATGTTCAAATACTTTATGATAAGCTATGAAATGCTATATCAAGAATAATGTTAAGTTGCATCTCTTCTTACGATACCATGTTTTGAAATGTTGAAACGTTCAAATGATGTTTACGTTACCTATGAATTCCAAGCATCCACTTTGTACGTTTAAAAGTTTATATCCTTATGCATAAATGGTTGTCTAGTTTTATACGTTGGATATAATTGCTAGTCCATGATATTTTCTGGCTTATGCATAATTGTCATTCACTAAGCATTAGCTTACGTTTTCTCAAATGGTTTTCAGGTAGCCAATCCGGGAGGCCTTAGAACGAGGCCATATATGGATCTTGAGCTATGGCCCATGGGCCTATGTTTTGTAATATGTTTAAGGGCTAGACCCCAATGTTTTGTAATGGTATAAATGTTATAACCTTGGTGGGCCTCGATTAGGCCCATATGTATGTTATGTTTTGGATTAGACACAGCTCTGCCATGTATGACATAGATTATGTTTTCAAGTTATCAAAAATTTTATTTTTCACAATTATGCATCATTCTAAATGATTATACACAAGTAATCAATCAATTTATGTAATGTGGCCTTGAGTAGCCTTGCTACTAGCCGGTCATGTACCCTAAATCCGTATAGGCTGGGTGGTAGGGTGTGACAGCGTGGTATCAGAGTTATAAGTTGACACCGTAATATTAAGTCGAGTCTAGATAGAATTCTAGGTTTGACTTGAGTATGTGCTATGCGCGTATATATGTAAACTATGTGTATAATGACATGCCAAGGTGTAATACTTGTATTGCTATGTTGAATATTTAACATTTTGTTTATGCACATATAGTTAACTATGCTGCCGAGAAGAGGTGGTTATAGGGGGACCGGAGAGCCCGAAGACCGAATTGATCGCATAGAAAGGATTTTGGCTGGACTTGTCCATGTGGTCCAAGATACTCATAGCATTATCGCCAATGCACCAGAACACCCAGCAGCGCAGGCACCAAGAGGAGAAGTAGTGGCACATACTACCATTAAGTAGTTTCAACAATTGAAACCTCCAACTTTTTAGGGAACTCCCGACCCAAAGGTCGCGAAGTCTTGGCTTTTTTGGAATTGAGAGGGTGTTCGAGCTGCTACCTTGCACAAATGAACAAAAAGTGACTTTTGCCACCTTTACATTTGAGAGAGCTGCACTTGTTTGGTGGAAATTGAAGAAAGCGACGAAGCCACTATGGTTGTGGCCTAGGTTTCTAGAGGTGTTCAATGTGGAATACTTTCCTGAGACTATCAAAGATCAGAAGACTACGGAGTTCCTTGGTTTGACATAAGGGAATATGATTGTGGCAGAGTACAATGCCAAATTCATGGAACTATTGCGATATGCGTCACATATTATGTCATCGGAGACTTTTAAGGTGAGGAAGTTTGAGACAAGATTGCGATGGAACATCCTCAACAAGGTGGACATACTACGACTAAAGACCCATCAAGAAGTTGTACAACAAGCAACAATCGCCGAAAGGGCAAATGATGAAATATCCCAATATCAGGAAAAGAACAAGAAGAGATCGGGAAGTGACCAAGGCAAGGGACAAAGTTCAAGGAGGCAAAGTTCTGGATCTTCTAGGGGGAATTCATCTACCCCACGGGGGAATACCTTTAGCCGAGGAGGTAACATAGCTAGTGAGATACCAACGTGCCAAAATTATCAGAAGAAGCATTAGGGCGCATGTCGTTTGGGAAGCAAGGCTTATTACGGGTGTGGCTAGAGGGGTCACTAAGTGAAGGACTATCTGAAAACGAACAGAGCATAGGGATCTGGGGCATCATCATCAGCCTTAGCCTCAGTTCAGCAATCTATAGCTAATAAAAGGGAGAATCAACCATGGCAAGGCCGAGCTTTCGCACTTACACTGGGAAACACCCCAGCTACCAACTCCGTAGTGTCAGGTATACTCCCTATTTGTGGTTGACTTGCACACGTCCTTATTGATTCCGGTTCCACACACTCATTTGTCTCATATCTTTTTGCTCAATACTTGCATACATCTCCGGTACCTCTTGATTATGCTTTGGTAGTATCGTTGCCATCTGGGATTCAAAGTTATGTAATAGGATTTATAATTCTTCTAAAATTCTTGTTAACGATGTGCCCATGTTTGTAAACCTCATTCTTCTAGAAATCCACCGCTTTGATGTCATCTTAGGAATAGATTGGTTGTCCTCTCACCGTGCTATCATTGATTGTGAACTTAAACGAGTCGTGTTTCATTCTTCTACCCATTTAGGGCTTGTATTTGAGGGATTTGGTGTTGTACCTCCACCCTATCCCATTTCATCTATGCCAGCACGTTGTTTAATTCAAAAAGGGAATCATGCATTCTTGTGTAGCGTTTTTGACACACACGTTTTCCCACCACCCTTGGAAGACATCCATGTTATTTGGGAATTTCTCAATGTCTTTCCTAATGAGCTACATGGTTCTTTGGTGGAATGGGAGATTGAGTTCCACATTGACCTTAATCTGGGTACTAGACCCATTTCCAAAGCTCCTTACCGTATGTCCCATTTAGAGTTGAAGGAGTTGAAGGTCCAACTCTAAGACTTGTTAGAAAAGGGATTCATTCCTCCTAGTGTCTCACCTTAGGGTGCTCCGGTGTTATTTGTAAAAAAAAGGGATGGAACCATGAGATTATGCATTGACTACAAGGAATTGAGCAAGGTTACCATTAAGAATAAGTATCCATTGTCAAGGGTGGATGATTTGTTTGATCAACTACAGGGAGCACGAGTATTTTTGAAAATTGACCTAAGGTTGCGTTATCACCGACTAAAGGTCAAGGCAAGCGATGTAGAGAAGACGGCTTTCTGAACCAGATATGGTCACTACGAATTTCTAGTTATGCCGTTTGGAGTTACTAATGCACCTGCAGCATTCATGGATTTGATGAATCGGGTTGTCAAACCCTTTCTTAAAGACTTTGTTGTTGTGTTTATTGATGATATTTTGGTGTAATCTAAGAGTCATGCAGATCATGAGTACCACTTGAGGATGGTCCTCCAAACTCTGCGAGACAGGAGGCTGTATGCTAAATTGAAAAGTGTAAATTTTGACTGCCAAGTGTAGCATTTCTGGGACACATCTTCAGTATGGATGGAGTGTCCGTTGATCCTTTGAAGGTGGAAGCCATTATAAACTGGCCAAAATCGACGAATGTAACCGAAGTCAAAAGTTTTATGGGCTTAGTTAGGTATTATTGAAGATTTATGAAGGACTTCTCCAAAATTGCAACTCCTCTAACACAGCTCACTCGAAAGAACACACTATTTGAATGGAACAAGAAGAGGGAACAGTGTTTTCAAGAATTGAAGAACCGATTGGTGTCCGTACCAATTCTAGCCTTGCCTACCGGGACTGACAGTTTTTCCATCTACAGTGACACTTCGCATAGAGGACTGGGAGACGTCTTAATGCAACATGGTAAGGTGATTGCATATGCCTCAAGACAATTAAGACCATATGAGAAGAACTACTCGACCCATAATCTTGAATTTGCAGTGGTGGTGTTTGCTTTAAAGATTTGGTGCCACTACTTGTACGGACTCACATGTGAGACCTTCACTGACCACAACAGTTTGAAATACCTTTTCACATAGAAGGAGCTAAACATAAGATAGGGAAGATGGCTCGAGTTGATCAAGGACTACAACATTCTCATTCAATACCATCCGGGCAAGGCCAATGTGGTGGCCAATGCCTTGAGTTGGAAATCTACCGCTAACCTAACATGTCTTGTCACTTTTTGGCGGCCCTTGCTCCTTGATTTAGAGAGATTGGAGATTAATAGTGTTGCACCAGGTACCAATATGATTTTTACCACCATGATCACCCAACCAGCGTTGATAGAAGTTGTGAAGTAATGGCAACCTAAAGATCCTTACTTGTGGAAGATCTATGAAGAGATGGGAATGAATCTGAAGCCTGACTTCACCTTGCATGATAGAGCTTTAAAGTTCATAAGTTGATTATGAGTTTCGAATATACATCAAGATCATTTAGCAATGACTACAAGTTGCTCAAAGTTGCCAAAAGAGTTATGCAGACGTGCGAAGGCGGGACTTAGAATTTGATAAAGGGAGCTATGTGTTCTTGAAGGTATCTTCTTCTAAGGGGATAAATTATTTTGGCAAGAAGGGAAAGCTTAGTCCAAGTTACATCAGACCATTGGAAGTTCTTGAACGGGTTGGATCCATTGCTTATCGTATTGCTCTTCCTCTGAAACTTTCGCAAGTTCATAATGTCTTTCATGTTTCGATGCTACGGAGGTATGTTCAAGAGCCCACGCACGTGATTGATCACTATCCTTTGGTCGTGAATGAAGATTTAAGCTATGTTAAGAGACCGATAGAGATTTTTGATTGCCATGACCAAGTTCTTAGGAATAAGATCATTTTATTGGTACGAGTTTTATGGTAGAACCACACTGGGGAGGAATCCACTGGGAACGTGAAGACGAGATCTAGGAGCGTTATTCCTTTTTGTTTAAATGATAGCTTGTATCAAGTTTGGGGACCAAACTTATTTAAGAGGGGAAGGATGTAATATCCCGAACCTATATTTATTAAAATTGATGTGAATTTCTAGTGTTTGTAATTTTTTTGGTGTTAGTTATTAATCATTTGGGTTAAAAATGACCAATAACACCTTGTGTTGTAACTTAAGCTCACGGGGTAAGGAAGGGATTGAAGCCATTTGAAGACTTAACCAAACTTGAAGAGAGATAACCCTTCACCCTTGTAATTTTGTATGTATATGTATCCATCTTGTTGAGTAATTGTATATACATCAAGAAGTATTGTTGTTGAGTTTGGGGGGACCTTTGGGTCCCAATCACTTTGATTTAGAGAGCTTGAAACTCATTGTTGAGGGTTGGGGTTTGAGTTGGGGTTGGAGTTGAGAAAACCCCCAATTTGAGAACATGTTAGGGTTTCGAATTCTTTCTCCAGATCCCTTCGTTTTGGTTGTTCTTTCTCCCCTATTTTAAGTTATTGTGATGTTCTTAGGTTTTTTTTCAAGTTCTTTTGTGGTTGGGAGAGTTTGGTTGCATTTTGGTAGAGATTGGAGAGTTTTTGGTTTGAATTTCTACTGTTGCGCAGCAGGCACGTTCGAATGCTCGATATGGCGTTCAAATGGTGGGGCAGAGTAGCTTGGCATTCGAATGGCTTGTGGAACTCCATTTTTGGCTTGGTGTTCGAACAGCCCATCTGGGCGTTCGATAGCCCGAGAGCATGTTTTTCTTGGTTGGCCATTTTTGGCCTACCGTTCGAACGGCCCATTTAGGCGTTCGTCTCAGTTTATGTGTTACCGCTTTACCTTAAAATCTTGTATTGATCTTTCTATTTTTCTATGTGCATTTTGTGTAGGAACACCTTGTTTAACACTCATTCATTGGATAGAGATGAGTAACGATATATCATGATTAAAATTCTATTATTTTTCAAATATTTTAAGCTCACTTCTATATCATGAATGTTTTTCATATATTTCATTGCATCAATGTTATGTTCAATTACTAATGTCACATCTCAAATGCATGCAAGTTATATTTATGTTATGAATGAAAACCATGGACTATAATGTTTAAATGAAAGAGATGCTAAGTTTTCAATGTATGGTGCCAACTCGGATTTTCTTGTGGCAAGATCTTAATCTAGCCCAATAGTCCTGCGATAGGGGACAAGAAATAAACTATCTATGTTAGGAGAGGTCTCTGGCTTAAAATATGACCTACAAGGTTACTATGGAGCCTAGTTCATATGTCGGGTTATAGCACACTTATGTTTTAAACCGAGAACCATGATAGGTTCAAATGCTTCACGACAAGCTATGAAGTGCTATATCAAGAATAATATTATGTTGCATCTCTTCTTATGATACTATGTTTTGAAATGTTGAAACGTTCAAATGATATTTACATTACCTATAGGCCGGATGGTGGGGCGTGACAATCAATTTTAGCTTTCTTCATTTTTTCAAACAAAAAAATAAGTTCATAAGAAAAACTGTGGAGAGTTGTGGATTTCGTTAACATGCTTTTCTCTTCCCACTCTCAAGTTTGTGTTATACCAATTCTGCTAGTTAACTCTATTCAACTCCCAAATTCTCATAGTTTCACATCCACGATATCGCTAAAAAACTTGAAATCAATAGTGGCCCAAGACTAGTCAAAACTTTTTTGTGGCTCAACAAGAACATTCAGGAACTAATCCTTGTTGCCGTATCACATTCCCAATTGACATATCTTCTTTCAATCAAGACCACACCACAAAGTCTAACCCCCCATTATCTCCAAAAAGATTCTATTTCCACAACAATCAGACAAGAATTTTCATTCAACAACACCGTCTGCGCCCCAGTATAAAGAAAATAGGGCCGTAAATAGTCTCGTGTTAGACCTAATTATGTTGCACTAAAAGGATGCGAAAAAGTTTAGATTGCAATGGCTAGAATGTGGGATGCTTTGAGTATCTACATGTGCTCGTTCTACATAGGATGGCATGACAGTTGCTACTTTCAAAAAAGTTGGTCCGACCGCGATATATGAGAATATATGCATTTCCAACACATGAACAGCCTCTGCCTATTTATATGGTGACAATATTGCCTTATAGGACATGGATTAGAGGAACTGAGAGGTGTGAATCAAAAGGGTAAAACAATGAAGTTTCATTCACAACTATATATTGTTTTCTTGTCCTAAGAGTCTTGCATGAAGAGGTAGGGAGTTGATTGCAGCCAGGGATGACTTGCCGACGTTTGCCTTGAAGCCTTGTACTTGCACTAGGTTTTCTCCGCAAGTTGGTCCTTGCTACATTTGGCTCTCTTCTTCTCATGTAAGTCTCTGTAGACTTAACGGTGCTACCAAAAATACCATTGACTGCACGGCATGTCTAGTGCTATGGTATAGGTGGTTGGTGGATGAGAATGGGGAGCTCTCACAATCTATATTTACATGTGCAAAGGATGGTTTTCATTGAGTTTTTACAAGGGTATATGTGGGATATTAGATACACAAAATATATGCATAGCTTAGGGATTTAAAACTTTATGACATGGTACACAAATCTGGTAGATGAAGCTCACAACTAGGTGTCACAAATGCATGTGGCCACCCTAGCATTTCTGGAAAGTAGTGAGATTTAAAAACTTTATGACATTGCGATTTGTATGTTTTATTGCTATTCGTTATGCATATACTTCTTTTGTTGGTTTATTTAGTGCAGGAGAGAGAGCAATGACAAAAGTGTTGATAACAAGTGAGCTTGATACTTCCTTCACATCCATTTTTGTTCATTACATTTGTTGGTTCCAATGCACTTAATTTCCAGAAATGTTTGAAGCAATGATCTGGCTAATTTCAGCTGTGTGGCACGTCACATAACATCGAAAATCCACAGCTGTCTAAACTTGCACACTGATGGTCATTATATAGCAATGAACAATATATTACTTTTTAGTCTTCCGGGGAGAATTGGATTGCTAGGAATAATAGTTGCCTGCCTCGTATCTGCGACACGCTTGTCCCTTCTTTGCTCATGCAGGACCATACGATTATGAAGTCTTTAAAGGTGCTAGACATCCACTGATCGAATCATCTAAAAAGGTACTCCAGTTGCCCTTGGCTCTTTCTTTCACCCTGTATAAGAGAGAGAGAGAAAGAGAGAGAGAGAGAGAGAGAGAGAGAATCACTGAGAAAATTGTAAAATTCCATGGCCAATTGAAACCACTGGCACCTCCTTAATTTCTAGGTAGTGATCAGAAAGGTTTAGATATGTGCGTCTGTATTCTGTACAAGGTTTCGGGCTAGTCATAAAATTTCAGGTTCGTATATAATGGGAACCAAATTAGATGAACGAATTTTGGGATTAAATATATAAGGTTTATTTTTTATTTTGTTTTAAACGAAACAATTGGCCATGTACCCTCCGGATAATTAAACCTGTTTATACAATAACACGTTTGCTTATTCATATGGCACCCTCTATTGAGCCCTTCCAATTAGGAAGTATGTTGCATGCCTCACTGTGATATGAGTTCTATTCATTGACTTTGTTTTTTATTCTTCCATTATTTTTTTCACAATGACTATGAGTTAAAATTAAGTATTAGAAAGAATGGGAAAATAAGAAACTTGAATGTCATTTGATAGCCAGCAACCCATTGGCTTTTCATGTCAAACAGTGATAAAATTGGGAAGTGCATTTCTAGTGCTCGAAAGAGCCTCTAACATACATTATCAAGGGATGGAGGCTAGTTCAAATATCTGCTGTTGATTTAAATAAACCTAATCTTCTTCTACCATTTTCGTTTCATTTGGGAGATTTTGCAGCTGATGAAGAAGAAGCAGTGTTAATTTATTCCCATAATTTTTTGTATAACTATATTAAAGGAGTATATGATACCAAGAGCACTCATTCTATTACTATATGACTCCTTACAGACTAGTACACTGTGCCAAAAAAGAAGAAAATAATGGTGGCTAATCCCCCTGATTTTTAATTGTATCCTCAAAATCATGTCGTTTAACCTCAAGTTTGGACCATATTCTATTTAAATGACTGAAATTTGTATCTATAGGAGAAAAGGTACTGAAACAAAATTAATACAATTCTTTGCACATTCCAACATAATCTTGTAGAATAGAAGAACGAGAGGCCTGATTAACCAATGATTGGATTTATATTCGTATAAAATCATTTCCCACCCTGTCTACAATGATTTTTCTTGATTATTTTGCTTAACAAAATAGATATTTCATTATATCATCGGTACACATGATTTACATCTTTTAATTCAAGATAGATACTTGATTGTGTTATCATTATACATGATTTATTTATTCTAAATCAAAGATGTAAGTGTGAGCACCCCATTTTTGCCAGCTCGCCAATCTCTGGCCCGACCGGATCCAGTTTTCAAACATCACAATGCATACGGGCTCAAGACTGCTCTTTCGAACTCTAATCTAGTCAGCTAATCGCTTCTCCAACTCACAAGGCCCAATTGAAGCTGTAAAGACCATCATGCCCCTAAGCATTTCAAGCAGTTTTTTGAGATCGGGTGGTCTCGGGAACCAACGTCATTTAGGTAGTTCTTCGAGATCGGGCGATCTCGAGGACCAACACCTTATCAAATTTCAGACGGTTCACTTGTGGCGCCTGATAGCCCGCTAATATAGAATGTTCGTCATTTGGTAGTTCTCCGAGACTAGATATTCTCGGGGACCAACACCACCCTCACAGGTAGCTTTCTGAGACCAAGCGTTCTTAGAAACCAACACCACTTTACGGGTAGCTCTCTAGGACCAGGCGATCTCAGGGACCAACACCACACAGATAGTTTTTCGAGACAAGGCAGTCTTGAGAATCAACATCTTGGTCAACACCAGCGCCTACTGACCCGAGTCAGTGAAAAATGACCAAACTTTCCCCTTGGGCCTCTAGGCACGTCTTGAAAAAATTTAAAATCCCTCAAGACGGTAAGTTCACCTTTCCAAAGTGATCATAAACAGTTAGAAGTACTCAACACGCCATCTTGTCCAATTCTGGTCCCATTCTAGTCAACTCTAGTCAAAATGACCGTTTTGCCCCTAGACGTCTCAACACAACACAAATCTCATCAGATAGCAAAAGAACTCTTCCAAGACTACTCTCGAATAGTCCCGCATGCTTAACAAGCCACTTCAACCCATTCTGACCTTTTTCAACTAAATCCAGTCGAAATGACCATTTTGCCCCTACCGACCCAAACATGCCCCAAAACTACACCAGCCTTGGGTATTGAACGAGAGGTCTCATCATACACTCTTATTTAACCAAGGTGAGTCCCGCGACTCTAAACACCCCTGACTAAACAAAAGTCTCCTAAAGCATCTCACAGACACTCCGCTAGGGTTGTCTTTTCTCCCGATTCCGTAGTTATAACGCACCATTAAAGGACTTGAGAAATGAGTAAATCAGGAAATTCTCAAAAGCTCGTCCATAAGTCTTTCCATTGATACAGCTCAATCTGATAAATCACTTTCCAAAGCCCCTCATCGCCTTGGAGCGTCTCATAGATGCTTTGCCAAGATTGACTTTTTCTCCAATTCCCTGATTATAACGCACTATCAAACGATTTGAGAAATGTGTAAATTAGAAAATTCTCAAAAGTATTTCCAGGGCACTTTCCATCGGTATGGTTCGATTGGAGAGATTGCTTCCTGAAAGCCTCGATCATATGGCCCACAAACGGCTACTTTCGAACACCCGTGGAGCATATCACAGATGCTCCGCAAAAGTGTGTTTTTGTGAACACTTCTTGAGACTATATCTCACTCTTTTGAACACCTTTCAAGCTTTCTAAAAATTTAGAAGTTCATGAGAAACACTAGGAGAACACTATAAACGCAACTAATTTCTCTGAATCCTTCCCGATTGGCATAATTATCGAGGTGAAGTTTAAATGAACATTTTCGACGGCAGAGCATATGCTACATGCACCCAAATTTTGATCAAATCGATCAAACTTCACTTAGCTCTTAAGATTTAGCTATTACAATGAGTGCAATGTGGCATTTTGCCAGTGGAACAATACTAGCGTATGTAGCACATGCATCAAGGCAAATTTTCCCCAGGCGCATGTCTTACATTTGCCAAGCCACTCCAACTTTGCCGATAAATACAGGCCTCCCTCTTTGCATATTTCAGAATCGAAATTGATAATGAAGTAGTGCTAAAATTGCTCAAGAATCTCGAATTCCTATATACATCCCACACTTCAAACACTTAGGCTAGATTTCGTCTCCCCCTAACCCATTCACTACACCTATATAGCCTTTAATGCTATAGAATACCTCATTCCAGCTCCTTCAAGCCTCTTTAAGGCTATTCAAGCTCAAGTTAAGGCATCCATGGAAGTTTGAAAGTGTTAAAAGGCAAAAGGTAGTATTCATGCCTGCTTGAAACAAGGAAGCTCTTAGTTCATGCCTAGAAGAAAGTTTATGAGAGCTATCGTGTAGGGAACTTCTCACATATCTACTTTAAGCTGGTATGTCCTTAAAGCACCTTACTATATGGTGAAGCCTCTGGCCTTGTATGATTTAAAGACCCTTTTGCATATAGTTATCTAGTTCATGTTTTGCATGCTTGGCTTTATTTTCATGTTTACGACCATTTTTTTAAAATTTTCACTATCTCTATTTATATGGTATTCTCAGGCTCCATATTCAAATGTTTTCTTAAAAATTTTCATAGAGTTGGTTCCTTGATGCCTAGGTCAAACCCTTAATTTCTACATCTTAGAAAACTCTCTTTAATTCCCTTGACTTTGTTTTGCAACCCTACATTTCATTATTTCTCAAAATTGCACTCTCTTTAACTTGTATAAAAATGATTTCTCTAAATCATCATTTTCACCTTGATTTTTAAAAGTTTTGCCATCCTAAATATTATGGTTGGAATGGTTCCATGAAGTCCTCTTTAGAGTGATTTCCTTTAAATCAACCATATGAACCCTTATTCTTTAGAGTGGATTTCAACTTATTAAAAGCGATTTTCCAAAACCAATTTTCAAATGATCATTCTCTTTAATTTTCAAGTCTTCAAAACTATCTATTCAATGTTAACTTTCACAAGTTTTGCTATCGTGAGTTTGTGGGTGAAATGGTTCCAAGGCAACCCTCTCTTGAGTGGTTTCCAAATATCAACCATGGGACTCCAACACGCACTTGAGTGGATTTTATAAAATGGTTTTAAAAACACATTCTTAAGTTCCATGCATAAAACCACCTTTCAGAAACTACTATGTCAAAACCCTAGTTCAAAACCTCCTTTCAAAATCACCTTCCAATCTTAGGTTAACTTGACCCTAGCTGTCCAACTTTAGTTCAATTAAACCCTAAGTTAACCTAATCTTAGTTAGTTAATCCTAGGTCACCTTAACCCTAGGTTAACCTAATCTTAGTTAATTAATCCTAAGTCAACTTAACTATAGGTTAACCTAACCTTAGTTAGTTAACCCTAGGTTAACCTAACCCAAGTTAGTTGACCCTAGGTTACCTTAACCTTAGGTTAACTTAACCCAAGTTAGTTAGCGCTAGGTCACCTTAATCCTAGGTTAACCTAACCTTAGTTAAACCTAGATCTAACCAACCCTAGTCCAACCTAACCTTAGTTAGTTAACTTTAGGACAATCCAACCTAGGTTAGTAAGCTTCAAGGTTCGAATTCGAAGACCTCTTTTCAAAATAATCTTTCAAAAAACTATTTCCATAACATATCCTCTTGAAATTTAAAAAATCAGCACCATAACTTCTTCAAATATTCCCATGTAAGCACCCTATTTTTGACCGCTTAGCAGTCTAGGCTCTGTCCAGACTTGTGTTCAAGTCATTATGGGCATATTCCAATCTAAATCAACTTTCTAAATCCAAATCGCGTTTATCCATTACTTCGTAGGCCAGCTAGGCCCAAATAAAGGCAAAATGACCAAAATGCCCTTAGGGGCATTGTTTTTTCTAATTCCAATTCAAACTCCTCTCTCGAGACAGTTTGTTCCTCTAGACAGTCCTAATTCAGGCACATCTTTTCGAAGACGATAAGTCCCCTTGCCAATCCCTCTCTCGAGACGGTCCCAATTCAGGCACATCTTTTCGAAGACGATAAGTCCCCTTTCCAATCCCTCTCTCTAGACAGTTTATTACTTGAGACGGTCCTAAATCAGGCATGTCTTTTCGAAGACAGTAAGTCCCCTTTCCAACCCCTCTCTCGAGACAGTTTATTCCTCGAGACGGTTCCAAATTAGGCACATCTTTTCGAAGACGGTAAGTCCCCTTTCCAATCTCCCTCTCGAGACAGTTTATTCCTTGAGACGGTTCCACATCAGGCACGTCTTTTCGAAGACGATAAGTACCCTTTCTAATCCCTCTCTCGAGACAGTTTATTCCTCGAGCCGGTCCCAAATCAGGCACGTCTTTTCGAAGACAATAAGTCCCCTTTCCAATCCCTCTCTCGAAACAATTTATTCCTCGAGATGGTCTGAGTAGCGAAAATACTCGCAAACATTACAACCGTCCGAGTAGCGGAAATACTCGTAAACAGGTCGACATAGGGAATTGCCAACAAACCCCTGTGTCACGACGACCGCCGTCGGAGTGGTGGAAACACTCAAAACCCATGTCAACACCAGTGCCTCTAGCCCACTTCGGTGAAAAATGACCAAACTACCCTTTGAGCCTTTTTCGAGACTTTTCGGTCAAGATGACCATTCTACCCCTAGGCATCCAAACGCCCGGGAACCACACCGGCTCTGGGTGTCAAACCGGTAACCTTCCGAGAATATTTTTCATAGTATTCCCAACCTTCCTTTACCTTCTCGGATCATTCGGAGTCAGTTCTGGCAAACCCGGTACAACATGACCGTTTTGCCTCTAGTGGGCCGGTCTCCTTTTCCGACCACACCAGCTCTGGGTATCAAACCAGTAACTTCCTGAGAATACTTTGTACAGTGTTTTCAACCTCCCTTTATCTTTCCGGATCATTCCGAGTCAGTTTCGGCCAACCCGGTGCAAAATGACCATTTTGCCCCTGGTGGGCCGGTCACCTTTTTTCAACCACACCGACTCTGGGTATCAAACCGGCAACCTTTGGGAACATTCTGAATAATGTTTCCAAATCTCGAGTCTTCTTCCGGGACAGTCTAAGTTCGTCTCGGCAGCTTCCCAATCCTATTGACTGTTTTGCCCCAAAAGGCTCGGTCAACCCTTTCAATACGTTCTATCCTCACTTTTCAAGTCAAATACCTACGGGACACTATTTTAAGTGTTCCTGCTCTTTTCCGGCCTTTCGGGTCATTCCCGGTCTTCCAAACTCCTTCCCGGACTTTTCAAAGTCATTCCTAGTGAAGCCAGGCTAGAAATTGCATGGTAGTCACCAGTACAGGCGCCCAAATCTAGTCAAAGATACGTTGCTTGCCGACCTTAAACATTTCCTAAATGGCTGGCGCCACTAAGCCAAAAAATGGCCTGGCGCTACTGCAACAAGCACTAGTGTTGTCCAACCTCTATAAATACAAAGCCTATTCCAACATAAAAGAGGTCCACAAACTCAGTCTAAAAATCATATATTTTGATATACAGAGCTCAGATACTCCCTAAACCCTAGCCTCCCTAGGTTTTCCCAAACCCTAGCCACCATACACTAAACCCTAGCCTCCTAGACACTCATACACATCCCCATACACTTATACACCAGCCGCCAACCCTCCTTTGAAGAGTTGAAGAGCTGCAAACCGAAGCCTTGAAGATTAGAGACGAGCCCTCGAATATCAAGACTGAAGTGAAGCGAAAATCGAAGAAAGCAAGGCGCGCAAAATAAATAAGATACAAGGTAGGTTTTCTATTTAAATTTCTGCTCTCCCCCCTCTCTCTTCTCTCTCCTAACCCACTTGGGTTTTCTCTATTTTAATCCCCCATCTCTTTCCCCCCCTTTCTTTGCATGCTTGAAACAAGGGGACTCCCAGTCCATGTGTAGGATTAGACTATTGGAGAGTCACCGTGTCGGGGGCTTTCCTTTAGGCTAACCGGAGGCCACGTGGATCCGGTCCCCTTGATTATGTGGTGAAGCCTTAATCTTGTATGTTCACGACCCTAAATTTGCATTGTGCATATCATGATCTTGCATCTTCCAAAAATTATTTTCAAAGTTGTTTTCAAAATCGTTTTCAAACTTGTTTTCAAAATTGCATCAAAATCTCCTTTTCAAGAACTTGTTTTCAAAATCACAATCCTAGGGTGATTCTAGACTTTCCATGGCTAGGGTTGTTTTAGGAAAGTGTTACATTAAAAGTGGCTTTTATGGTCCATATTTTCAAATCTTATTGTTTTCAAAACCACTTTCTTAAAGTGGTTCTAACCTTCTTATGGTTAGAATCGCTTTAGGAAAGTGAGACCTTTTTTTATACTTTCCAAAAAACTCTATTTTAAAAAATCCCTTCCTAAAAATCTCTTTTTCAACATACTTTCCTAAAACTTTCCTTTCCAAAGTTGTTTTCAAAAACTCCCTCCAAAAGTCTATTTTTCCAAACTCCCTTTTTTAACTCCTTTCCAAAACGCTCTCTTCAAAGTCCACTTTCCAAACACGTTCCCTAGGTCTCTTCCTAGAAAAACTTTTTCCAAAAATCTTTCCAAAAACTCTCTTTCCAAAATCTTCCTTCTAGAAATGCCCCTCTAGGATTTTTCTTCTAAAATCTTCATTTCCAAAAACGCACTTTCCTTAGAGCCCAAGTCAAGCCCTAGAACTCACAATTAGGAAACCCTAATTTTCTTTCCAAAAACATGGTTTTCAAACTTGTCTTAAAACCTAGGTTTTTAAAACTTCTTGTTTTCACATCCAAACTATACACATTTTCAAAACCTGTTTTCTACATCAAAATTATAGCATTCCAAATCTAGGGTTTCTAAAATTTTCCCTTTTCAAATCCTTTTCAAATCAAATCTTTCCTTTAGGAAACCAAATCCAATCTCTTGTTTAGGAAAACTAGATCCAATCCTCCGTTTTTGAAAACAAAATCAAACCTTCCCTTTTAGAAACAAAATCCAATCCCTTCCTAATCCAACTCTTTCCTAATCTTTTACTTTCATAAATCTTAACTTGAACATAAAAATCTTTCCTAAATTTTAAAACTCAAAATCTAAATCTTTCCTAATTCAACTTTCTCTTAATTTCCTACCTTTCCAAACCATAGGTTTCCTAAAACTTCCAAATCTTTCCTTAAATATTAAGTTTTCAAATATTTCCTAATTCAACCCTTTTCCTAATTCTACCTCTTTCCAAACCTTAACTTTCCAAATCTAAGTTTTCAAATCTTTCTTAAACTCAAACCTTTCTTAATCTCAAGATTTTATAAAACTCTAAAACTTTCTAAATCTTAAACTTTCCTAAACTTGAAATCTTTCCAAATCCAAAATTTTCTAAACTCAAAACTTTTCTATTTTCAAAACTTCCTTGTTTTCTGAACATTCCAATTTTCAAAATTTTCGTATTTCAAAACTTTCCTAATTCGGGAACTTTCCTTATTTGAAAACCTTTCCTATTTCGAAAACTTTCTAAATTTGAAACTTTCTTAATTCAAGACTTTCCTAATTCCGAAACTTTCCTAATTCGAAACTTTCCTAAACCAAAACTTTCCTAAAACGAAACTTTTCTAAAATGAAACTTTCCTAATCTGAATTTTTCCTAAATTTCAACTTTCCTAATCTTCCAAGTCCAACCTTCGTGTCAAATCTTTCTTCATCTCAAGTTCAAATCCTATCTTCCTAAGTCTAGGTTTTCTAAAACCAAGCTTTCCAAAATCAAATCTTTTCAAATCATCCAATTCAATCTCTTTCTTCCAAATCAATCTCTTTTCAATTGGACTCTTGTCCGAACTATGACTGACCTAATTCCTCCAAAAGGATACATAGGCAACCCTCATGGGTGCGGTCACAACTTCTTTTAAATTTCAAATTCCTCCATATTTTCCAAATTTCAAATTCCAAAATCTTTCCAAATCTCCAATCTATTTTCAAATTTTCAATTTCAAATTTCTATTTTCAAATCTCTACTTTCAATTTCCAAAACTTTTCAATTTCAAATCTATCCAATTTCAAATCTCTTTCAAATCAAATCAATTTCTTTTCAAATTTATTTCCAAATCTATTTTCCTACTCTCTCTTATTTTGCACTTGCATCTCATACATCATTTCTTTTCAAACATTGTTTTTTAAAGTGGACAGGATTGAACAATAGTTAGCTGAAAACTCTCATAGGTGAATCTAGGGTAGATTGACATGTAGGTACCGAAAAGGCGGGGTAGGGTGATGGCTTAGTGCGTCTTCCCTACACGTAACCAACCTTTGAACCTAGATCACTGTTTTCAAAGACCAAAAACGGAGTTATTTTCAAAAAAGGGTTAAAATTTTTTCAAAGGTTGCCAAACAACCTATTTTTCCTAAAAATCCTCTCTTAAGGAGATATTTTCAAAATCGTTTTCCAAAACTCTAAGTGTAGTCTTCGGATTATTTTTAGTTTTTAGGTGACCTAACTCACCTTAATCAAGTTAGGTGGCGACTCCAAATCTTTTTCAAAAGCCCTTTATTCAAATCTATTTTCAATTCAAACCTAGTCACACTCATTCTTCTAGGAGAGTGAGTTCTAATGAGAGAGTACAACATTTTTCCGCGCTTGTGTATAATCCTCGAGTGCGAAAAATCTGGGCGTGACATCCCATGCTCTATATGTAAAAATGTCTCCAAAAGGTTCTCTTACACTTGTCTCAACTAAAATGGCTAGACACTTAACAGTTTTCAAAAACTATTTTCAAAATTGTTTTCAAGAACTTACAACCCTAAAGTGTCCCTACTCCTTTTATGGTTAGGAATACGAAGGAAAGGTAATACATTAAATACAACCTTCAAGGTTGTGCATATTAGGATTCCAAAACCCTAAGTGTTTTCAAAATCTCTTTTCAAAAATAATTTTCAAACATCACATTCTTGAAGCAACCCTAATCCTTCCATGGTTAGAATTGGTCAAGTATAAGTGGGATATTCAAGAAAGGTTCTATAACCCTAAAGTTATAAAAAAACAAAAAGGAAGTTTCTAGCCTCTTCTTCAAACATGTTTTTTAAAACTCATAGCCCTAAAGGAGTTTAGTCCATCAAAGATTAAACCCTAAAGGTGATGAAACATCAAGCATGCCTTTCAATAAGGTATTCCAAAACTATTTTCAAAAGAATTTCGAAGACCAGTTTACAAGAGCAGTTCCAATCCAAACACTACCTCCAAAGTTTTCAAAACAAGATTTAAAAACGTTCTCAAAACTCCCTTGAGCTATTTTAAGAACATTTCAAAACTCCCTCGAGTCAATTTCAAAAACATTTCAAAAACATTCAAAATCATCTTCAAATCCTATTTCAAAAACACTTCAAAAATCCCAAGTCCTATTTCAAAGACATTTTTCTAAATTCTCAAGTTCTTTTTTTTCAAAGACCTCAAAATGTCTCCAAACCTTTTCAAAGACCACAAAGTGTCTTCAAACCTTTTCAAAGATCTCAATGTGTCTTTAAAACATTTGAAAGGCCCCAATGTGCCACTTTTCTATCGGGCTCTTGCCCGAACTACAAATGACTTGATTTTCGTCAAATGAGATACGTAAGCAACCTAAAATAGTGCAGTCATAA
Source organism: Euryodendron excelsum (assembly GCA_033060915.1). NCBI lineage: Eukaryota > Viridiplantae > Streptophyta > Magnoliopsida > Ericales > Pentaphylacaceae > Euryodendron > Euryodendron excelsum. The sequence goes on along the minus strand of CM065393.1, from coordinate 7,084,155 downwards.
CTTTTATTTCTACCCAAGTTCCCTTCCCAAAACTTTCTATCCATTCAAGATTTCTATTTCAAATTTCATCAAACTTTCATGTTTTTCAAACATTTTTTTCAAGACTTATATCATGCATCATTCATCCAAAAAAGTGATAACCAAACCCCGTTTTCAAAACTCTAGAGTGGATATTAAATGGATAATGGTAACCAGGTATTCTAGTGAGTGAATAAAGGGTGATTAGACATGTAAGTACCAAAAAGGCGGGGTAGGGTGATGATCTTAGGATATCTTCTCTACACGTAACCAACTCCAGGACCATAGATTTCTGTTTTTGAAAGACCAAAATGGAGTTAATTTTTAAAAAGGCTTAAAACTTTTCAAAGGTTGCCAAACAACCTATTTTCTTAGAAACCCTTTCTTGAATAAGTTTTCCAAAACCTTTTTTCTAAAACCCTATGTGTAATCTTCGAATTATACCTAGTTTTAGGTATCCTAACTCACATTAATCAAATTATGTGGTAACTCCTATTTTTCTAAAAGAGCCCTTAATCAAATCAATTCCAAGCCCAAACCTAATCGCACTCGTCTTTCTAGGAGAATGAGTTTTATTGACAGAGTTCTGTGCTTTTTCCCAAGCCGAAAATACTTGATTAAAACTAGGGCACGACAGCTGGCGACTCCGCTAGGGATCAAACCCAAAATCTCTGGTTTCGCAGACCAGCTTTATCCACTTTTCAAAATTCTTCTAAGTTTCCAAAACAAACATTATTTTCCAAAATGGTTTTTGAATAAGTGTCATCACTTGCATTCATTATTTACATACATGCATTGCATTGATCATCCATTTTATCTTGCATTGAGTCTGTCAAAAAGTTACTAACTCCCTTCTTGAATTTTCTTTTGTAGGTGGACCTTTGTTCACACTTCATTTTTTAATGTCATAATTAACCGCTATGTATATAATGAATGAACAGGATGTGATGTATATTGTTGGGTCCTTTCCTCCATTTTAAAAAAATTTCACACACACTTGGTGCGCTCACTTGCATTTGCATTTGCATTTTGCATATATTACTTGGTTACTACCCTTCTAGATCGAAAGGGGAATAGTATATTAACTATGGGCGGATGCTGTGTCAGTTTCTCAGCCTACGCTCTCTTGATAGTTTTTCCACTTGAACCACCAACCAAAGATAAGGTTCACCTTTTCGGCGATGGGCACCGAAGGTTTGAAGGTTCGGGGAACCGAGCTTTTTAGGAAGCATTAGCAAACCCCTAACCTCATGCTCATTTAGCACCCCCATGCGTAGCCGAACCTCTGCCAGATTTAGGACATACACATCAATTTCAAAACTATGGAGGAAAGGGCGACCATTTTACTTTCTCTTATATCTTGTCTAAATTCATATTGTTATGGCACTTAATTTTTGTCATTATGTTATGCACATATCTTTATGCATCATAACTGCTCATGCATTTGTATTCATTTCAAGACAAGAGTTCCCAAAGTAACTCGAGTCATTGCATCTTCTTGCATCTGATAAACCCCCAAAAAAAGGCCAAAAGGCCTTCTTGCTCAAATCAAGCCAACCAAAACTCCTAAGGGTACCAAGAGACCCTAAGGATTCATGGTAACCATCAAAGTCATCTCATAAAGAGGGTCCCTAATCTCTCTTCGCTCACAAAGATAGGGCTACCAAGAAAACAAAGGGGCAATTCAAAATCAAGGTCTCTCATCAACCTCCATCTAAGAAGGCGAACCCGAAAACTCAAGAGTAGTTTAAGATTTCAAATGTAAAGATAGGATAGGAGGAAGTCCCATGGAAAATGTTCCCCCTCCCTGTTTTAATGTATTTTTTAAAATTCTATGTACAAAGGAAATTCATCTCGATAAAATTGTAATTTTTGTTGAATAAATGAATGTACGAATGAATGGCTACAAGTGCAGGTATAGTATTGGATAATAGGGGCAGGGCCTTATCTCCAAAACTTAAGCCAAAGCATAATGCTTAGTCCCCCTCAAAAGGCAGAGGCATCCCTAAGTCATGCATTGCATAAAGCTTTTCTCAATACGAAAACTAACATGTGATCTTTTTCTTGTTTTTCTTATTTTCTGTTTCCCCCTCATCTCACAAAAGACTAGTAATAGTTTTTAGTGAGACTTGCTTGCATTCTAAGTCACCATTACACTCAAAAAAGGAAAAAAAAGAACACGAGTGCCTCTGTACTCCGAACACCAGTCTTTACCCAACAACAAGCAGCACAAATGACAAGCGAAGGCAATACTCTCGAGCAGTAGAACAGCCCAGTGACACGGGAGACAGTGAATGAGATGAAGGAAAAGTTTGGGTTTTGAAAGGTTAAGAATTTGGAAAATTTAGGATTTAGAAAGTTTTAACTTAAGAAAGTTTTGAATTTAGAAAGTTTGAAATTTAGAAAGTTTTGGCTTCAGAAAGATTTGAAAATTTGAAAGTTTGGAATTTGAAAAGTTTAGAATTTTAGAAATTCTTGAAATTTAGGAAAGGTTTGACTTTGAGAAAGATTTGAAGATTTAAATTTGGAAAGTTGAAATTTGAAAAGGTATAGAATTAAGAAAGGTTGGAATTAGGAAAGTTTTGAAAGCTTAAAGTTTAAGGAAAGATTTAAACGTTCAAGTTTTGGAAACTTAAGATTTAGAAAAGTATGAGATTAGGAATTAGTGGATTAGGAAAGGTTTAGACTAGTAAGGATTGAGATTCCTATTTCCTAAGGATTGGATTTTGTTTCCAAAAATGGAGGATTGGATCCAGTTTTCTAAATGGGGAGATTAGATTTAGTTTCCTAAAACGGAGGATTTGATTTGGCATGGAATTAGAAAGATGAAGTTTTGGAAATTCTAGATTTTGAAGTAGAAAATAGGTTTTGGAAACTTATGAATTTGATGTAGAAAAGAGAATTTTGAAAATCTAGGTTTTGAGGCAAGATTGGAAATCATATTTTAGAAAAGAAAATTAGGATTTTCTAATCGTGGCTCTAGGGTTTAACTTAGGTAAGGAATTTTTAGAAAGTGAGTTTTTGGAAAAAAAAAAAAAAGTTTTTTGAAAGAGATCTTAGAAAGGAGTTTTTAGAAAGTGATTTTGAAAACAGAGTTTTTGGAAAGAGATTGTTGGAAAGAAATTTTAGGAAGGAGTTTTTAGGAAGGAAACATAGGGAGCATTTTTAGAAAGGGAATTTTGAAGAGAGCTTTTTGGAAAGGAGTTTGAAAAGAATTTTGGAACATAGATTTTTGAAGAGAATTTTTAGAAAAAAAAATTTTGGAAAGGAGCTTGGAGAGAGTTTGTAGAAAGTATGTTAGAAAAGGAATTTTTAGAAAAGCAGATTTGAAAAGAGAGTTTTTAGAAAGTCCATAAAAATATCTTACTTTCTTAAAGCAATTCTAACCATAAAAGGTTAAAACCACTCTAAGATAGTGGTTTTGAAAACAACAAAGAATTGAAAATATGGACTATATTGGTCACTTTAAATGTAACACTTTCCTAAAGCAACCCCAGCCATGGAAATGCTAGAATCACCTTAGGATTATGGTTTTAAAATAAGTTTTGAAGAAAAAAATTTAATGCAAGTTTTGAAAACAAGTTTGAAAACAAATTTTGGAGGAATGTAAGATTATGATATGCACAATGCAAGTTGGAGTCGTGAACATACAAGGTTAAAGGCTTCACCACATAATCAAGGGGGCCAAACCCACGAGGTCTCCAGTTAGACTAAGAGAAAGCCCCTGACACAGTGACCTTCAATAGCCTAATCATACACATGGACCAAAAAGTCCCTTGTTTTAAGCATTCAAGAAAGGAGGAGAAGAAGATGAGGGATTAAAATAGAAGAAAACCCAAGTGGGTTCGGAGAGAGAAGGGAGGGGGGAATTGCGTAAATGTAAATAGAGAGCCTACCTTGTGTCTTATTTTATTTTGCTTGCTTTGCTTCGGTCCTCGCTTCGCTTTGCGTTAATTTTCAAGGGCTTGTCTTGATTTTTGAGAGCTTCAGGTTGCAGTACTTCAAGTCTTCAATGGAGGCTTTGGAGGCTAGTGTGTGAGTGTATTTGAGTGTATAAGAGTAGAAGAGAACTAGGGTTTGTATATGGGGGCTAGGGTTTGGAAAACCTAAAGAAGACTAGGGTTTAGGGAGGCTACGAGCTTTGTGTATCAAAGAGGAGAGTTTTTAAACTGACTTTACGAACCATTTTCATGCTAAAAGAGGCTCTGTATTTATAGACAAAGGAATGACTTGGCGCTTGTTGCAGTGGCGTAAGGCCAAATTTTAGCCTGGCGCCATTGCTAGTTGCGCCAACCAATTAGGAAATGTTTAAGGTCGGCAAACAATGTATCTTCAGAAGATTTAGGCGCCTGTACTAGTGATTACCATGCAATTTTTAGCCTAGCTTCACTGAGAGTGACCCCGAAAGGTCCAGGAATGATTTGAAGAGCTAGGAATGGCCTGGAAGGCCAGAAAGGAACAAGAACCCATAGAACAATGTCTTGGGAGTAGCAGACTTGAAAAATGAATGTCAAGATGTGACGGAAGGGTTGACCAGGCTATTACGGGCAGACCGGTGAATCGGATCAGAAAGCTGCTAGAATGGACTTAGAATGTCTCGGAAGAATACTCGAGGTTTGGAAACATTACTTAGAATGCCACAGGAGGTTACCAGTTTGATACCCAAGGCCAATATGGTTGGAAGAGGCGACCGGCCCACTAGGGGTAAAACAGTCATTTCGCACCGAGTTTGCGAGAACTGATTAGGAATGATCCAGAGCGATAAAGAAAGGTCAAGAGAACTATAAAAAGTATTCTCGGGAAGTTACTAGTTTGATACCCATAGACAGTGTGGTTTCTAAGGCGCTCGGATGCTTAGGGGTAAAATGGTCATCTTGGCCGAAATGTCTCGAAATTGGCCCGAAACCGACTGAATTGGCCGAATACCTAGAGTGGACTTGCCGTTTTGAAGATTTAGGTACTGTCTCGAGAAACGTGCCAGAAATGGCCCTAGGGGTAGTTTGGTCATTTTTCACCGAAGTGGGATAGCAGGCACTGGTGTTGACCTAGGTTTTGAGTGTTTTCATCACTCTGACACCGGTTCTGTGATATAGGGGTTTGCTGGTAATTCCCTATATTGACCTATTTATGAGTGTTTCTGTCACTCCGACGGTTGCGATGTTTATGAGTATTTTCGTTACTCTAACGAGTCGTGATCATTCCAGAGACTGCCTAATCTCTGGAAGCTACTAGGTGGACTTAGCGCTTGAGGAATTAACTTTCTCGGAGTGCATGCCGAAACGGACATTGTTTTATTGGCGGGCTAGCAGGCACTAAAGGTGGACTGTTCTACCATGTCGAGGACTTGGGATCTAGTTCCGATTGACGGATTTAAAGGGACCTACCATTCTGAAGTGTTCACTCAAAAACATGCCGGACAGCATGGACTTACCACCTTGAAGAATTAACTTTCTCGAGTGTGTCGGATTTAATTGGAATTGGAATTGGAATTGGACTGGAATTGGATTGGAAAAGGGGACTTACTGTCTTCGAGAAGACATGCCCATTGGAATTGGACCGAATAATGCCCCCAAGGGCATTTTGGTTATTTTGCTTCTATTTGGGCCCAATGGGCCCGCGAAGTGATGGATTGACGGGATGAGACTTAGAAAATTGATTTAGATTAGAATATGTCTATATTGACTTGAACTCAAGTCTAGTCGGAATGGAGACTGCCGAGCGGGTAAAAATGGGGTGCTTAGAGCTGCCCCTCTTTTTTTGTCTTTGCTTGTCGAAGACAGAAAATGATAGAGTAAGAGTCACATGTTGACCGTGAGGCGGTCGGAGGGACAAACTTTGGAAATTTTTTGAAAATGGAAGTTTGGAAATGGATATTGGGCCTAAAAGGCCTTTAAAATTGAGTTTTGGCGGGAAAAAGGGTAAAACTACCCAGAATTTGGTAGAATTGGCTTGGCGCCATTGCTAGTGGCGCCAGGCTTGGGTTCAAAACCAGAAATATTTCTACTTCGATGTTGCTGTGGGAGTTGAGGATTTTTCGAAAAACCGAGAGGCATTGCGAGAAAACCGACTTAGACACTGAAGGAGTGCTTCAGAGGTACCACGAGGGATTGCCAGAAGTAGACACCGTCACCGGAAAAGTCACCGGAAGAGAAAATTTCGAAGGAGAACTCCAAGAGGTGAGTTTTTGATTTTATGTTGATTTTGATGTGTAGAATTCCATTTGAACCATGTGAATAGTAGAAATTGATGTTTCGATATGTTTTGAACAGTGTGGTGAAGTTATCTTTGCATTTTGGTGCTTGTTTTGATTTAATTTTAGTGATATTACGTGATTATGTGAAGAGGGTTTCTACAAGAATTGAGGGTTTATTCCTACAGCTTTGGGCATTGAGTTTTTAGGCTAGATTTTTATACCGTGTGCCTTAGAAAAATATGTTTAACAACCATGTGAAGTTTCATGATTTTTTGAAAACTTCTTCAATTTTTTATTTTTTGAAAAATAGAAAAAGACTTAAAAAAATAGAAAAAATGGTGAAAATTGTGAAAGTGATGAAATTAATAGAGTTTAAAATTTAGAAAAATATAGGAATATTTTAGAAAATATTTGAAATGATTTTGAGAAATTTGTAGGATAACTTTGAAAACCATTGATTCGTTGAAAAATAAAACAAGTCTTTTGAAAAATTTAAAAATTTGAAAAGTATGTGCGGGTGTTGGTGCTATGTGATTGTGATGTTGTAGAGTGCACAATTTTTGTTTTGTGTTGATGTCGTGGGTGTTGTAGGGACCATTTTTAAACAAAATTCTCCCAAAATTTTTAGAAATTAGGGAAAGAGTTGGAAAATGTTTTGAAATAAAATCTTTTTGAAGGAAAAAGACAGAAAACCCTTGAGATTTTAGAAAAATCGTTTTGACTCGAAGTTGAAAAATTAAAATGTGTAGGAAATTCATTTTGACTTAGAAGTAGAAATTAAAAATCAAAATGTGTAGGAAATTCATTTAAAAAATTTTTATTTTATTTTATTTATTTATTATTTGTTTACTTTTATTGTTTATTTATTTATTTTATATTTTTTTGCCTTCTGCTTATATTTCTTATCTGTATATACCGTATATTAACACCTCTTCCCTTGGCTTATCTTTTTAGGATGGCAAATGCGGGTGATGATGGTTCCGAGAGGAGACGTCGCTCCGGGAAGGCAGTTCGGATGGATTCTGTTAGTGGTTCCAATTGATATAGGGGTAGCCAGAGATCTACTGGACAAGCATCATCTAGTCAGAGTGGACAGGGGAGTAGGCCACCTGTCGACCCCTTTCCTCCGGTTGAGCAGGCCTTTGAGAAGGAGATTGATGCAGAGGAGGAGGTGCCGAGTCTTAGCGATCAGGTGACTGGTTACGGGAGAGCCTCCATCCGACACAGATGGACAGACGCTGAGCTAGGTGACTTGGAGGTACTAGACATTCCACCGCTGGGGGATCTTGCCTATCATCCCAGTCTATATTCTAGATAGCATTTGCCTCCAAGCATGCACATAACCTTCAGAGGGGCTGTCCATAAGGTGTTTGTGACCATGCAGTGAGCCGCTCCATCTTACCATGCTTTCCTGGCTGAGATTGGGTTTAGGGCCTTCATGGGATTACACGCTAACCGCCTAAACAGGCATCTTGTGTTGGCGCTTATTGAGAGGTGGTTCAGAGAGACGGGGACCTTCCATTTTGTTGGTTTTGAGTTAAGACCCACTCTATCGGACTAGGTGATCATCACGGGGCTTTCCTTTATCAGTCAATAGAGACAATGCATGCATTCTGCTGGACTTGCCCTCTCGCGAGCATTCTGCTTTTCCAGTTTCCTGGCTCAATCGTGATGATCGTACCTTTGTTGTTGAGCCATCACCTGCCCGCCAAGACATCATTAGGCGGCGACTTGTTTTGTATATCATCTTCAGTTGCTTCTGCAACAACAATAAGTCTCTAGTGCTTTTTCGGTTGGTGAGTATAGTGGCTGATCTTGGGGTTTTATCTGAGGTGAATTAGGGGTCCTTCTCCTTCTGTTGCTTCCTTCAGTCGATGCGGGTCCGGACCTCTTCTCGTTGGGGCAGCATGACTAGTTTTTAGCCTTTTCTTGTCTGGTGGAGCTACGAGTACCTGCTTGTTTGTTGTCCTGCATTTATTGAGGATGACCTTTACCCTTGTGCTTTGAGGTGGGCTCGTGACCGGGTAGCGCAGCGATCGAAGATCATTAACTTTATGACACTACGGGCGAACCTAGAGTTGATCAAGGCACGAGACGTGACTTGGCAACCTTTCATTGGATCAGTTCATTATGAGACAATGCGGTATTTGGTCCCATAGTCTGTATTGAGGGCTTCCTTTCTTAGCGATGATTCTTGGGAGTCCTACCAGGGAGACCGGCATTGGTGACAGTTTCATGAGGACTTCCAGTCAGCAGGAGATCCAACGGAGTACATGTTTGGAGCCTTGGTGGAGGGAGTTCCTATTCCCTATCAGGAGTGCCAGCGAGGTGCCAAATTCTTGCTTCCTCCGGAGACAGACTATGCCGCAGACTTTGGAGCTCATCCTGTCGATGCTTTCACTCAATTTGAGGTAGTAGTCGACGAATACGTTGTGGGCCAAGAGGTGGTCGACTTGGGGTGCCGTGCTGGAGGATACGTGCCCCAGGTTGAGTTTTCTACTGTGAGGGACCAGATGGACCGATACTAGATGGAGCGAGATCAGTACCAGGCAAAGGTAGCTTCCTTAATGGCTCGGTTAGCCCAGATGGGAGGTGGTAGGGTATGTTGTCTCTTCCCTCCTTCTTTTTGCTCTCCTATTGGTTAGTTATTCCTTTGCCCTACTGATTCTATTTTTGTCTTCTTTGCAGGATGCTGGTGCTTCTAGTAGCTACCCACCTCCTATGAATCCAGGTTTTGGGGATTTCGATCCCAAGGATATTTACTTTGATCTTTGACAGATGCCCCATGTCATAAACCCTGATCTTCTTTTGCCCCTATCCTGGCAATGTATTTATGTTAGACATTTTTATTATGTAAATTTTGTACGAAGATGGATGTTTATAATAGTTAAATGCATGGACAGGCAAAGATATTTATGATTTTTACAGCTAAGTATATGATCAAATGCATGTGATGGACGATGATATTGCATATTTATTTCTTAAGTTGATATTAAACTATGATGGTGACTTCTGTTTATACAGAGAGTTATATACTATGTATGCGGAGCTCATGCCGATTTTTTTTTAAAGAAAATATATGCACATATTAGAAATATATTAGTTAATGAAATGACAAGGAGTGTCATCGAACTCGTTATCTCCAGAATGGTAACTCCTTCATTCTCGGGGGTCTGGCCTCTCTTCTAGCTTAACTTTACCTTGACGGGATGATAGCACTTCGTACCTTTCTCAACTTTTTTACTGCCTCTGATTTCTTTACCTTGGGGATAGTGTATAGGATTCTTGGGCTGAAACTCAACTCTCGGAGTTTTAGCAACAGCTTACCTGGCTTTTAGCAAAGCGATAAGTGGCCAATCTTTCAATATGAGAAGACTTTGCTTTAGGAGCGTAATGTAGGCTAGGTTATGAGGTTTTCAAAACAATGTGATATGTAGGTTCAAATTCAATGTTAATTTCAGCAGGGTTTAGATCCATACCATCCTTGACTATTTTTCTTTCAGTAGGGTTAGCATCCTTTCTTAACTTCGGCAGCGTGTCTAGCTCATTTAGATCAAGCAATTTGTTTTCAATTAGAGTGGACTTTAATAGGGTTGTAATGTAGACCATGGTTTTGGAGTTTTGCAAGAAAAGGTAAAGGCTCAAACCTATTGTTTCTATTGGGCTTCTTTGTAACCTAAGATCACCTATTGTCTCTTCCCTCATTCTTCTTTTTGCTCTCCTATTGGTTAGTTATTCCTTTGCCCTACTAATTCTATTTTTGTCTTCTTTGCAGGATGCTGGTGCTTCTAGTAGCTACCCACCTCCTCTAAATCCAGGTTTTGGGCATTTCGATCCCAAGGATATTTACTTTGATCTTTGACAGATGTCCCATGTCAAACCCTGATCTTCTTTTGCCCCTATCCTAGCAATCTATTTATGTTAGACATTTTATTATGTAAATTTTGTACGAAGATGGATGTTTATGATAGTTATACGAATGGACAGGCAAAGATATTTATGATTTTTACAGCTAAGTATATGATCAGATGCATGTGATGGACGATGATGTTGCATATTTATTTCTTAAGTTGATATTAAACTATGCTGGTGACTTCTGTTTATACAGAGAGTTATATCCTATGTATGCGGAGCTCATGCCAATTTTTTTTTTAAAGAAAATATATGCACATATTAGAAATATATTAGTTAATGAAATGACAAGGAGTGTCGTCGAACTCGTTATCTCCGGAGTGGTAACTCCTTCATTCTCGGGGGTCTGGCCTCTCTTCTAGCTTAACTTTACCTTGACGGGATGATAGCACTTCGTACCTTTCTCAACTTTTCTACTGCCTCTGATTTCTTTACCTTGGGGTTAGTGCATAGGATTCTTGGGCTGAAACTCAACTCTCGGAGTTTTAGCAACAGCTTACCTGACTTTTAGCAAAGCGATAAGTGGCCAATCTTTCAATCTGAGGAGACTTTGCTTTAGGAGCGTAATGTAGGCTAGATTATGAGGTTTTCAAAACAATGTGATATGTAGGTTCAAATTCAATGTTATTTTCAGCAGGGTTTAGATCCATACCATCCTTGACTATTTTTCTTTCAGTAGGGTTAGCATCCTTTCTTAACTTCAATAGTGTGTCTAGCTCATTTAGATCAAGCAATTTGTTTTTAATCAGAGTGGATTTTAATAGGGTTATAATGTAGGCCATGGTTTTGGAGTTTTGTAAAAAAGAGTAAAGGCTCAAACTTTCTACTGGGCTTCTTTGTAACCTAGGATCACCTTTAAATTTCTTTCCCAACTCTTACTATATACTCCTCGAGGTGAAAATGCCTATTTTCTTTTACCCTTTCTATATGCTTTCTGAGATAAACATGACTTTCTTCTCTTTCGGCCATTATATTATGCTTTTCAAGATGGTACAATCATGATTTTCTTCAGGGCCCTTTTCTTAGAATTTTTTTTTTTTTTTTTGCGGCCTCTTACCCATTGGCAACTCTTTTCTTTTGCTTTTTATTTCTTTTCTTTCCTTTTATGAAACAAACAATATTACAACCCCTTTTTCCTTTAGACATTTTCTTTAATAATTCAATCTAACCCAATTTGAGCGGTGATCCCTAGTTTGGGGGTTTCCTCGAAAGAAGATAAATGGCTCAACGGGTTTGGCAAGTGGTTGTTTTTTATTGTATGAGAAGTTAAATGAGGGTCTCTCTTCATTTTAAACTAGATTGTTTGATCTATAGAGCCTTCAATGAAGCCCTAGCACGATAGAGGGTGGATACTATTCCTAGAGTTCTCGATTATTGTCTGCCCTAGTGTGGAGAGGACGGTTTTGGATCAGGGTTAACAAGGAAAACTTTGCTTGCAACGAGGCACTAGGGGCTAAGCAAAGGGAATATAAGCACTTTTGTTTTTATATGGAAAAATGAAAGATGGCTCCTCTTTATTTTGATAACCTCGCCACTCATTGCTTAGCTTCGGTGTCTTGTAAGTGCTACCTTTAGGTAGTTTCCTCACTCATCCTTACACTCTCTCTCTCTTCGGAAAGCTAATCATTTGGCGAGTGGTTAACTCATGCTATCATCCCTTTAAGTCAGATTATTCCGTAGGATAAACCATGCCCCTTATGTAGAAAAAATTCACCATTCACAAGAGAAAATAAGATAACAGCAATGAATAAAAGGACTTAATCATTTCATTATAGTAGTGAAAGCATATAGTTCTATTTTAAAGAAATAAAAATACAGATATTAGCAAAATGTAAAAGGGATAGAAAGAAAGTGGGTGAAAGCACCCCTCTCTTGTACGCTTTTGAAGAGAACCCATTTTAGCAAGATCTTGGGACAATGCTCACATCTTCGATACTTCATTCGTGATTTGGGTCCTTGGCTAAGGCAAGACAAGCAATGGCTTCTTCTAGAGCTCTAAACATGTCGGCAGTGATGGTGTAGTTGGTAACTTCATTTACCCCTTTGATGTCCTTGGCGGCAGGCTTTTCCGCAATTAGAAGGGCTAACTCGCCTCCCTCTAACTCGAATGGCTCTGTTGGTGTCTTTGGCTCTTTTAGCTCCTAGCCCAGGTCTTCATAGTCGCACTCGATCATCGGCCAAGGGTTCTCTAGTAAATGATTCTCTGCCACGGCATACTTTGGGTGTAGAAACTCAGCATCCTATCCATCAACAGCCATGTTTTCAAAAAGCTCTTCTTCTGGAAACGTTGGCTCCTCAACTGGCCAATCAGAAAAATCTAGCACCTCACTAGGGTTATAGAGATAGATCATGCATAATGGGAGATTCTCTTCCCAGTCACCTTATTTATCAGTCTCGTAATACTCCTCGTAATCCTCAGCCTTGAGTTCATCGAACTCTCTCTCGCCTTCCACTTCTACTAGTATCATATTGACGGTATGGTCCGATAGAGGGTTGGTGTTCACATTGGGGGTTGGAGCAGGATTCATCGGTTGAAGATTAATGGTCTTGTTGTTGATTAAGTCTTGGATCTTATGCTTGAGAGAGAAGCAGCTTTTGGTGTCATGCCCTTGGCCACCCAAATGGTATTCATAAGTGAGGGCGGCATTGAAGGTTGGGGGTAGAAGGCTTGGCAATGGGCGAGTAGGTATGGGCTTCATGATGCTGTTCTTCAACAGGTCATGATAAGCCTCAGTTTGGGTGCAGGCTAAGGTGTCAAAAGTACGGATGCGTCAGGCAGATCTATTAAATTTGGGTCATGCCCCAGCGGGGCCATAGTTAGGGGTTAGAACAAGCATGGTTAAAGTGGGTAAGGGCAAGACAGTGTGTGATTGTAGTGGGCGACGGTATTGGGGTGGTTAGCCAGGTAGGATGGCAAACACCTTGCTCTTTTTCTTGATTATTCCTCTTGTAGTAGCCACCTTCTTGGCTATGTTAGAAGAACTTTCTCCAGTCGTGGCGTAGCGGTCCATAATCCTCCCTGTCTTGAGACCGTTTTCTGTCATCTCCCCTTGCATGATAAGTTCAAAGAAGCTTTTCCCCACGCTTGTGCAGAGCTTCTCATAGAATATACCTTGGAAAGTATGTACAAACAATTGCACGTACTCCTTATCTTCCAATGGGGGATTGACTTGTGCAGCAGCTTCTTTCCATCTCAAAGCATAGTTCTTAAAACCTTCTTTTTTCCCTTACTCATAGTCATTAGAGACTATCAGTCAGAGGTGAGGTTATTATTGTGACATTACTGGGCTTTGAATGTATTAACTAGCTCGATCCAAGTTGTGATATTCCTTAGGTCCAGACGGACGAACCATTGTAGAGCAGACCCAGTGAGGCTGTGTTGGAATAATTGTATAAGAAGCTTCAAATCGTTACCATGACCACTGAGTGCCCCAGCATAGAGATTAAGATGAGCAATAGGGTTACCAATGCCGTCATACTTCTGGAAGTCAGGCATTTTGAACCTAGCAGGTCTTGGGTGGTCCGGAAATAAATAGAGCTCATCGTAGGTGTCATGGCCATGGAGACTTCACAGTGAATCCTCTAGCCCTTGGATTTTCAGACTGAGAGGGTCTAGTGGAGTCTTTTTTATGGTAGGTGAGAGCAGTATGGTTTCCTCCTCTGCTGCGTTGATCCCTTTGGCATCTTCTTTGTTCCTCCTAACATTGTCAGATTACAGCACGATCCTTGGGTTAACGGGTTCAGGGTTCTTGGACGAAGTCTTAGATGACGATGGGATTGCAGCAGTATCCTTCATGGCCATAGTTTGAATGAGTTTGAACATTTCATCCATCTTGGTTGGCAGCCAAGATGGAGAGACTTAGGGCCATGAGACTTGAGATAATTCTTCAGGGTTGGCAGCCATCAGTGATGCTCTTTGTCGGGTGAAAATGGGTCCCTAGGTGGATGTTGACCCTTCTTGGGAGTAATGTTGACTCAATGGAAGGTAATATCTGTAAATGAAAAAGAAAGAAACAAAAAAACAAGAACACAAATTGCAAGTCAGTTTCTGGTTTTTAGAGAGCTCTATGCAATGTGTCCCTATTTAAAAGGAAGACTAAATATGATGACTTTAGCTCCTTTTTTAAGAAAGGGGTTTTGCCCTTGTATGCGAGTACTCAAGCATCTATACTCAACCTTACATTCATTCACTTATGGAAAATGGGTACATTGAACTTCTAGGTCTAAAACAAAAGAGACAAAGTACATTTTAATAGGGGGAGGGGGAACATGTTTCTTTGGACGTCCACCTATCTAATTTTACATAAGGAATCCTAAACTACTCTTGAGTCTTCGAATTCGCCTTTGTTGGATTTAATGTCGAGGAGGACGCTGAGAGACCTTGTTGATCGATTGCTCCTTGTCTTCTTGGCAACCCTATCCCGATGAGCGTAGAGGGATTAGGGCCCCTCTTATGGAATGAATTGATGTGAATGCTATAAGTCCTTAGGGTTACACGGGAACCCTTAGGGTTTGGGTAGGTTTAATGCAAGGGAGAGCAATGTTGGTGTCACTCTCTTTGCGTTGATCATAGGCATGAGAAATGCAGTGACTTGAGTTACTTGGAACTCTCGTCTTGACATGGAATATGAATTGCATGAATATGGATGCAAAGAGTATAAGGAAAGAGAAATGCATTTGTAAAGTAAACGTGCATGCATAAGCAGTTAGACAAGCATTATAATAGTAAGAATATAGTCATTATAACAACAGGAATATACAGGTATAAAGGAAAGTAAAAGCATTCACCCTTTCCTCCATGTTTTTGAAAACGGTGCGCGTGTCTTAAACATGGGAGAGGTTCGGCTATGCATGGTGTCTATATGAGCATGAGATTGAGGGTTTACTAATACATCCTAAAAAGGCTCAATTCCCAGATCTTCAAACCTAGGCCCACTTCCCGAGGTGGTGCCATGATTGGTTGGTGATTTAAGCAAGGGAACCATCAAGAGGCCATAGGCGAAGAAACTGACATAGCATCTTGCCCACAACCAATACACAATTCCCCCTTCTAACTAGAAAGGATAGATCAGGATAAAAATGCAAGTATGCAAAATGCAAGTGAACGTGCAGTATGTGTGTGATTTTTTAAAGCGGAGGAAAGAGTCCAAAAACTCTCATCCATCCTGTTCATCACATTCATGCATAGCAGTTAGTATGATATAAAATAATAATGCAAACAGAAGCCCACCTACAAAACAAAGATGCAAGAGTTAGTATATAGATGGCAAGCTTAATACAAGATAATATGAATGGAATTAAATGCATGTTTTTTGAAAATAACTTTGAAAATTTGATTTTGAAAATTAAAAGTGGATAGAATTGGACAAGTTAATTGAAGACTCTACATGGGTGAAGGGTGAAGAGACATGACTATGGCCTAACCCTCGAAGTCTCCCCAGTGGAGTCGCCAGCTATCGCACCTAGATTTTTCGCAGTCGGAGAATACACACACAAGCGGAAAAAATAATGTACTCTCTCGTTAGAACTCATCCTCCTATAAAAATGAGTACGACTAAGTTTGAATTGAAAATTTGATTTAAATAAAGGGCTTTTGCAAAAATTTTGGAGTCGCCACCTAACTTGATTAAGGTGAGTTAGGTCACCTAAAAACTAAGTACAATACGAAAACTACACTTAGGGTTTTTGAAAACGATTTTGAAAACTCCCTCAAGAGAAGGTCTTTTAAAAAAATGGGTTGTTTGGAAACCTTTGGAAAAGTTTGAGCCCTTTTTGAAAAATAACTCCATTTTGGTATTTGAAAATAATGATCCAAGTTCGGAGGTTGGTTACGTATAGGGAGGACGCACTAAGCCATCATCCTATCCCGCCCTTGCGGTACCTACATGTCTATTCACCCTAGATTTACTCATTAAAGTCTTCAATTAATATATGTGCAAACTATCCACCTTGAAAAGAAAGTTTAAAAAGAAACTATCATGATGTATTATATGCAAGTGTAAGAAAAGAGAGTTTGAAAATAGATTTGAAAAAAAGGATTGAAGTTTGAAATTGGAAAGAAAGTTTTGAAAATTGAAATTGAAGAGTCGAAAATAGATTTTTGGAATTGAAAATTTGGAAATAGATATGGAATTGGAGGTTTGAAAAGTTACGAAATTAGAAGTTTGAAAAAGTTATGACCACACCCGTGAGGGTTGCCTACGTATCCTTTTTGAGAAATCAGGTCAGTCGTAGTTCGGACAAGAGTCCGATTGAAAATAAAAGATTTGATTTGAAAAAAGAGATTTTGATTTGGAAAAGGGTTTGATTTGAACTTAGAATAGAAGATTGGAATTTGAAATTTGGAATTGAAAAGTTTAGAATTTGATTTGCAAATATTAAGGTTTAGGAAACCTAGACTTAAGAAAGATGAGACTTAGGAAAGACTTGGGATTTTATGAAAGATTGGACTTGACTTGGAAGAGATTTAGAAAGGATTTGACTCAAATGTTGGACTTGAAAGATTATGGAAAGATTGGATTTAGGAAGGGTTCAGATTAGGAAAGTTTCAATTTAGGAATACTTCGGTTTAGGAAAGTTTCATTTAGGAAAGATTTCAAATTAGGAAAGTTTTGAATAGAAAAGTTTTGAAATAGGAAAAGTTTCGTTTTAAGGAAGTTTGAATTAGGAAATGTCTTGAAATAAGAAAGGTTTCGTTTTAAGAAAGAGTTAACTTTCGGAAAGATTTGAATTTAGGAAAAGTTTGGTTTTAAAAGATTAAGAATTTGGAAAGTTTATGATTTAGAAAGTTTTAACTTAAGAAAGTTTGGAATTTAGAAAGTTTTGGCTTTAGAAAGATTTGAAATTTAGGAAGTTTGGAATTTGGAAAGTTTAGAATTTTAGAAATTCTTGAAATTTAAGAAAGGTTTGACTTTGAGAAAGATTTGAAGATTTAGATTTGGAAAGTTGAAATTTGGAAATGTATGGAATTACGAAAGGTTGGAATTAGGAAAGATTTGGAAGCTTAAATTTTAAGGAAAGATTTAAACGTTCAAGTTTTGAAAACTTAAGATTTAGGAAAGTATGAGATTAGGAATGAGTGGATTAGGAAAGGTTTAGACTAGGAAGGATTGAGATTCCTTCCTAAGGATTGGATTTTGTTTCTAAAAGAGATGATTTGATTTTGTTTCCAAAAACGGAGGATTAGATCTAGTTTCCTGAATGGGGAGATTAGATTTGGTTTCCTAAAACAGAGGATTTGATTTGGCATGAAATTGGAAAGATGAAGGTTTGAAAATCCTAGATTTTGAAGTAGAAAATAGGTTTTGGAAACTTATGATTTTGATGTAGAAAAGAGGATTTTGAAAATCTAAGTTTTAAGGCAAGATTGGAAATCATGTTTTAGGAAAGAAAATTAGGGTTTCCTAATCGTGGCTTTAGGCTTTAACTTAGGTAAGGAATTTTTGGAAAGTGAGTTTTTGAAAAAGAAGATTTTTGAAAGAGATCTTAGAAAGGAGTTTTTAGAAAGTGATTTTGAAAATAGAGTTTTTGAAAAGAGATTGTTGAAAAGGAGTTTGAAAAGAGTTTTGAAAAATAGATTTTTGAAGAGAATTTTTAGAAACCAATTTTGGAAAGGAGATTGGAGAGAGTTTTTAAAAAGTATGTTGGAAAAGGGATGTTTAGAAAGAGAGATTTGAAAAAGAGAGTTTTTAGAAAGTCTATAAAAATATCTCACTTTCTTAAAGCGATTCTAACCATAAGAAGGTTAGAACCACTCTAAGATAATGGTTTTGAAAATAACAAGGATTTGAAACTATGGACCATATTGATCACTTTAAATGTAACACTTTCCTAAAGCAACCCTAGCCATGGAAAGGCTAGAATCACCTTAGGATTGTAGTTTTGAAAACAAGTTTTGAAAACAAGTTTTGAAGAAGAAAATTTAATGCAAGTTTTGAAAACGGTTTTGATGCAAGTTTTGAAAATAAGTTTGAAAACAAATTTGGGAGGAATGCAAGATCATGATATGCACAATACAAGTTGGGGTCGTGAACATACAAGGTTAAAGGATTCATCACATAATCAAGGGGGCCGAACCCACGTGGTCTCTAGTTAGACTAAGAGAAAGCCCTCGACACAGTAACCTTCAATAGCTTAATCCTACATATGGACCGGAAGTCCCTTATTTCAAGAAAGAAAGAAGAGGAGGAGGGGGGGGGGGGGGGGAGGGAGAGAAGATGGGGGATTAAAATAGAAGAAAACCCAAGTGGGTTCAGAGAGAAAAGAGAGATGGGGGAATTGCATAAATGTAAATAGAGGGCCTATCTTGTGTCTTGTTTTATTTTGCTTGCTTTGCTTCGGTCCTCACTTCGCTTTGGGTCAGTCTTCAAGGGCTTGTCTTGATCTTCAAGAGCTTCGGGTTGCGACACTTTAACTCTTCAATGGAGGCTTTGGAGGCTAGTGTATGAGTTTATATGAGTGTATAGGAGTATAAGAGAGCTAAGGTTTGTATATGGGGGCTAGGGTTTGGAAAATGTAAAGAAGACTAGGGTTTAGGGAGGCTACGAGCTCTGTGTATCGAAGAGGAGAGTTTTTAAACTGAGTTTGCAGACCCTTTTCATGCTGGAAGAGGCTCTGTATTTATAAACAGAGGAATGACATGGTGCATGTTGCAGTGACGCCAGGCCAAAAATTGGCTTGGCGCCACTGGTAGTGGTGCCAGCCAATTAGGAAATGTTTAAGATCGGCAAGTAACGTATCTTTAGAAGATTTGGCCAATTGTAGTAGTGACTACCATGCAATTTTTAGCCTAGCTTTACTATCAGTGACTCCGGAAGGTCTGGGAATGATTTTGCATCGAGTTTGCTGGAACTGACTCAGAATGATTTGGAGAGATAAAGGAGGTCGAGAATACTATAAAAAGCATTCTTGGGAGGTTACCTGTTTAATACCTAGAGATGGTGTGGTTCCCGGGAGACTCGGATGCCTAGGGGTAAAATGGTCATCTGGATCGGAATGTCTTGGAATTGCCCGAAACCAACTGAAGGCACCTAATCATACCAGATTTTCTTTAAGACAATCTTGGAAGGGTGGAGTTAGCGTTCTGAGGACTTAGGTACTGTCATGAGAAACGTGTTGGAAATGGCCCTAGGGGTAGTTTGGTCATTTTTCACTGAAGTGGCCTAGCAAGCACCGGTGTTGACCTGGGTTTTGAGTATTTTCGTCACTCTAACGGCAGTCCTGTGATATAAGGGTTTGTTAGCAATTCCTTATATCAACCTATTTACAAGTGTTTTTGTCACTTCGACGGTTGCTGTGTTTACGAGTATTTTCATTACTCTAACAGGTCGCGATCATTCCAGAGACTGCCTAATCTCTGGAAGCTGCTAGGTGAACTTAGCACATGAGGAATTAACTTTCTCGAAAGGCGTGTTGAAAAGTACATTGCTACATTGGCGTGCTAGCAGACACCAAATATGGACCGTTCTACCATCTCGGGGACTTGGGGTCTTGTCTTGGTCTACGGGTTTGAAGGGACTTACCGTTTTGAAGAGTCACTCGGAAACGTGCCAAACAAGATGGACTTACTGCCTCGAGGAATCAACTTTCCCGAATATGCCGGATTTAATTGGAATTAGAATTGGAATTGGACTAGAATTGGATTAGAAAATGGGACTTACCGTCTTCGAAAAAACGTGCCCATTGAAATTAGATCGAATAATGCCCCCAAGGGCATTTTGGTCATTTTGCACTATTTGGGCCCAATGAGCCCATGAAGCGATGGATTGATAGGATTAGACTTGGAAAATTGATTTAGATTGGAATATATCTATATTGACTTGAACTCAAGTCTGGACGGAATGGAGACTACCCAGCTAATACAAATCCCACCAAACAATGAAAATGTCTTCCAGGACCAACCCCGAACAGTCCGACACGCTTAACATCCCACTCCAACCCATTCTGACCATTTTTAACAAATTCTTATGAAAATGACCATTTTGCCCCTAACAATCTAAACGCGCCCCGAAACTACACCAGTCCTAGAATATTGAATGGCGGGTCCCATTATACACCTATGTTTAACCTGAGGTGAACCTTATGACAGTAAACACTCCCGACTCAACGAAAGACCCCTAGAGCGTCTCGCAGACACTCTGCCAAGATTGCCTTTTCTCCCGATTTTTTGGTTATAACCCACCGTCAAGTGACTTGAGAAATGTGTAAACTACGAAATTTCCAAAAGCTCCATCATAGGTGTTT
Organism: Euryodendron excelsum; assembly: GCA_033060915.1. Lineage (NCBI taxonomy): Eukaryota > Viridiplantae > Streptophyta > Magnoliopsida > Ericales > Pentaphylacaceae > Euryodendron > Euryodendron excelsum. The sequence goes on along the minus strand of CM065393.1, from coordinate 7,063,790 downwards.
CCATTGATACTACTTGATCGGATAGATCATTTCCCGAAGCTCCTCATTGTCATGCCCAGATTTTTTGCACTCGAGGAATACTCACATGAGCGAAAAAAATGCTGTACTCTCTCGTTAGAACTCACTCTCCTAGAAGAATGAGTGCGACTAGGTTTGAATTGAAAATTTGGTTTGAATAAAGGGCTTTTGAAAAAGATTTGGAGTCGCCACCTAACTTGGTTAAGGTGAGTTAGGTCACCTAAAAACTAAGAATAATTCGAAGACTACACTTAGGGTTTTTGAAAAAAGGTTTTGGAAAGATCTCCTCAAGAGAGGGTTTTTGAGAAAAACAAGTTATTTGGCAACCTTTGAAAAAAATTTAGCCCTTTTTGAAAAATAACTTCGTTTAGTCTTTCGAAAACAGTGATCTAGGTTCAAAGGTTGGTTACGTGTAGGGAAGACGCACTAAGCCATCACCCTACCCCGCTCTTTCGGTACCTACATGTCAATCTACCCTAAATTCACCTATGAGAATCTTTATCTAACTATTGTTCAATCCTATCCACTTTGAAAAAGAATGTTTGAAAAGAAACTAACATGATGTATGATATGCAAGTGCAAGAAAAGAGAGTTGGAAAATAGATTCAGAAATAGATTTGGAAAGGAATGGATTTGATTTGAAAAGGTAGAGATAGAAATTTGAATTTGGAAAGAATGTTTTGGAAATTGAAAATAGAGATTTGGAAATAGAAATTGGAAATTGGAAGTTTGAAAATAGATTGGAGATTTGAAAAGATTATAGAATTAGAAATTTGGAAAATGTGGAGGAATTTGAAATTTGAAAGAAGTTGTGGAATTGGAAATTTAAAAAATGTTGTGGGATTGGAGATTGGAAAGAAGTTATAGAAATAGAAATTTGAAACATGTTGTGGAATTTGAGATTTAAAAAATGTTGTGACCGCACCCATGAGGGTTGCCTACGTATCCTTTTGGATGAATCAGGTCAGTCGTAGTTCGAACAACAGTTCAATTGAAAATAGAAGAGTTGATTGGAAGAAAGAGATTGAATTAGAAATTGGATTGGAAAATAGAGAGATTGAACTTTGATTGGAAGATTTGAAAAGACTGGTTTTAGGAAACTTAGACTTAGGAAAGAGAAGATTTAGAAACGACTTGAGATTAAGAAAAATTGGACTCGAATGTTAGACTTGGAAGATTGGAATTAGGAAAGGTTCGAATTAGAAGAGTTTTATTTTAGGAAAGTTTTGGTTTAGAAAAGTTTCAACTTAGAAAAGTTTTGGAATTAGGAAAGTTTCAACTTAGTAAAGTTTTGAATTAAGAAAGTTTCAACTTAGGAAAGTCTTAACTTAAGAAAGTTTTGAATTAAGAAAATTTTGAAAAGGGAAAGGTTTCACTTTAGGAAAATTTTGATTTAGGAAATTTTTAACTTAAGGAAGTTTCGAATTTAGAAAGTTTTCAAAATATGAAAATTTCAAATTTGGAATGTTTTCAAATAGGGAAGTTTTGAAAATAAGAAAGTTTTTAGTTTAGAAAGTTTTAGGTTTGGAAAGATTTGAAGTTTAGGAAAGTTTAGAATTTTAGAAAACTTTAGAGTTTGAAAGTTTCGAATTTAGAAAGTTTAGGATTTACGAACTTTTAGAGTTTGAGTTTTAGAAAACCTTGAGATTAGGAAAGGTTGGGTTTAGGAAAGATTTGAAAACTTGGATTTGAAAAATTAAGATTTGGAAAAGGGTAGAATTAGGAAAGGGTTGAATTAGGAAAGATTTGAAAGCTTAATGTTTAAGGAAAGATTTGGAAGTTTTAGGAAACTTATGGTTTGGAAAGCTAGGAAATTAGAAGAGAGTTGAATTAGGAAAGATTTAGATTTTGAATTTTTAAAATTTAGGAAAGATTTTTATGTTCAAGTTAAGCTTTAGGAAAGTAGAAGATTAGGAAAGAGTTGGATTAGGAAGTAATTGGATTTTGTTTCTAAAAGAGAATGTTTGATTTTGTTTCCAAAAACGAATGATTGGATCTAGTTTCCTAAATGGGAAGATTGGATTTGGTTTCCTAGAGGAAATATGGGATTTGGTTTCCTAAAGGAAAGATAGGATTTGGTTTCCTAAAGGGAAGATTGGAATTGACAAGGATTTGGAAAGGGAGGTTTTAGAAACCCTAGATTTGGAAGGCTATAGTTTTGACGTAGAAAATAGGAGGTTTTGGAAGTATGTATAGTTTTGATGTGAAAACAAGAGGTTTTGGAAACTTAGGTTTTAAGGCAAGTTTGAAAACTATGTTTTTGGAAAGAAAATTAGGGTTTCCTAATTGTGGGTTCTAGGGCATGACTTGGGCACCAAGAAAAAGGATTTTTTTTGGAAAGTGTGTTTTTTGGAAACAATTTTTTAGAAGTAAATTCTAGAGAGGAGTTTCTAGAGGGAAGATTTTGAAAAGAGTTTTTAGGAAAGTGAATTTTGGTAGAAGATTGTTGGAGAGAGTTTTTAGGAAAGTGAATTTAAGGAGTATTTTTAGAAAGGAAACCTAGGGAATGTTTTTGGAAAGTGGACTTTGAAGAGAGCGTTTTGGAAAGGAGTTTAAAAAGAGAAGTTTTTGAAAATAGATTCTTGGAGGGAGTTTTTGAAAACAACTTTGGAAATGAGAGTTTTTAGAAAGCACGTTGAAAGAGGAGGTTTTAGAAAAAGAGATTTTTGAAAATAGAGTTTTTTGGAAAGTATAAAAACATCTCACCTTCTTAAAGCAATTCTAACCATAAGAAGGCTAGAACCACTTTAAGAAATGGTTTTGAAAATAACAAGGGTTGAAAATATGGACCATATTGGTCACTTTGAATGTAACACTTTCCTAAAGCAATCCTAGCCATGGAAAGACTAGAATCACCCTAAGATTGTGATTTTGAAAACAAGTTTTGTAAAAGAAGATTTTGATGCAATTTTGAAAACAAGTTTTAATGCAAACTTTGAAAACGATTTTTGGATGATGCAAGATCATGATATGCACAATGTAAGTTTGGGGTCGTAAATATACAAGGTTAAGGCTTCACCACATAATCAAGGGGGTCGAACCCACGCGGTCTCCGATTAGCCTAAAGGAAAGCCCCCGACACTGTGACCCTCCAATAGTCTAATCCTACACATGGACCGGTAATCTCAGAAGGTTACCAGTTTGATACCCAGAGCCGGTGTGATTCCTGGGGCGTTTGGATGCCTAGGGGCAGAATGGTCATCTTGACCGGAAAGTCTCGGAAAAGGCCCAAGGGGCAGTTTGGTCATTTTTCACCGAAGTGGGCTAGTAGGCACTGGTGTTGACTTGCGGTTTGAGTGTTTTCGCCACTCTGACGGCGATTGCGTGATACAGGGGTTTGTTGGCAATTCCTTATATCGACCTGTTTATGAGTATTTCTACTACTCTAACGGTTGTGATGTTTGCGAGTATTTCTGCTACTCTGACAGTTCGCGATCATTCCTGAGACTACCTGATCTCGGGAAGCTGCTAAAGGGAATTAGCTCTTGAGAAGTCAACTTTCTCGGAAGGCGTGCCTAAACGGATATTTTTGCATTGGAGGGCTAGTAGGCGCCAAAGGTGGACCATTCTACCATCTAGGGGACTTGGGATCTCGTCCCAGTCGACAAGTTTAAAGGGACTTACCGTTTCGAAGAGGTTTTCTTCGAAAAACATGCTGGACAGTCTCAAGGAATAAACTGTCTTGAGAGAGGGATTGGAATTGGAAAGGGGTCTTATTGTCTTTAAAAAGACGTGCCTAATGTGGAACCGTCTCGAGAAATCAACTATCTTGAGAGAGGGATTGGAATTGAAAAGGGGTCTTATCATTTTCAAAAAGACGTGCCTAATTTGGAACCGTCTCGAGGAATCAACTGTCTCGAGAGAGGGATTGGAATTGGAAGGGGGACTTACAGTCTTCGGAAAAATGTGCTTGATTTGGAATTGGAAAGGGGACTTACTGTCTTCGAAAAGGCGTGCCTGGTTTGGAATTGAAAAGGGGACTTACCGTTTTCGAAAAGACGTGCCTGGTTTGGAATAGATTTACCGTCTCGAGGAATCAACTTTTTCGAGAGAGGGGTTGGAGTTGGAATTGGAAAAGACAATGCCTCTAAGGGTATTTTGGTCATTTTGCCTCTATTTAGGCCTGGTGGGCCCGCGAAGCGATGGACAGACGGGATCTAGACTTAGAAAGTTGGTTTTGATTGGAATACGTCGACTTGAGTACAAGTTTGGACGGAGCGTAGACTGCTGAGCAACAAAAAATGGGGTGCTTACAGCTACCCCTCTTTTTCTGTCTTTGTTTGTCAAAGACAGAAAATGATATAAGCAAGAGTCCCATGTTGACCGCGAGGCTGTCGGAGGGACGGACATTGGGAATCTTTCGACAACGGGGGTCGAGAACAAATAGCGGGCCAAAAAAGGCCTTTGAAAATGTGATTTGGCAGAAAAAGGGCAAAGCTGCCCGGAATTTGCAACTGGCACCACTGCTTTGGCAAAAAATGCTTGGCGCCTCTACTAGTGGCGCCAGGCTTGGAGTTAAAACCAGAAAATTTCTGGTTCGAATAGCAGCGGCATTTTGGAGAGTTTTCGCAAATCCAAGAGACTTTGCATAAAAATCGACTTGAACCTTGAAGGGGCATTTCTTGAAGACCACGGGTGATTGCCGGAAGGAGACCATGTTGTTGGAAAAGTCGCCGGAAGAGAAGATTTTGCCGGAGAACTTCTAAAAAGTGAGTTTTCAAATGTTGTTGATTTTGATGTGTAGAACTTCGTTTGAATCATGTGGATAGTGGAAATTGATGTTTTGATGTGTTTTGAACATGATGGTGATATTATTTTTGCATTTTGGTGCTTGTTTGATTGAATTTGAGTGACTTTTCATGATTATGCGAAAAGGGTTTTCTGCAGGAACAGTGAATTTGTTCCTACAGACTTGGGCATTGGGTTTTCTGGCTGGATTTTTCTGCAATGTGCCTTAGAAAAATGTGTTTAACAACCATGTAAAGTTTTGTGTTTTTTTGAAAACTCGATGAATTTTTGTTTTTTTGAAAAATAGAAAAATACTTTAGAAAATTTAGAAAAAAGAGGAAACTCAGGAAATTGATGGAATTCCTTAGAGTTTAAAATTCGAAAAATGTAGGAATATTTTTAAAAAACATTTGAAATGATTTTGAGAAATTTTAGGACATTTTTGAAAACCATTGATTTATTGAAAAAATAAAACATGTGTTTTGAGAATTTTGAAAAATTAAAAAGTGTGCATGGGTGCTGATGTCATGTGATTGTGACAATGTGAAGTGCCCGTTTTGTGTTTTGTGTTGATGTCATGGGTGTTGTAGGGGCCATTTTTGAACGGGACTCTACCGAAATTTTTAGAAATTGAAAAAAGTTTTTAAAAATAAAATCTTTTTGAAGGAAAAAGACAAAAAGCCCTTGAGATTTGATTTGAAGTTGAAAAATCAAAATGTGTACGTAGGAAATTTGTTTTGACTTATCATTTGAAATTCTTTATTTGTTCCATTTGTGTTAGTTGTTTATTTTATTTTACTATTATTTGAATTGCATGTATGGTATGTTAACATCTCTTATCTTGGCTTACCTTTTCAGGATGGCAGACGCGGATGATGACGATTCTGAGAGAAGGCACCGCTCGGGGAAGGCAGCTCGGACAAACTCCACTGGTGGCTCTAGTCGATCTAGAGGTAGTCGACGATCTAATGGACGATCCTCCTCCAGTCAGAGTGGGCAGGGGAGTAGGCTACCTGTCTACCCTTTTCCTCCGGTTGAGTAGGCTTTCGTAGAGGAGATTGGTGCCGAGGAGGAGGTACCGGGCCCTGGGAATCAGGTGACCGGTTATGGGAGAGCTTCTTCCAGGCATAAGCAGACGGATGCCGACTTGGGAGATCTGCAGATACCGGATGTCCCACCACTCGGGAATCTTGCTTACCACCCCAGTGTGTATTCTAGACAGCATTTGCCTCCTCCGCAGGTACATACAACTTTCAGAGGGGCTGTTCATCAGGTTTTTGTGACCATGCAATGGGCTGCCCCATCATAGCGTGCCCTCTTGGTGGAGATCAAATTTGGCTCCTTCATGGGATTATAAGCTAACCACCTGAACTGGCATTTGGTATTAGCACTTGTTAAGAGGTGGTTCGGGGAGACCGAGACCTTTCATTTTGTCGCCTTCGAGTTAGGTCCCACTCCTTTGGATTGGGCGATTATTACAGGGCTCTCTTTTGTCGGCCGGCGGATCACCCTGCATCCAGTCAGTAGAGACGAGGCCTGTTTGCTGTTGGACTTGCCTCATCCTGAGCGTTCTGCCTTCCTAGTCTCTTGGATTAGTCAGGATGACTGTACTTTTGCTACTGAGCCATCGCTTGCTAGGCGGGACATCATGAGACAGTGACTTGTTTTGTATATCATCTTTAGCTGCTTCTGCAACAACAAGTCACTCGTGCCGTGTCGTTTGGTGACTATAGTAGCCGATCTTGGAGCTTTATTTGAGCTGGACTGGGGGTCCTTTTCCTTTGGCTGCTTTCTTCGGTCGATGCAGGTCCGGACTTCGTCCCATTGGGGCAGCAAGACTAGTTTCTGGCCCTTCCTCGTCTGGTGGAGCTACGAGCACCTTCCTGTTCGTCGCCCTGCAGTTGTTGAGGATGATCTCTATCCTTACGCTTTGAGGTGGGCTCGTGATCGGGTAGCCCAGCAATCAGAGATTACCAATTTTGTGATGCTTCGGGCTAACCTGGAGCTGATTGAGGCGAGGGATGTGACATGGTGGCCCTTCATTGGATCCGTCCATTATGAGACAGTCCAGTACTTGGTCCCGTTATCCCTATCGAGAGTTGCTTTTCTCAGTGATGACACTTGGGAGTCCTATCTTGGGGAGCGACACTGGCAGCAGTTTCATGAGGAGTTTCGATCAGCAGGAGCTCCGCAAGAGTATATGTTTGGAGCCCTGGTGGTGGGAGTGCCTATCCCTTATCAGGAGCGTCAGCCAGGTGCCAAGTTCTTGCTTCCTCCGGATATAGATTATGTTGCACACTTTGGGGCTCATTCGGTTGGTGCCTTCACCCGGTTTAAGGTAGTAGTTAGCGGGTACGCTGTTGGCCAGGAGGTGGTTGACTTGTGGCGCCGAGCCAGAGGATATGTGCCCCAGGCTGAGTTTATTGCTGTGAGAGACCAGAGAGATTAGTACCAGATGAAGCGGGATTAGTACCAAGCCGAGGTAGCTTCCCTGACGGCTCAATTATCTCAAATAGGCGGTGGGGGGGTATGTTGTCTTTCCCCTCCTTCTTCTTGCTCTACTGTTGTTTTAGTTCGTCTTTCATGTAGCTGATTTTGGCTCTATCTTCCCTGCAGGATGGCGGTGCTTCGAGTAGTTATCCGTCTCCTCCGATGCCGGGTTTCGGGGACTTTGATCCAGATGATATCGACTTTGACCTGTGACGTATGCCCCTTGTGGAGATTTCGATCTTCTTTTACCCCTTGTCCCTGAGTTGTATTTATGTTAGACAGTTTTATGTTGATATTTTGTACAAAAATGGATATTTATGGTACTTAGATGCATGGATAGACAGGTACATTTATGATCTTTACAACTAGGCAAATGATCAGATGCATGTGATGTATGATGATGTTAGATATCTATTACATGAGTTGATGTTGGTGACTTCTATTTCTACAGGGAGTTATATCCTATGTGTGCAAAGCCCATGTTGACTTTTTTTTTTTTTTTTAACATATGCACAGGTTAGAAATATGTTAATAGAATGACACAGGGTGCTGTTAAACTTGTAATATTTGGGAATGGTAACTCCCTCCTCTTCGGGGATTTAGCCTCTTTTCTAGCTCAACCTACCTGGATTGGATGATAGCACTTCGCACCTTTCTCAACCTTTTGATCGCCTCCGACTCTCTGCCTCAAGGTTAGTGTATGGGGTACTGAGCTGAAACTCTCGACTCTCGGGGTTTTAATGACCGCTTGCCTAACCTTTGGTAGAGTGATAAGTGGCCAGTCCTTTCAATCCGAGGAGACTTTGTTTAGGACTGTAATGTAGGCTAGGTTATGGGGTTATAGAAATAGTGGGATATGCAAGCTCAAATTTGATGTTGTTTTCGATAGGGTTTAGATCCATACCATCCTTGACTACTTTTTAGTAGGATTAGCGTCATTCCTTAGCTTTGGCAGCATATCTAGCTCATTTAGATCAAGCAATCTACTTTCAATCAGAGAGGACTTTAATAGGGTTGTAATGTAAGCCATGGTTTCGGGGTTTTGCAAGAAAAGGGTAAAGGCTCGAACCTATTGTTTCTACTGGGTTTCTTCGTAACCTAGGATCACCTTTAAATTTCCTTCTTACTTTTGACCATATACTTTTCAGGGTGAGAACGACCCTTTTCTTTCACCCTTTCCATATGCTTGTTGAAAAAAACATGACTCCCTTCTCATTTGATCTTCTTATCATGCTTTTGAAGATGACTCAATCATGGCTCCTTTAGGCCTTTCCTTAGAATCATGGTTTTCTTCTTTCTTTATTTTTTTATTTTTTATTTTTATTTTTTGCCTCTTACCCCTTGGTAACTTTTTTTCTTTACTTTGTCCTTTCTTTTTTTCTTTTATGAAACGACTAATTCTTTGACTCTTTTTCTTTAGACCTTTTCTTTGGCAGTTCAATCTACCCAATGTGGGCGGTGATCCTTAGGTTGGGGTTTTCTTGGAAAAGGATGGATGGCTCAACAGGTTTGGCAAGGGGTTGCTTTTAACTGTATGGGAAATGAAATGAGGGCCTCTCTTCACTTTGAATTACATTGCGTGATCTATAGAGCTTTCGACACTATCCTAGCATAATATAGGTGGACACCACTCCTAGAGTTCTCAACTATTGTCTGCCCCAGTGTGGAAAGGACAGTCTTGGATCGGGGTTTACAAAGAAAACTTCGTTTGTTGCGAGACCCTAGGGGTTAAAAAAAGGGAATATGAGCACTTTTGTTTATTTATTTAGTGGTTCATTCCTTTTATTTATATGTGGGGAAGTGAAAGATGGCTCCTCTTCATTTTGATAAACTGGCCACATATCGCTTAGCTTCGGAGTCTTGCAAGTGCTGCCTTTAGGTAGTATCCTCACTCATCCTTATCCTCTCTCTCTCTAGAAAGCTGATCATTTGGTAAGTGGTTAACTCATGCTATCATCGCTTCAAGTTAGATCATTCCATAAGATACACCATGCCCCTTGCGTAGAAAGTGGTTACCATTCATAATAGACATATAAAATAGCGGCAGTGAACAAGAGACTATCATTTGATTATTGCTATCATTTTTATGGAAAGCATAGAGTTCTTAAGCAGTTAAGAGAATGCAAACATTAATTTAGAGACAGAAAGTAAAAGGGATAGAAAAAAAGTGGGTGAGAACACCCCTCTCTTGTATGCTTGTGTAAGGAACCCATTTTAGTACGGCCTTGGGACAATTCCCACATCTTCGATGCTCCATTCGCGACCCAGATCCTCGGCTAAGGCAAGACAAGAAAAGGCTTCTCCTAGAGCTCCAAAGATGTTGACACTGTTGATGCGGTTGTCAGCCTCCTTCTTGTTCTTTGCAGTGGGTTCTTCTGTAAACAGGGTGACCAGCTCACCCCCTTCTAATTCGAAAGGCTCTGTCTGTTCTCTTGACTCCTCTAGCTCCCAGCCCATATCTCTATAGTTGTACTCAGTTGCGGGCCAAGGGTTTTCTAGTAAGTGACGTTCCGCCGTGGCATACCTTGGATGCAGAAACTTAGCACCCCATCCATCAACAACTGTGTTCTTGGTCATCCCATCTTCCGGAAATATTGGCTCCTCAATGGGCCAGTCAGAAGCATCAAGCACCTCCTCAGGGTTATAAAGATAAATCGGGCACAATGGGAGATGTTCCTCCCAGTCACTTTCTTCATCGGACTCCTAATCATTCTCATAACCTTCGGCCCCGAGCTCATTGAATTCTCCCTCGCCTTCCATCTCTACTAGTATCATATTGACGGTGTGATCCGGCAGAGGGTTAGCAGTCACATTGGAAGTGGGAGTAGGTTTTACCGGCTGCAGATCAATGGTTTTATTATCGATCAGGTCTTGAATCTTGTGCTTGATAGCAAAGCAGCTTTCGGTGTCGTGCCCCTGGCCACCTAAATGGTATTCACATGTAAGAGCGGCATTAAAGGTCGGGGGCAGAGGGCTTGGTAACAAGTAAGCAGGGACGAGCTTCAAGATGTTGTTCTTCAGAAGGCTATGGTAAGCCTCGATTTAGGTGCAGGCTAAGGCGTTGAAAGTACGAATGTGTCGAGCAGGTCTATTAAAGTTGGGTCGTGCCCCCGTGGGACCATAGTTAGGGGTAGGAACAGGTATGGTCAAGGTGGGTAAGGGCAGGACTGGGGGTGATTGTGGTGGGGGTCAGTATTGGGGTGGTTGGCTAGGCAGAATAGCGGACACTTCACTTTCCTTCCTGATCGTGCCCCTTGTAGTGGCCACCTTTTCGGCTATATTGGCAGTATTTTCTCCAATCTTGGCGTAGGGTCTGTAATTCTTCTTGTCTTGAGGCCGTTTTCTATCATCTCTCCCTGCATGATAAGCTCGGAGAAGCTTTTTCCTACACTTGTGCAAAGCTTCTCGTAGAATATACTTTGAAAAGTATGTACAAACAGTTCTATATACTCCTTCTCCTTTAGCGGGGGATTCACTTGTGCAGCGGCCTCCCTCCATCTTAGGGCATATGCTTTAAAGCTCTCCTTCTCACTCTTGCTCATCGTCATCAAGGACCATCGACCGGAAGTGAGGTCGATGTTGTGACGGTATTGGGCTGTGAATGCATTGACTAGCTCCATCCAGGTTATGATCTTCCTTAAGTCCAGACGAGCAAACCATTGTAGGGTAGACCTCGTGAGACTGTGTTGGAATAGCTACATAAGGAGTTTCGGATCGTTGCCATGTCCACTTAGCGCTCCAGCATATAGATGAAGATGAGCAACGGGGTTTCCAGTACCGTCGTACTTCTGGAAGTCGGGCATTTTAAACTTAGCAGGTCTCGAGTGGTTAGGGAAGAAGCAGAACTCATCATAGGAAGTGAACCCGTAAGTATAATGGCCATGGAGACTTTGCAACGAATCTTCCAACCCTTGGATTTTTAGACTGAGAGGGTCTAGAGAGGCCTTCTTTATGGCATGTGAAAGCAATATGGTCTCTTCTTCTTCAGTGTTGACCACTTTGGCATCTTCCTTAGTCCTCCCAGTATTGTCAGACTGAAGCATGATCCTTGGATTAGCGGGTTCAAGGTCTTTAGATGAAGTCATAAATTATGACGGGACTGCAGTAGCGTCCTTCATGGCCAGAGTTTGAATGAGTTTGAGTATCTAATCCATCTTAGTCCTCATTTTGTTGACTTCCTCTCGAGAGACCTGAGAGGATTCTTCAGGATTAACAGCCATCAGTAATGCTCTTTGCCGGGTGATAATGGGATCCTTAGGTGGATGCTGCCCTTTCTTGGGAGCAATTTTGACTCAGTGCAGGGGGAACTCTGTAAATGAAAAATAAAAAGAGAGAAAGGAGAAGACAAAAACACAAATCGCAAGTCAGTTTCTGATTTTTAGAGAGCTTTATGCAATGCATGTCCTAAGGTGTCCCTATTTAAGAGGGAAACTAATTGTGATGTATTGGCCCACTTTTAGAGATAGGGGATTTGCCCCTGTATGCAGAAACTTTACCGTCAAGTAAGAACCTTCAGCCATCCATGCATTCATTCATAAAAACAAAGAAGTACATTAAATTTTGGGTTTAAGATACAACAGAATTGAAATACATTTTAATAGGGGGAGGGGAAACATTTTCCTTTGGACTTCCACCTATCTACTTTTATAAAAGAAAACCCTAAACTACTCTTGAGTCTTCGGATTCACCTTCCTTATATTTGATTTCAAGGAGGTCGCTGAAGGACGTTGCTGATTAGTTGCCCCTTGTCTTCATGGCAATCCTATCTCCGTGAACATAGAGGGATTGGGGCCCCTCTTATGGAATGAATTGAGATGCATGCAATAAGTCCTTAGGATTATGTGGGAACCCTTAGGGTTTTGGTAGGTTTAATGCAAGGGAGAGTAACCTTGGTGTCACTCTCTATGGGTTGATCATATACATGAGAATGCAGTGACTTGAGTTACTTGGAACTCTTGTCTTGACATGGGATATTGAATGCATGAGCATGGATATGCAAAGAGTATAAGAAGAGAGAATGCAATAGCAAGGTAAACGTGCATGCAAGAGCAGTTAGACAGGCATTATAACAACAGGGATAAACAGGTATAAATGAAAGTAAGAGCAGTCGCCCTTTCCTCCGTGGTTTTCAAAATGGTGCTCGTGTCTTAAATCCGGTAGAGGTTCGGTTATGCATGGTGTCTATATGAGCATGCGGTTAAGGGTTGACTAATGCGTCCTAAAAAGGCTTGGTCTCCGGATCTTCAAACCTAGGCCCACTTCCCGAGATGGTGCCATGATCGGTTGGTGATCTGAGCAAGGGAACCATCAAGAGGTCATAGGCGAAGAAACTGATACAGCATCTTGCCCACAACCAATATACCGTTCCCCCTTTCTAACTAGAAAGGTCACATTAGGGTAATAATGCAAGTATGCAGGTACACATGCAGTGTGTGTGTGATTTTTAAAAGTGGAAGAAACAGCCCAACAACTCCCATTCATCCTATTCACCACATTCATGCATAGCAATTAATAAAATTTAAACAAAATGTGTACCTACAAAATAAAAATGCAAGAGTTAGTATGTGCATGGCAAACTTAATACAAGATAATATGAATAAATGCATGTTTTTTGAAAATAATGTTTGAAAATTTGGTTTTGAAAATTTAAAGTGAATAGGATTGAACCAAGTTAATTGAAGACTCTACATGGGTGAAGGGTAAAAGGACATGACTACGGCCTAACCCTCTAAGTATTCCCAGCGGAGTCGCCAGCTGTCGTGCCCAGATTTTTTGCACTCGAGGAATACTCACACAAGCGGAAAAAATACTGTACTCTCTCATTAGAACTCACCCTCCTAGAAGAATGAGTACGACTAGGTTTGAATTTAAAAATTAGTTTGAATAAAGGGTTTTTGAAAAAGATTTGGAGTCACCACCTAACTTGGTTAAGGTGAGTTAGGTCACCTAAAAACTAAAAATAATCCAAAGACTACACTTAGGGTTTTTGAAAAAAGGTTTTGGAAAGATCTCCTCAAGAAAGAGTTTTTAAGAAAACAAGTTGTTTGGCAACCTTTGGAAAAAACATTTAGCCCTTTTTGAAAAATAACTTCGTTTAGTCTTTCGAAAACAGTGATCTAGGTTCAAAGGTTGGTTACGTGTAGGGAAGACGCACTAAGCCATCATCCTACCCCGCCCTTTCGGTACCTACAAGTCAATCTACCCTAGATTCACCTATGAGAATCTTTAACTAACTATTGTTCAATCCTATCCACTTTAAAAAAGAATGTTCGGAAAGAAACTAACATGATGCATGATATGCAAGTGCAAGAAAAGAGAGTTGGAAAATAGATTTAGAAATAGATTTGGAAAGGAATGGATTTGATTTGAAAAGATAGAGATAGAAATTTGAATTTGGAAAGAATGTTTTGGAAATTGAAAATAGAGATTTGGATATAGAAATGTGAAATTGGAAGTTTGAAAATAGATTGGAGATTTGAAAAGATTGTAGAATTAGAAATTTGAAAAATGTGGAGGAATTTGAAATTTAAAAGAAATTGTGGAATTGAAAATTTGAAAAATGTTGTGGGATTGGAGATTGGAAAGAAGTTATAGAAATAGAAATTTGAAACATATTGTGGAATTTGAGATTTAAAAAATGTTGTGACCGCACCCATGAGAGTTGCCTACGTATCCTTTTAGAGGAATCAGGTCAGTCGTAGTTCGGACAAGAGTCCAATTGAAAATAGAAGAGTTGATTGGAAGAAAGATATTGAATTAGAAATTGGATTGGAAGATCGAGAGATTGAACTTTGATTGGAAAATTTAAAAAGGCTGGTTTTAGGAAACCTAGACTTAGGAAAGAGAGGATTTAGAAAGGACTTGAGATTAAGAAAGATTGGACTCGAATGTTGGACTTGGAAGATTGGAGAAAGATTGGAATTAGGAAAGGTTCGAATTAGAAGAGTTTTATTTTAGGAAAGTTTCGTTTTAGGAAAGTTTTAGTTTAGGAAAGTTTCAACTTAGGAAAGTTTTGGAATTAGGAAAATTTCAACTTAGGAAAGTTTTGAATTAAGAAAGTTTCAACTTAGGAAAGTCTTAACTTAAGAAAGTTTTCAATTAAGAAATTTTTGAAAAAGGAAAGGTTTCAATTTAGGAAAATTTTGATTTAGGAAAGTTTTAACTTAAGGAAGTTTCGAATTTAGAAAGTTTTCAAAAGAGGAAAATTTTGAATTTGGAATGTTTTGAAATAGGAAGTTTTGAAAATAAGAAAGTTTTTAGTTTAGAAAGTTTTAGGTTTGGAAATATTTGAAGTTTAGGAAAGTTTAGAATTTTAGAAAACTTTGGAGTTTGAAAGTTTCGAATTTAGAAAGTTTAGGATTTAGAAAGTTTTAGAGTTTGAGTTTTAGAAAACCTTGAGATTAGGAAAGGTTGGGTTTAGAAAAGATTTGAAAACTTGGATTTGGAAAGTTAAGATTTGGAAAGGGATAGAATTAGGAAAGGGTTGAATTAGGAAAGATTTGAAAGCTTAATGCTTAAGGAAAGATTTGGAAGTTTTAGGAAACTTATGGTTTGGAAGGGTAGGAAATTAGAAGAGAGTTGAATTAGGAAAGATTTAAATTTTGAGTTTTTAAAATTTAGGAAAGATTTTTATGTTCAAGTTAAGATTTAGGAAAGTAGAAGATTAGGAAAGAGTTGGATTAGGAAGAGATTGGATTTTGTTTCCAAAAACGAAAGATTGGATCTAGTTTCCTAAACGGGAAGATTGGATTTGGTTTTCTAAAGGAAAGATGGGATTTGGTTTCCTAAAGGGGAGATTGGAATTGACAAGGATTTGGAAAAGGAGGTTTTAGAAACCCTAGATTTGGAAGGCTATAGTTTTGATGTAGAAAATAGGAGGTTTTAGAAGTATGTATAGTTTTGATGTGAAAACAAGAGGTTTTAGAAACTTAGGTTTTAAGGCAAGTTTGAAAACCATGTTTTTTTGGAAAGAAAATTAGGATTTCCTAATTGTGGGTTCTAGGGCTTGACTTGGGCACCAAGAAAAAAAATTTTTTTTGGAAAGTGTGTTTTTAGAAACAATTTTTTGGAAGTAAATCCTAGAGAGGAGTTTCTAGAGGGAAAATTTTGGAAAGAGTTTTTAGGAAAGTGAATTTTGGTAGAAGATTGTTGGAGAAAGTTTTTAGGAAAGTGAATTTCAAGAGTGTTTTTAGAAAGGAAACCTAGGAAACGTTTTTGAAAAGTGGACTTTGAAGAGAGCGTTTTGGAAAGGAGTTTAAAAAGAGAAGTTTTGGAAGGAGTTTTTGAAAACAACTTTGGAAAGGAGAGTTTTTAAAAGGCACGTTGAAAGAGGAGGTTTTAGGAAAAGAGATTTTTGAAAATAGAGTTTTTTGGAAAGTATAAAAGCATCTCACCTTCTTAAAGCGATTCTAACCATAAGAAGGCTAGAACCACTTTAAGAAAGTGATTTTGGAAACAACAAGGGTTGAAAATATGAACCATATTGGTCACTTTGAATGTAACACTTTCCTAAAGCAATCCTAGCCATGGAAAAGCTAGAATCACCTTGAGATTGTGGTTTTGAAAACAAGTTTTGTAAAAGAAGATTTTGATGCAATTTTGAAAACAAGTTTTAATGCAAACTTTGAAAACGATTTTTGGAAGATGCAAGATCATGATATGCACAATGCAAGTTTGGGGTCGTGAACATACAAGGTTAAGGCTTCACCACATAATCAAGGGGGCCGAACCCACGCGGTCTCCGGTTAGCCTAAAGGAAAGCCCCCGACACGGTGACCCTCCAATAGTCTAATCCTTCACATAGACCGGGAGTCCCCTTGTTTAAAGCATGCAAAGAAAGGGGGGGAAAGAGATGGGGGATTAAAATAGAGAAAACCCAAGTGGGTTAGGAGAGAGAAGAGAGAGGGGGGAATTGTGGAAAATTAAATAGAAAACCTACCTTGTGTCTTATTTATTTTTCGCGCCTTGCTTTCTTCGGTCTTCGCTTCACTTCAGTCTTCATTTTCGAGGGCTCGTCTTTAATCCTCAAGGCTTCGGTTTGCAGCTCTTCAAGTCTTCAAATGAGGGTTGGAGGCTAGTGTATATGCATGTAGGGGTGTGTATGAGTGTATATGAGGCTTAGGGTTTGTGTATGGTAGCTAGGGTTTGGAAAACCTAAGGAAGCTAGGGTTTAGGGAGTGTTCGAGCTCTGTATATCAAATATTGGTGTTTTTAGACTGAGTTTGCAGACCTATTTCACGCTGAAAGAGACTCTGTATTTATAGAGAGAGAAATGCACTGGCACTTGTTGCAATGGCACCAGGCCAAACATTACACTAACGCCACTAGGAGTGGCGCCAAACCATTTTTTGGCTTGGTGCCACTACTAGTGGCGCCAGCCATTTGGGAAATGTTTAAGGTCGGCAAGCAACGTAACTTTGACTAGATTTGGGCGCCTGTACTAGTGACTACCATGCAATTTCTAGCCTAGCTTCACTAGGAGTGATTCCGAAAAGTTCAGGAATGACTTAAGGGACCAGGATTGGCCCAGAAGGCTGGAAAAGAGCAAGAACACTTAAAACAGTGTCCTGGAGGTATTTGACTTCAAAAATGAGGATAGGATGTGTCGGAAGGGTTGACCGGGCCGTAAGGGGTAAAATGGTCAATCGGGTTGGAAAGCTGCCGGGACAAATTCGGACTATCCCTGAAGAAGACTCGAGAATTGGAAACATTATTCAGAATGTTTTCAAATGTTGCCGGTTTGATTCCCAGAGCCAGTGCGGTCGGAAAAGGTGACCGGCCCACCAGGGGCAAAACGGTCATTTCGCACCGGATTTGTTGGAACTGACTCGGAATGATCCAAAAGGTAAAGAAAGGTTGAGAACACTATAAAAAGCATTCTTGAGAAGTTACCAATTTGATACCCAGAGCCGGTGTGGTCGGAAAAGGCGACCCGCCCTCTAAGGGCAAAACGGTCATTTTGCACCGGGTTTACCGGAACTGACTTAAAACGATCCGGAAAGGTAGAGGAAGGTTGAGAATACTAGAAGAAATAATCTCAGAAGGTTACCGGTTTGATACCCAGAGCCGGTGTGGTTGGAAAAGGCGACCGGCCTTCTAGGGCCAAAAAGATCATTTTCCACCGGGTTTGCCGAAACTGACTCGGAACGATCCGGAAAGGTAGAGGAAGGTTGAGAATACTATAAGAGTAATCTTAGAAGGTTACCAGTTTGATACTCAGAGCCGGTGTGATTCCCGGGGCGTTTGGATGCCTAGGGGCAGAATGGTCATCTTGACCGGAAAGTCTCGGAAAAGGCCCAAGGGGCAGTTTGGTCATTTTTTACCGAAGTGGGCTAGTAGGCACTAGTGTTGACCTGGGTTTTTAGTGTTTCCGCAACTCCGACGGCGGTCGCGTGATATAAGGGTTTGTTGGCAATTCCCTATATCGACCTGTTTACGAGTATTTTCGCTACTCTGACGGTTGTGATGTTTGCGAGTATTTTCGCTACTCTAACGGTTCGCGATCATTCCCGAGACTGCTGATCTCGGGAAGTTGCTAAAGGGACTTAGCGCCTGAAAAGTCAACTTTCGCAGAAGGCGAGCCTTAACGGACATTTCTGCATTGGTAGGCTAGCAGGCACTAAAGGTGGACCGTTCTACCATCTAGGGGACTTAGGGTCTCGTCCCGGTTGACAGGTTTAAAGGGACTTACCGTTTTGAAGAGGTTTTCTTTTAAAAATGTGCCGGACCTTCTCGAGGAATAAATTGTCTCGAGAGAGGGATTAGAATTGGAAAGGAGTCTTATCGTCTTCAGAAAGACGTGCCTGATTTGGAATCGTCTCAAGGAATCAACTGTCTCGAGAGAGGCATTAGAATTGGAAAGGGGTCTTATCGTCTTTGGAAAGACGTGTCTGATTTGGAACTGTCTCAAGGAATCAACTGTCTCGAGAGAGGGATTAGAATTGGAAAGGGGATTTACTGTCTTCAGAAAAACATGCCTGATTTGGAATTGGAAAGGGGACTTACAGTCTTTGAAAAGACTTGCCTGGTTTGGAATTGAAAAGGGGACTTATCGTCTTCAAAAAGATGTGCCTGGTTTGGAATAGATTTACCGTCTCGAGGAATCAACTGTCTCGAGAGAGGGGTTGGAGTTGGAATTGGAAAAGACAATGCCCCTAACGGTATTTTGGCCATTTTGCCTCTTTTTGGGCCTGGTGGGCCCGCGAAACGATGGACAGACGGGATCTGGACTTAGAAAGTTAGTTTCGATTGGAATACGTCCATATTGACTTGAGTACAAGTCTGGACGGAGCGTAGACTGCCGAGCGGTAAAAAATGGGGTGCTTACACTCATCACGTGGCTCGAAAACTTCCACTTTCGGCAACCCCTACAACGTTTCACAGACGCTCCGCCCAGATTGACCTTTTCTCCAATTTTCTAATTATAATGCACCGTCAAATGATTTGAGAAATGCATAAATTATGAAATTTCCATCGATACTGTTTGATCGGAGAGATCGCTTCCTGAAGGCCATGATCATGCGACACACAAACAACTACTTTTGAACCCCCACGAAGCGTATCACTGATGCTCTACAAAATTGTAACTTCATGCACACTTCCCAATATGATATCTCACAATTTCGAACACTGTTCAAGTTTTTCAAAAACTCAAAAGTTCACGAGAAACCCTAAGAGAAACAATAAATCTAACCGATTTCCCTGAAACCTTCCTGGTTGGCACAATTATCGAGGCAAAGTTTAAACAAACACTCCCGATAATGGAGCGGATGCTACATGCGCCCATATTTTGATCAGATCAATCAAAATTTGCTTAGCCCTTAAGATTTAGCCTGTACAGAGAGTGCCACATGGCCTTTATTCTGTGGAACAGTACCAGCGCATGTCCTACATGTGCCAGTGTCAAAAATTTTGCCTATAAATATAGGCCTCCCCCTTTACAGATTCCTGGGTCGAAAATTATGGCAAAACTCTGCACAAACAGCTCTACAAATCCAAAATCCTCCATATACTCCTATTTCCAAACACTTAGGTTATAGTTCACCTCACTCTAACCTATACACCTCACCTACAAGGCCCTTTATGCCATAGAAAACCTTATTCAAGCCCCTTCCAAGTCCATCTAAGATCAAGTCCAAGCATCTAATGAAGTTTGAGAGTGTTTGAAGGCAAAATGTGGTATTTTCTTTTATATTTTGTCATCGCCCACTCCGCTTTTCTCCCTCCTAGCCTACTTAGACTATTCTCTATTTTAATCCCCATGTTCTACCCCCCATTCTTGCATGCTTAAGACAAGAGAGCTTCTAGCTCTTGCCTAGAGGAAAGCTAGTGAGAGTCACCGTGTAGGGGGATCTCTCACTAGCCTACTTTAAGATGGTATGGCTTTGGAGCCCCTTGATTGTGCAGTGTAGCCTTTAGCCTTGTATGAAGTCATGACCCTCTTTATATATGACTATCTTGTTCATGTTTTGTGTGTTTGGGTTTATTTTCATATTTATAACCATGTTTTCCAAAACTTGTACTATTCCTATTTCCATATCATTTTGAAGCTCTTTATTCTAATGATCTCTTCAAAGTAGTTCTAAGAGTTACTCCCTCGAAGTATAGGATGAGACTCTAAGTAATTATGCCTTGGAAAAGCTCCCCATTAACCCCTAACTCACATTTTTGTATCCTTGCATTCCAACTTGCATAAAAATGGTTTCTAAACTCTTTGATTTCTAAGGTTTCTATTCTTTCAAGTTTGGTGGTTGGAATGTCCCCATGGAACCCTCTTGTGATTGGTCTCCCTTTATATTGGCCATAGGAATCCTATCTTGTTAGAATGGTTTCCTTTAAAAGTGGTTTTCAAAGCCTTTTTCTTAAACATCGTTTTCAAAAATCTATTCTCTCCATCTTTGCATTAAAAATGGTTTTCCAAAAGTTGTCATTATTATGTTGATTTTCAAAGTTCCTACTCTTTTCAAGATAAGGGTTGTAATAGTCCTAAAAGAAACATTCTTCGGAATGGTTTTCAAACATCAACCATATAAACCGTATACTTGACTAGAGTCGATTTTCATGGAAATGATCTTTAAAAGGTTTGTTCACAAGAGTCCTTCGTATAACATGATTTGTTTTCCAAAACCCCTTTCAAAAATGCATAAAGCCACCTTTTAAGAACACCTTCCAACCCTAGGTTAACTTAACCCTAGTTGTCCAACTTTATGTCAACCTAACCTTAGGTTAACCAAACCATAGCTAGTTAACCCTAGGAAGCCCAACCCTAATTAGTTAACCATAGTTCAATCCAATCCTAGGTTAACTTGACCCAAGTTGCCCAACCCTAGGTTAATCGAACCTAAGTTAGTTAACCCTAGGTCACCTTAACCCTAGGTTAACCTTACTCTAGTTAGTTAACCCAAGGTCAATCTAGCCCAAGATTAGTTAACCCTAGGTCACCTTGACCCTAGGCTAACCTAACCCCAAATTAGTTAACTTTAGGTCACCCTAACCCTAGTTCAACCTAACCAAGGTTATTAAGTTTCAAGGTTCCAACTCAAAGACCCTTTTTCAAGCCCTTTTTCAATTACAAAAACCACTTGCATAACATATTTTCAAAAACATCCCACTCTCTTGAAATATCCAAAATCAACTCTAAACTCTTTTTAAATGCTTCCATTCTCTATCTTCAAACAAATGCTTCCAAGAGATTCTCTTAAACTTTTCTCAACTAAAATGGCTAGACTCTTAACATTTCCTAAAAATTATTTTCAAAATGTTTCCAAAAACTCACAACTCTAAAGTGTCCCTAACCCTTTATGGTTAAGGATTCGAAGGGAAGGTAATATATTAAGTATAACCTCCTTTCAGAAATCCACTTTCAAAACACTTTTCGAAGACAAGTTTATTAAAACACTTCAAAACCCTACCTCCAAGGTTTTCAAAACAAAACTTCAAAACATTTTCAAAACTCTCTTTAGTTATTTCAAAGGACTTCCAAAACTCCCTCAAGTTATTCCAAAAACATTCTAAAACACTTCAAAACCCTATTTCAAGAACGTTTTTCAAAAACTTTCAAATTCTATTCCAAAAACACTTCAATATCCGACTTTAAAACAAAATTCTCAAATCATTTTTCCAAAGACCACAAAGTGTCCTCAAACCATTCCAAAGACCTTAAAGCGTCTTCAAACATTTCAATGGCCCTAATGTGCCTATTTTTCATCAGGCTCTTGCCTGCACTATGAATAACTTGATTCTCGCTAAAGGAGATACGTAGGCAACCTAAAATGGTGCGGGCATAGCTCTTATTTCAACTCAAGTCCTTTTTTAAAGCTTTCCATCAATTCAAGGTCCTTATTTCAAAATCCTTCAAAGGTTCCATGTTTTCAAACATTTTCCATCCAGACTTACATCATGCATCATTCATTCAAAAAATGATGACTAATTCCAGTTTTCAAAATTCTAAAGTGGATATTAAGTGGATAGTGGTAACCAGTTATTCTAGTGAGTGAACAAAAGGGTGATTAGACATGTAGGTACCGAAAGGGCGGGGTAGGGTGATGATCTTAGGATATCTTCCCTACACATAACCAACCCCCGGACCATAGATTTCTGTTTTCGAAAGACCAAAATGGAGTTATTTTCAAAAAGGGCTTAAAACTTTCCAAAGGTTGTCAAACAACCTATTTTCCTAAAAACCCTCTCTTGAAGAGTTTTCCAAAACCTTTTTCAAAAATCCTAGGTTAATATTCGGATTATACTTAGTTTTAAGTGACCTAAATCACCATACTCTAGTTAGGTGGTGACTCCTATTTTTCTAGAAAAGCCCTTCATCAAATCAATTTCAAGTTTAAACCTAGTCACACTCGTCATTCTAGGAGGATGAGTTATAATGACAAAGTTCCATGCTTTTTCCCAAGCTAAAAGGACTTGGTCAAAAACCGGGGCGCGACATCCTCAATTGCACTATGACCGCCCGCCTCTACCATTCTGTAGTCAGTACATCAATCCATCCAGCACAACCGAGCGAAGTAGTTGATGAATGGAGTATGGAGGAGGCAGGCGTGGTCCCGAAGCCCATTTGAAGAAATAATTACCAAAGGGATGTTCTTTTTGTCAAACTCTACCTTTACATCCTGTTAATCCTGTTTTTGTTAACACTACTTTTAATTCTACTTTTTGATAATCAAGACTTCTTCATGTATACAAAACCTTTGAAATAAAAGAAAAAGAATTTGAAGTTTACATTTATCATCTTCGGTATTGTCTTTTCTTAGAAGTTTTTCCTTTCATTGTTATGCCTTGATTTGAAGGGGGGGATAGTACGTGCATCCTCACCGGTGGGGACCATTTCCGATCCAAAGAGAGGAAACACTGAAGAAAGAAAAGAGAGAGAGTGGATCACAAAAAAAGTTCAGCACTTGAAGGATGCCATGACAAAGCAGTCGGTAGTTAGTCCCTCAAAAGGAAGAGAAGCCATCATTTCAAACCCCAAAATAGCAAAGCAATTCCTTTGAACAACCCCCTCAAGCCGCAAGTGGTTTTCATTCAAGCACCCTAACCAGGAACCACCTCCTACACTGGGGCAAGCACAAGTAACAGAACATTTAAACTAACATTCGCCTATCTTAAAGGATGATACTAAAGTTATAGGACTAAACTTCATGGACTAAGCAATCTTATCTGAAAGGAAGAGGGGCCCATCTATTCTTCCACCATACAGTTAAAAGAATCTCCTTTGAAAAACTCATTTGAGCTAAATTACACTCCTTTGACAAACCTGACCTGATCACCGCCCGCAATGGGTGAAAGCAAAATTGAAAAGAAAAAGAGTAAAGAAAGAAACTTGACGCAAAAGAAAGCCTCCTCTCACATTTAAAGAAGGGGAGAAACAACGCGATACTCGAAAAAAAGAAAAGAAAAAAAAAGAGAAGCATAAGATGCCACAAGAAACCAGCAAAGACTGCAAATAGCATTGATGGGGAAAAACAAACAAAAATAATGAACCTAATATGGATAAACGTTTGTACAGAAACATAGCAAATACCCAAAAGAGAAAACCGACAAGGAAAAAGCTTAAAAGAGAAGAAGTATTAACAAGAGTGATCACCAATCTATGATAAACCAGGGAGAAGTGCAGCATCTTGGACCTTCAATACCCTTCCTTTCAAAAAACCCCATAACCTACCCACGTTACAACCCGAAACAAAGGCCCCTCGGATTAGAAAAGATTGCTTAGTTTAAACAAGATCAAAAGAAAAAAGCAACGCCTAAAAAGAAAGGTGACCAAAATAGCAGAAGTTTACTGAAGGTGGTTTTGGTTCATATCACCCCCATTAGAAAATAGAAAAAGTATTCAAGCCTGTTTGATCTTTATTTCTTATCCTTAGCCTAGCCTACATCACAGTCCAAAGTAAAGCCTTCTCAGATTGAGGATGGAAACTGCCTGCTCCTTTGCTAAAGGCTACTTCAATTATCTCCTAGAGAGTTTACCAATCCAGATATGAGATCCCTGAGAGGAAGCCAAGCGAGTTAAAGGTTTCCCCCTTTTTCAGATAAGAGAGAAGAGAGTTAGGTCCGTAAATAGAAACCCTAAAAATGAGGCAACTACTATCTCATCACAACAAGAAAAGGGCATGACAAAGAAGGGAAACCTCGAGAAAAGAGCAAGTCCAAAATGACCAGCTCCCGGTAGACACTCGGTTAAACCCAAAAGCTTGGAGCCTGCCTCGAGGCCTGTTTTTGTAAAGCTTGTATATCTGTGTACTTTGCCTAAATCCATACATGCAACAGCGCACCCAGATTTTTCACCTCTATTTAAAGCTTGTACATACCATTTCTTATATGTGTCATGATTCTTGTACCCTTATGTTTATATTCCTGCCCTTTATGTTTCCACATGCATACATTCAAGATAAGACTAAAAAGAAAAACCCATCATCATCCCATGCAAAGGAAAATAATAATATACATAAAATCATCTTACAATCATCATCCACAAGGGCCAACACATGGCCTCAAAACATAAATAATGATTCCAGTCTAACAAAACTACAACTATGTCAATAGGGGGAAAGAGGCACCTCAAGGAGCGGGATCGTCATCCAAGTCAAAGTCGCCAGTATCCAGCACATATGGAGAGGGTTGGTTGGAAGAAAACTCAGCATTAGAATATAGAAGGTGCATAAAGAATATGAAGGATGAATTGCAAATAGCATACCCAGCGGGCCTCCATCAAAGATATATGAGTGGTCAAAGCCTCCACCTCAGCACGGTACTAGTCTCGAGCCTGACAAGCAGCTAAATACTCCTCCTGCGAAATGAAACCCTGGGCCCGACGCCATAGCTCAACCACCTCATGACCGGCCACCTACCCTCCAACCACCAGATCCAGCTGGGTAAAGGCGCCAATAGACCTCGCACTGAAATAAGCTTCGTAGTCCATATTGGGCAGAAAGAGGAAGCGGTCACCAGGTACCCTAACTACATAAAGAATGTCAACCGTAGCTCGATAAAATCCAACCATATACTGGGGAGGATCCATACCAGCATGGAAGTCAGTGTGTAGCTACTGCCAATGACACTCCCCCAAGTATGTCTCCTATGAAAAGGGGCCTCAAAAGGTGACTTGTGACCTAGACAAAAGGATGAGATCCCCCATGCTAGCATACTGAGGAGACCAGTGGTAAGGTGCCCAAGACACATCCCAAGGTCTCAACAGCTCCAGGTTAGCCTGGAGGGCGACAGAGTTTGTAAGCAAGGTCCAAACAGGCAGATACTCATAACTCTGCGATATAAAAAACGGCCAAAACCCAATCAAGCTCCCCCATGCCCTGGACGTCCTCACTCTCATCCCCCGCTAGAAACTGGCAAAAGTGAAGGCGCCCTAATCCATATAGTCCAATGCATCCAAGTCTGCCACCAGGCTCACAAATGGTAAAGGAACTGCCGACTTATTATTATTGCAAAAGCAACTAAAGATGACATATAATACCAGCTGGCGCCTCATAATGACCTAATCAGTTGGGGAGGGTTCAAGAGCGAAAGCTGTCTCTGTTGGACATAGAAACAAAGTTAAAAAACTTAAGCTTATAATCCTTGGTAAACCCAAAAGACGTTGAGCCTCATCAACGGTCACAACCACTAGGAAAATTGGGATACCCCTAAAAGATATGCCAGTAATCATCGCCCAGTCGACAGGACTAGGCCCCAGCTCAAAGTTTACCAAATACACAGTCCCGGTCTCCCCAAACCACCTCTCCAATAACCTAACCGCTATCCTATGATCAAGCATGTCTGTCTGAAATGTCATAAAGGCACCGAAGCCGATCCAGTGAAGGAAGTCCTGATAGGATGGGGCCGACGCCTGCATAGCTCTCAAGGCAGAGATACTAGCCCCTCTAAATAAACTATGAGTAGATGACGGCATCCGACCATAATGCGAGTACGAGCTCAAATGATAAGCCAAGTCTCACAACAGTGGGATGTTAGGGATTGCTAACTAGTCATCCGTAAAAGAAGTATCCTTCCGCTTATCGCAGACAAATGCCATGCCATATCCTGTCCTCGGATCAACGATTATATTGATGTCCTGCTTAACCCTCTCGTCTGGAGCAATCGAGGGTTGTCCCATCGTAGAGCTACTACTCGAGGCCGTCCTGCTCGTAGACCATTGAGGTCAGCTCAAGCAAAACCACTCCTGCTGTCGCTACGCTCCTCGGGCTCAACCTGCGATGCCTTCTCACAGTGCCTCCTATGATAACCATCGTTGCCTACCTCCGACATCCTGAAAAGCAACAACAAAAAAAAAATGTAGAAAGTTGATCAGCCATGAGATATGCATGAAAGCATAAAGCAAAAAGATATATATACAGCAAAAAAGATAGAAGAACAAAAAAAGAAAAAAAAAAGACAAAAAGAACAACAAAAAAAAGAAAAAAAAAAAAAAGAAAGGAGCAAAAAAAAAAAGAGGAAAAAAGAGAGACAGAAAAGAAAGAAATATAAAGGAAGAAAAAAAAAACTAAGGCCCTATCTATTCCCCCAATTCTATCTCAAAATATTAAACTAGTTTCCTGGGCTTTTACCCTTAAAAGCCACGTTTCAAAGAAGTTTTTTAATGGTTTTTCAAGCTTTTTTCTCAAAAAGTTCCACTTCAAAATATCAAACCAGTTTCCCTAACTTTCACCCTCAAAAGCCCCTTTTTACAAAATTTTCTAACGGTTTTCTAAACTTTTTCCTTAAAAAGTTTCGTTTCAAAGTTTCAAACTGGTTTTCCGGGCTTTTTCCTTCAAAAGCCCCGTTTCAGAAAAGTTTTCTAACAGTTTTTCGTGCTTTTTCCTCAAAAAGTTCCACTTCAAAATATCAAACGGATTTCCCAGGCTTTCACCCTCAAAAGCCTCGTTTCACAAAGTTTTCTAACGATTTTTTGAGTTTTTTCTCAAAACGTTTTGTTACAAAATTTCAAACTGGTTTCCCTAGCTTTCTCCTTCAAAAATCCCATTTTCAAAGTTTTCTAACAATTTTTCCAGGCTTTTTCCTTTAAAAGTTTTGTTTTAAAGCTTTAAACCAGTTTTCGATGATTTCTCCTTCAAAAGCCCCATTTCAAAGAAGTTTTCTAACGGTTTTTTGAGCTTTTTCCTCAAAAAGTTTCACTTCAAAATATCAAACTGATTTTCCAACTTTCACCCTCAAAAGCCCCGTTTTACAAAATTTTCTAACGGTTTTCCGGACTTTTTTCACAAAAAGTTTCGTTTCAAAGTTTCAAACTGATTTTTCGGGCTTTTTCCTTCAAAAGCCCCGTTTCAGAGAAGTTTTCTAACGATTTTTCAAGCTTTTTCCTCAAATAGTTACACTTCAAAATATAAAACTGGTTTCCTAGGCTTTCACCCTCAAAAGTCCCATTTCACAAAGTTTTCTAGCGGCTTTTCGAGTTTTTTTCTCAAAAAGTTTTGTTTCAAAGTTTCACACTAGTTTCCCAAGCTTTCTTCTTCAAAAGCCCTATTTCAAAGTGTTCTAAGGTTTTCCAGGCTTTCTCCTTCAAAAGCCCAATTCTCAAAAGTAACAGTTTTTGCTAAGAATTTTAGAGTTGAACGTTGGATTTTTTCATGGGTCTATACTTTTTGAAAACTTTTTGGCAGAGTTTTGCCTTAATAAATCACTATCCCAAAATTCAACAAATCACAAAACACCTCACCAAGGCTCGTTGACCCTTCAAGCACGTCAACCGACACCATCCCATCCTCCGTGGCACACGACCCACAATGAAAAACAATTTTTAAGTCAATTGCTTCTTTTTTCCAAAAGGTTCTACCTCCGCTTTATTTTCTAAAAATTTTAAAAAATTTCTGAAACACTCCAAAGGATCATTACAATTTTCTAAAAATATCCTATAATTTTTTCTGCATTCAATAGGGTTAATTTTTCAATTCTCCTTAATTTTTTCTATTTTTCTTAATTTTTGAAAAATCAAAAATTCAAAATTTTTTGAAAAATTACGAAACTTCATACGGTTCTTCTGTACATTTTTCTAAATACCCGGTATAAAAATAAGCACAAACATGCAAAACCTAAGCCTATAGAGGCCGTTTTCTCAACCTTACAGGAAACCCTTTTACAAAACACACAAAATCATTCCAAACACACTCAAATAATTGCCAAATCATAAAAGCAATCCACCCATTGTGTTCTAAACATCCTAAAACATAGATTTATACTAATAATACGCAAAAAATGAAAATATATACATCGAAATCGATAATATTCCAAAAAAGCACCAACCTTTGAGTTCTCCAGTGAGAAACGAGCTTTTCAGCAAGAATCCAGCAACAATGTTGACTTATGGCAAGCACCTGACCTCCCTCGAGACTTTCGTAGCAAGAACTAATGTAAATCTCTCGAAACCCCCACATCAAGGCTCTCTAATCAACTCCAAATATTCAAAACCTGTAGGCCAGACGTGAATATGCTTTGTTTAGAAAACCCACGGCTTGGTGCATGTAGCAGATGTGCCAGAAGAAAAATCCAACAGGCGCATGTAGCACATGTGTGTGGGCTAGTTTAAACCGGATGCATGTGCTACACACACCTGGCTTTTCAACTTCCTGCCAAAGCCAGTTTTCAACACTCCAATTGCCCAAGAATCATTTTTTTAGGGCTTTGAAAAGCCAAAAATCAAGCTTTCAAAAATTTGTTTTCAAAAACCAAAGTGTTCCGGGTTAAACTTCGCCAAGCCAACATTTTCAAAAACTTGGACCCTAAAAAAAAATTTCAAAATTTAAAGTTTTCCAAACAAGTGACTCACAAGTAGTCCAAAACTTTCCAAACCTGCCAAGTTGTCATCCCTTCGATCGCCTTGCGACCAAAAAGGATTTTTACTTTGTTATTTTTTTGACCTTCGACAAGCAAAGATAAGAAAAGAGAGGCAGCTGTAAGCACCTCAGTTTTGCCCGCTCCGCAATCTCCGACCCGATTGGATCTAATTTTCAAACATCACAATGCATACGGGCCTAAGATTGCTCTTTCAAACTCCAATGTAGTCAGTTAGTCGCTTCTGCAGCTCACAAGGCCTAATTGAAGTTGTAAAAACCATCATGCCCCTAGGAATTCCAGGCAATTTTTCGAGACCGAGCGGTGTCGTGAACCAACGCCATCTAGGTAGTTCCCCGAGATCGGACGATCTCGAGGACCAACACCTTATCAAACTCCAAATGGTTCACTTCTGATGCCTGCTAGCCCGCCAATGTAGAATGTCCATCATTTGGTAGTTCTCCAAGGCCAGGTGTTCTCGGGGACCAACACCACCCTCACAGGTAGCTTTCTGAAACCAGGCGTTCTTATAAACCAAAACCACCCTACAGGTAGCTCTCAAGGACCGGACGTTCTCAAGGACCAACACCACACAGGTAGCTTTCCGATACCGAGCAATCTCGGGAATTAACACCAAGGTCAACACTAGCGCCTACTAGCCCGTCTTGGTGAAAAATGACCAAACCTGCCCCTTGGGCCTCCAAGCACATATTGAGAAAGTTCAAAATCTCTCGAGACAATAAGTTCACCTTTCCAAAGTGATCATAAACAGTTGGGCGTACTCAACACACCATCTTATCCAATTCTAGTTTTATTCCGGTCAATTCTGGTTAAAATGACCATTTTCCCCCTAAACACCCCAGCATAACACAATTCCCATCAAATAGCAAAAGAACCCTTCCAGGACCACCCTCAAACAGTCTAACACACTTAACATGCCACTCCAACCCATTTTGACCTTTTTCAACCAATCCTAGATGAAATGACCATTTTACCCCTAGTGACCCAAACACGCCTCGAAACTAAACCTGCCATGGATATTTAACGGCGGGTCTCATCATACACCCCTGTTTAACCCAAGGTGAGCGCCACCACTTTAAACACCCTCGACTTAATAAAGTCCCCTGAAGCCTCTCACAGACACTCCGACAGGGTTGCCTTTTCTCCCGATTCCCTAGTTATAACGCACCGTCAAACCAATTGGGAAATGCATAAACCAAGAAATTCCCGAAAGCTTATCCATAGGTCCTTCCCAAAACTCCCTTGAGATGTTTCAAGAACATTTCAAAACTCCCTCGAGTCAATTTCAAAAACATTCAAAATCATTTTCAAATCCTATATCAAGAACACTTCAAAAATCTCAAGTCCTATTTTAAAGGCATTTTTCTAAATTCTCAAGTTCTTTTTTTTTCGAAAACCTCAAAGTGTCTCCAAACCTTTCCAAAGACTATAAAGTATCTTTAAATCTTTTCAAAAACCTCAATGTGTCTTCAAAACATTCCAAAGGGCCCAATGTGCCACTTCTCTATCAGGCTCTTACCTGAACTATGAATGACCTGATTCTCGCCAAATGAGATACGTAGGCAATCTAAAATGCTACGGTCATAACTCTTATTTCTACCCAAGTTCCCTTCCCAAAACTTTCTATCCTTTCAAGATTTCTATTACAAATTCCATCAAACTTCTATGTTTTTCAAACATTATTCTCAAGACTTGCATCATACATCATTCATCCAAAAAAGTGATAACCAAACCCCGTTTTCAAAACTCTAGAGTGGATATTAAGTGGATAATGGTATCTGGTTATTCTAGTGAGTGAACAAAGAGTGATTAGACATGTAGGTACCAAAAAGGCGGGGTAGGGTGATGATCTTAGGATATCTTCTCTACACGTAACCGACTCCCAGACCACAGATTTCTTTTTTTAAAAGACCAAAATAGAGTTATTTTCTAAAAAGAGCTTAAAACTTTTTAAAGGTTGCCAAACAACCTATTTTCTTAGAAATCCTCTCTTGAGTGAGTTTTCCAAAACCTTTTTTTCTAAAACCCTAAGTGTAATCTCCATATTATACCTAGTTTTAGGTGTCCTAACTCACCTTAATCAAGTTAAGTGGCAACTCTTATTTTTCTAAAAGAGCCCTTAATCAAATCAATTCCAAGCCTAAACCTAGTCACACTCGTCCTTTGAGGAGGATGAGTTATAATGACTGAGTTCCGTACTTTTCGTAGGCTAAAAGGACTTGGTTAGAAACTGGGGCGTGACAGTAAGTTTATGTAATTGGCTACATTTCGTGATAAGTCAAGTGTATAGTAATATGGGGAGTTGAGATATCAATCACAAGCCTTCGAAAAGGATTTAAAGCTTATTCATGAAACTTTGTGCTAAGAGAGACTTGTATGATACATCATGGGCAAATATATGGACTTCAAGAGATGTTAATGAACTTCAAGGGATCTCGATAGCAAAAACAGTGTGTTGAATGAAGGACAGGACCTCGCGGGATGTTGCAGGATGTCGAGGGCAAAAGCAATAAGCATGCTAAATAGGCTAGACGTCACAGGATCCTCGTGGGATGCCTCAGGACGTCGATGAAAAAATCAGTAAGCATGAAAAATCCAGAGATTAAGCTTGTGGGATTCTTGCGGGATCTCGAGGTCGTGAGACGTGCAGAATCATGAATCTTGGGATTCATACTGCTAGGATTTTTGTGCATATTTAAGTACCATTACACTTTCTTAAAAGATAATCTGAGCCGCAACATTTAAAACTCTTTGAGAGAAGATTTCCCACCTTCCAAAAGCTCAGAAATAAGTCTTAGCAACAATCTTTTGCAACTTAATTAAAGAGATCCAAATGTCTTGAAGGAGTTCAAGGCGTGAAATCCATTCTAAGAGGATCTGAACGGTGGTCAAGCATGAAGATAGTGAATCGTGGATACGAGCAAGGTCCAGTCAATCATTAGATCAAGGAGTTAATAGTTTTTTTTATTGTAAAAAGTCTTATAACGGTCTAAACTACAAGTTATAGTGCATGATCTTTGTCCGGCAAAGTGGAAACGTGGTTTTTCTCCCATTTAAGGTTTTCACAGGAAAAAATTGTTGTATTCTTAGTTGAATGGTTTGTTCCCTATTCTATCTTGGATTGTACAATATTGCTCATAGCCATTACACATTGACCTAATATTGTAGTAATAAGTCTATTGGACAAAACGTAGACTAAGGCTAGGTTTTTCAATTGGTATTTGTCGCGCCCAGATTTTTCGCACTCGTGGAATACTCACCTAAGCGGAAAAAATGTTGTACTCTCTCGTTAGAACTCACCCTCCTAGAAGAATGAGTGTGACTAGGTTTGAATTGAAAAATAGGTTGAATAAAGGGCTTTTGAAAAAGATTCGGAGTCGCCACCTAACTTGATTAAGGTGAGTTAGGTCACCTAAAAACTAAGAATAATCCGAAAACTATACTTAGGGTTTTGGAAAACAATTTTGAAAATATCTCCTCAAGAGAGGGTTTTTAAGAAAAATAGGTTGTTTGGCAACCTTTAGAAAACATTTAGCCCTTTTTGAAAAATAACTTCTTTTTGGTCTTTGAAATCAGTGATCTAGGTTCGGAGGTTGGTTACGTGTAGGGAAGATGCACTAAACTATCACCCTACCCCGCCCTTTCGGTACCTACATGTCAATCTACCCTAGATTCACCTATGAAAGTCTTTAATTAACCCATGTCCAATCCTATCCACTTTGAAAAACAATGTTTGAAAACTAACATGATGCATGATATGCAAGCGCAAGTTAACAGAATTGAAAAATAGATTTGAAAAGAAATTGATTTGAAATTGATCTGATTTGAAAATAGATTTGAAGAGATGTAATTGAAATTGGAAAGTTTGAGAATTGAAAGTAGAAATTTGAAAATAGAAATTTTGAGATTGGAATTTGAGCTTTGAAAAGATTTTGGAGACCACACCCATGAGGGTGGAATTAAAAGTTTGAAAAGTGTTATGACCACACCTATGAAGGTTGTCTACGTATCCCTTTGGGGGAATCAGGTCAGTCGTAGTTCGGACAAGAGTCTAATTGAAAATAGAAGGTTTGATTTGAAAAGAGATTGAATTGAAAATTGAATTTGACTTGAAATTAGAAGAGGAGATTGAAAATTGAAATTGAGAAGATTGGACTTGCTTTGAAAAAGGGAAAGTTTGAGAAAATCTAGACTTAGGAAAGATAGGAGACCTAGGAAGGACTTGAGATTAAGAAAGATTATATTGGAATGTTGGATTTAGAAAGATCTTGAAAGATTTGGAAACTTGAAATTTAGGAAAAATTTAGATTAGGAAAGTTTGGAATTAGGAAAGTGTCATTTTTGGAAAGTTTGAAATTAGGAAAGTTTTGAATTTAGGAAAGTTTTAGGTTTAGGAAAGTTTTGAATTTAAGAAAGTTTAAAAATTGGAAAGTTTTGAAAATTGGAAAGTTTTGAATTTAGAAAGTTTTAAAATAGGGAAGTTTTGAAAGTAGGAAAGTTTCGTTTTAGGAAAGGTTTGAAAAAGGAAAGTTTTCAATTTAGGAAATGTTTGAATTAAGAAAGTTTCAACTTAAGAAAGTCTTAAATTAAGAAAGTTTTGAGTTTAGAAAAGTTTTAGATTTGAAAAGATTTTGAAGTTTTGGAAAGTTTAGAATTTAGAAAGTTTTTAGGTTTAGAAAGATTTAACTTAAGAAGGTTTCAAATTTAGAAAGTTTTGAATTTGGAAAGATTTGAAATTTAGAAAGTTTAAGATTTAGAAAGCTTTTGAGTTTGAGTTTTTAGAAAATCTTGAAATTAGGAAAGGTTTGAGTTTATGAAAGATTTGAAAGCTTGGATTTGAAAACGATTTTGAAAAAGGGGTAGAATTAGGAAAGGGTTGAATTAGTAAAGATTTGAAAATTGAGTTTTAAAGCTTAGGAAAGATTTTTATGTTCAAGTTTTTGGAAACTTAAGATTTAGGAAAGTGAAGGATTAGGAATGATTTGAATTAGGAAAGAGTTGGATTTTAAAATTTAAGGAAAGATTTAAAGTTTAAATTTAGGAAACTCATGGTTTAGGAAGGAATTGAATTAAGAAAGGTTTGGATTAGGAAGGGATTGGATTTGGTTTCTAAATGGGAAGGTTTGATTTTGTTTCCTAAAGGGAAGATAGGATTTGGTAAGGATTTGGAAAGGGAGACTCTAGAAACCCTAGGTTTGAAAAATTATAATTTTGACGTAGAAAAAAGGTTTTGGAAGCATGTATAGTTTGGATGTGAAAACAAGAGGTTTTGGAAACCTAGGTTTGGGGCAAAGTTTGAAAATCATGTTTTTGGAAAGAAAATTTAGGGTTTCCTAATTGTGGGTTCTAGGGCTTGACTTGGGCTCTAAGGAAAGAGTTTTTGGAAAGTGCGCTTTTGGAAACGAAGGTTTTCTAGAAGGGAATCCTAAGGAGGAATTTTTGGAAAGTGAATTTGAAGAGGGAGTTTTTGGAAAAAGATTTTAAAGAGAGGGAGTTTTTGGAAAGCGTGTTTTTAGAAATGTAGATTTTAGAAGGAAAATCTTAGAGAGGAAATTTCTAGAAGGAAGATTTTGGAAAGAGAGCTTTTTAGAAAGGTTTTTGGAAGGAGACTGTTGGAGAGAGTTTTTAGGAAGGTGAATTTAGGGAGTGTTTTTAGAAAGTGAATTTTGAGGAAGAGATTTTGGAGAGGAGTTGAAAAAGAGAATTTTGTAAAATAGATTTTGGAAGGGAGTTTTTGAAAACAATTTTGAAGAGGGGAGTTTTAGGAAAGTATGTTGAAAAAGAGATTTTTAGGAAGAGATTTTCGAAGAGAGAGTTTTTAGAAAGTATGAAAACGTCTCACTTTCCTAAAGTGATTCTAGCCATAAGAAGACTAGAACCACTTTAAGAAAGTGGTTTTGGAAAACAATAAGATTTGAAAATACAGACCAGAAAGGTCACTTTTAATGTAACACTTTCCTAAAGCAACCCTAGCTATGGAAAGGCTAGAATCACCCTAGAATTGTGGTTTTGAAAACAAGTTTTTGAAAAAGAGATTTTTGATGCAATTTTGAAAACAAGTTTGAAAACGGTTTTGAAAACAACTTTGAAAACGGTTTTTGGAAGATGCAAGACTATTATATGCACAATGCAATTTGGGGTCGTGAACATACAAGGCTAAGGCTTCACCACATAATCAAGGGGGCCGGACCCACGTGGTCTCTAGTTAGACTAGAAGAAAGCCCCCGACACGGTGACTCTCCAACAGTCTAATCCTACACATGGACCGGGAGTCCCCTTGTTTCAAGCAGGCAAAGAAAGGGGGGGAAAGAGATAGGGGATTAAAATAGAGAAAACCCAAGTGGGTTGGAGAGAGAAGAGAGAGGGGGCAGTATAGAAAATTAAAGAGAAAGCCTACCGTATGTCTTCTTTATTTTGCGCGCCGCGCTGTCTTCGATCTTCGGTCTTTGTCTTGATCTTCACCTTCAGCCTTCAAGAGTTGTCTTCAAGCTTTGGATGGCAGCTCTTCAAGTCTTCAAAGAGTGGTTGAAGGCTAGTGTATGAGTGTATAGGGGAGTGTATGAGTGTATAGGAGGCTAGGGTTTGTGTATAGTGGCTAGGGTTTGGGAAAACCTAGGGAGGCTAGGGTTTTGGAGATGCTCGAGCTCTGTATATCGAAATATAGGATTTTTAGGTTAAGTTTGCAAACCTCTTTCATGTTGAATGAGGCTCTGTATTTATAGAAGGAGGACAAACCTGGCACCTGTTGCAGTGGCGCCAGGCCAAATTCTACACTGGCGCCACTAGGAGTGGCGCCAGGCCATTTTTTGGCTTGGCGCCACTACTAGTGGTGCCAGCCAATTAGGAAAGATTTAAGGTCGGCAAGTAACGTATCTTTGACTAGATTTGGGCACCTGTACTAGTGACTACCATGTAATTTTTAGCCTGGCTTCACTAGTAGTGACTCCGGAAAGTCTGGGAATGATTTGGAGGAGCCGGAAATGACCCGGAAGGCCGAAAAGGAGCAGGACCACTTAAACTAGTGTCCTGGAGGTATTTGACTTGAAAAATGAAGATAAGGTGGGCCGGAAAGGTTGACCGGGCCTTTAGGGGCAAAACAGTCAATCGGACTGGAAAACTGCCGGGACAGACTCGGACTGTCCCGGAAGAAGACTTGGGATCTGAAAACATTATTCAGAATGTTCCTGGAGGTTGCCGGTTTGATTCCCAGAGCCGGCGTGGTCGGAAAAGGAGACCGGCCCACCAGGGGCAAAACGGTCATTTTGTATCCGGTTTGCCGGAACTGACTCAGAATGGTTCGGGAAGGTAAAGAAAGGTCGAGAACACTATAAAAAGTATTCTCGGGACATTACCGGTTTGATACCCAGAGCCGGTGTGGTCGAAGAAGGAGACCGGCCCTCCAAGGGCAAAACGGTCATTTTGCACCGGGTTGGCCAGAACTGACTCGGAATGATCCGGAAAGGTAAAGGAAGGTTGAGAACACTATAAAAAGTATTCTCATGAGGTTACCGGTTTGATACCCAGAGCCGGTGTGGTCGGAAAGGGAGACCGGCCCACCAGGGGCAAAACGGTCATTTTGTACCGGGTTGGCCGGAACTGACTCGGAATGATCCGGAAAGGTAAAAGAAGATTGAGAATACTATAAAAATTAGTCTCAGGAGGTTACAGGTTTGATACCCAGAGCCGGCATGGATGCTTAGGGGTAAAATGGTCATCTTGACCGGAAAGTCTCGGAAAAGGTCCTAAGGGTAGTCTGATCATTTTTCACTGAAGTGAGCTAACAGACATGGGTGTTGACCTAGGTTTTGAGTGTTTTTGCCACTCTAACGGTGTGAGTATTTCCGCTACTCGGACGGGGTTGATGATTTGGGAGTATTTCCGCTACTCGGACGGGGTTGATGGTTTGGGAGTATTTTCGCTACTCGGACGGGGTTGAGTATTTCCGCTACTCTAACAATTTTGTGAGTAGTTTTGCTACTCGGACCGTCTCGAGGAATAAATTGTCTCGAGAGAGGGATTGGAAAGGGGTCTTACCGTCTCCTAAGAGACGTGCCTGGATTGGAACCGTCTCGAGGAATAAACTGTCTCGAGAGTGGGATTGGAAAGGGGTCTTACCGTCTCCTAAGAGACGTGCCTGGATTGGAACCGTCTCGAGGAATAAACTGTCTCGAGAGTGGGATTGGAAAGAGGTCTTACCGTCTCCGAAGAGACGTGCTTGGATTGTGAGTGTTTCCGCCACTCTAACGGTTTTGTGAGTACTTTCACTACTCTAACGGTTTTGTGAGTAGTTTTGCTACTCGGACCGTCTGGAGGAATAAACTGTCTTGAGAGAAGGATTGGAATTGGAATAAGAAAGGACAATGTCCGTAAGGGCATTTTCGTCATTTTGTCTCTATTTGGGCCTGACAGGCCCGCAAAGCGATGGAAAAACGGAATTTGGACCTAGAGGATTGGTTTCAATTGGAATATGCCTAAAATGACTTGAAAATAAGTATGGACGGAGTGTAGACTGTCGAGCGGTCAAAAATGGGGTGCTTACAGTATTAAAGCAGGACACTCAAAATCGTTTTAATTTTTAAAAAAAAAAAAAAAAAGATTGAGGTCCTGATTGCCTATGTCTATGAATTGGCCAAAGGAAGATAATTCAACTCCTCGACCTCCATTGCTTGATGGAACTAACTATCCCTATTAGAAAGCTAAAATCAGGGCTTTCTTAAGTCAATCAATGAACGTGTCTTGCAAGTAGTTGTTAATGGCTAGACCCCACCCACAGTCACAACCAATGAAGTTACTACCTTAAAAGCTGTTATAGCTTGGGATAGAATCGATTTTGGAGACTATGGATGGAACAACAAAAGTATAAATGCCATCTATAATGAGGCCATAATAGAAGAGTTTCATAGAATCTCGAACTGTGAACTCGCTAAAGAGGCATGGATATTTTACATATCACATATGAGGGTACTACTACTATAAAAACTGCCAAGTTTCAGTGATTGACAATTGTTTTTGAAACTTTGAGAATGGAAGACGATGAAACATTTGATCAATTTTATTTTAAACTAAGTGATATCATCAACTCGGGTTTCAACCTTGGTGAACAAATCTCTACTTCAAAAGTAGTTCAAAAAATCTTGAGGTGTTTACCTGAGAGATTTTAAGTTAAGGTTACAGCTATAAAGGAAAGTAAAGACGTTAATGTCTTGAAAGTAGAAAACTTAGTGGGTTCCTTACAAACATTTAAAGCCAATTTTCATCAACCTAGAAGGAATAAAGGTGTTGCATTAAACTTCATTAAGGAAAGCACAAATGAAGCTGATGATAGTGAATCTGATATGGGTATAGAGGAGATGGCTTTGTTTGTCAAAACGTTTTTCAATAAACGTCAATAAGATCAGTCTTCCTCTTTTGATAAACTTAAAAGAAAACCCTTTGACAAAATGAAGTTTGTAAGGAAGTCGTCTAATAAAACTAGCCAACAACAATGCTTTGAATGTCATGACTTTGAGCATATTACTACAGATTGTCCAAACAAAGAGAAGAATAAGGAAAGTAGAGTTTTGACAGTCATATGGAGTGACTCCGTAAAGGAAGACGAATCTGACAAAGATGATGAGTCTGAGAATTTCACCGCATTTATGGCCTTTGCTTTTGAGGTAATTGATACTACAGCCAAGGTCCTTGAAACTAAAAACTTTAACGAATCAAATGGTATAGTAGGATCTCTCAAGGAAGATGGAGGAGAATCAGATGTTGAAGATAAAAGTAAACTGTCGCGAGCCTAAGATCAACTATACAAGCAGTCATACAAGTTTACCAATGTGAATGTTAAACTAGGTAAGAAGTTAAAAAAGGCTATTGAAGAAGTTGACTCCTTAAAAATGGTGAATGTCAATGCTCAAGCAAAAATCAATCAGTTGAAAAAACATCGAACAACATTGACTGACAAAGTGAAGTTTCTCGAGAAAGATGCATTTGATAGAGATGGTTTTAAAAAGGCACTTGAAGGAAAAATCATGAAACTTGAAGCTAATCTCCCTGAGTCTAATATGACCTTTAAGAAGTACGAGGCAAGTGCATCCGTAGTAGAAAAAGTGTATTTAGATCAAAAGCACTCTTGGGATACACGTGGTATTAGGTATAATGCCAAACCGTCCAAGTCAAAGCAATACCAACACAATAAGCCTACAATTTGTTTCTGAAGGAAGGTATAATGCTCCTCAAAATTAAGATAATCTTTCTCATTTTGTATCTATCTGTCACTACTGTGGTATAATAGGTCACATTAGACCACAATGTCATAAGTTGTATGGCCTACTGGCTGACTATGTTCACACTCAGAAGTATTACAATTAGGGTAAACCGTATAATAATAAGTTGTCTAATAGATTCCATGCTCTAGCTGAAACAACTCAAGTTGTGCACTCCATATTTAAGAGGTTTATTCAACCTAGAAACAGTATGAACTATATAGCAAGACCTAGGACTACTTAGAATTTCCAATAACAGTCTTCAAACAAAGTTAAAAATTTTAAACCAAAGACTATTTGGATTAGAAAAGCTGATATTAAAGGATGTGTTATGCATACAGCCTTAAAAGCTCACAATTCCAATATGTGGTATTTGGACAATGGGTGCTCAAGGCATATGTGTGGAGATAAGTCCTACTTTGACACTGTGACCAAATGCGATAGTGGGTTGGTAACATTTGGCGATGGTAGCACCTCGAGAGTTGTTGGAAAAGGTAACATTAAATCTCAAGGTCTACCAAACTTTAATAATGTTTTACTTGTTGATGGATTAAAGGCTAATCTTATAAGCATTAGTCAGCTATGTAATGCACAATACTAAGTATATTTTTCTAAAACTAAATGTTTCATCTTTGATAAAAGGGTACTTATGTAATGAAAGGAAAATGCACCACTGACAATTGCTATGGGATTACATCTGATAATGGTATCACTTGCAATTCTGCAAAACTTGATAAGACTAAACAATGCCATCAAAGACTTGGCGATGTAAACTTTAATGATTTGTCTAGACTTTTTAGTTCAGAACTTATCCATGGAATTCCAAAACTTGAAAAGCTCACAAATTGTGTCTGTAGAGCATCCCAGTTGGGAAAACAAATTAAATCCACACATAAGAAAATTAAGCAGATGCCTACCTCCTCTTAAACTTGTTCATATGGATCTTATGGGTCCTACTCGAACAGAGAGTATAGGAGGTAAAAAATATATTTTTGTGGTAGTTGATGATTTCTATGATTTACATGAATTGATTTTATTAGAGAAAAATTTGACACCTTCTCTGTGTTCAAAGCCTCATGTTTGAGATTGCAGGTGGAGAAGGGCACAAAAATTGGTTGTATTTGCAGAATCTGAACTGATCATGGTAGAGAGTTCAAAAACTCTAAGTTTGCTAACTTTTGTGATAAACATGGTATAAGACATGAGTTTTCCACCTTAAAGACTCCACAGCAAAATGGAGTAGTAGAGAGAAAGAATAGAGTCATTCAAGAGATGGCCAAAGTTATGCTTTATGGCAAAAAGGTTCCCAAAACATTCTGGGCTAAAGTAGTAAACACTGCATGTTATATTGCCAATTGTGTCTACCTGAGAGTTGGTGCCAAGCGAACTCCCTATGAGTTGTGGAAAGGTAAAAAGCCCAATGTTAAATACTTCCAAGTAATTTGGAGTAAATGTTATATTCTAGGGGATAGAGAGCAATTGAGTAAGTTTGACTTCCGAAGTAAAGAAAGAGTATTTCTTGGGTATTCTATTAATAGTAGAGTTTATCGTGTATTTAATTTGCGCATATTAATCTATTGATGTTGTCATTGATGATTTGGAGACTCCTACTGATCATTCTCTTGATGAAGAGTGTGATGCAGGTAGTATGCTTATTGTGGAGGAATCTAAGAACTTAGAAAAGGTGATTATAGTGGAGATGACTGAAAGTGATCAATCCTTAGTTGAGCAAGAAATGACTCTAGAAGCCTCATCTAGAGTGAAGCTAAATCATCCAATGGATCAAAGAATCAGTAATATAACTAAGCCTACGAAAACAAGGCATTAGGTAAGAAATGAGGTAAACTACATGCGTTATACTTCTACTTTTGAGTCTACAAATGTGAAAGAAGCATTGAATAATGAACATTAGATAACTGTTATGCACGAGAAGTTGAGTTAATTTCTACAGAATGATGTGTGAACCCTTGTGCCTAGACCAAGCATGTTAATGTGATAGGAACTAAATGGATCTTTAAGAATAAATCTACTAGACATGGTATTATCACAAGAAATAAAGCTAGGTTGGTGTAAGCACCCCAAACTCATATTCAATTTAACACAGACCTATTCAAGTTCAAATTAACTTTTCAAACTCAATCCAATCAATCAGTCGCTTCGCGAGCCCGCTGGCCCTAATAAAGGCAAAATGACCAAAATGCCCTTGTGGTATTTCTCAGTCCAATTCCCATTGGCACGTCTTCTTGGAGACGATAAGTCCCCGTTTCAATCTCAAACTCAACTTCAAGTCCAATTCTAGTTCAAATCAAATTCGGCATGCCTTTTGAGAAAGTTAATTCCTTAGGTGGTAAGACCATCCAGTCCGACACGTTTTTTGAGAAAACTCTTCAGAACAGTAAATCCTTTCAAACCCGTGGATCGAGACGGAACCCAAGTTGGCAAGATGGTAGAACGGTCTACCTTTGGCACCTGCTAGCCCGCCAATGAAGAATATCCGTTATTCGGCACGTCTTTCGAGAAAATTGATTCCTCAGGCGATAAGTCCACCTAACAGCTTCCTGAGATTAGGCAATCTCCGAAATGAAAGTGAACCGTCAGAGTGGCAAAAATACTCGTAAAAATCACAACCATCAGAGTGACAGAAATACTAGTAAACAGATAGATATTGGGAATTGCCAACAAACCCCTTATGTCACGGGACCGAACTCAACTCTTGGCCTTGACACGTTTACCAAAGGACAAGATACCTTTGAAAACTAACTCGTCACAAACCGTCAGTGTGGTGAAAACACTTAAAACCCTGGTTAATACTAGTGACTACTAGCCCACTCCGGTGAAAAATGACCAAACTGCCCCTTGGGCCATTTTTGGCACGCTTTTCTAGAAACTACCTAAGTCCTCAGAGCGGTAAGTTCACCTTTCCAAGATCGTCCCAAAGATGATCCGGCATGTTCAAATCCCCTCTAGTCAGTTTTGAACTAATTTTCAGACTATCCAGCAAAAATGACCATTTTGCCCCTAAGCATCCGAGTGCCTCCAAGAACCATACCAACTCTGGGTATCAAACTAGTAACCTTCCGAGAATGCTTCTAAGAGTATTCCCGACCTTTCAATACCTTTTTGAATCATTCCAAGTTAATTCCCGTAAGCACCCTATTTTTGACCACTCGACAGTTTACTGTCCGTCCAGACTTGTACTCAAGTCAATATAGACGTTTTCCAACCGAAATCAACTCTCTAAGTCTAATCCCGTCTATCCATCACTTTGCGGGCCCACCAGGCCCAAATAGAGGCAAAATGACCAAAATGCCCTTAGAGGCATTATCCTTTCCAATTCCAAATTAGGCTCGTCTTTCCGAAGATGGTAAATCCCCTTTCTAATTTCAAATTAGGCACGTCTTTTCGAAGACGATAAGTCCCCTTTCCAATTCCAAATTAGGCACGTCTTTCTAAAGACGGTAAGTCCCCTTTAAACTTGTCGATCGGGACGAGACCCCAAGTCCCCTAGATGGTAGAACAGTCCACCTTTGGCGCCTACTAGCCCACCAATGCAGAAATGTCCTTTTCGACATGCCTTTTGAAAAAGTTAACTTCTCAAGTGCTAAGTCCCTTTAGTAGCTTCCCCAGATCAGGTAGTCTCGGGAATGATCGCGAACCGTCAGAGTAGCGGAAGTACTCGTAAACATCGCAACCGTTAGAGTAACAGAAATACTCGCAAACAGGTCAATACAAGGAATTGCTAACAAACCCCTGTATCACGAGACCGCTATCAGAGTGGCAGAAACACTCAAAACCCAAGTCAACACCAGTGCTTGCTAGCCCACTTCAGTGAAAAATGACCAAACTGCCTCTAGGGCCATTTTCAGGCACGTTTCTCGAGATAACACCTAAGTCCTCAGAATGGTAAATCCACCCCTTCCAAGATCATCTTAGAGATGATCTGGCATGTCAGTTTTGGGCTAATTCCGAGACTTTTCGGTCAAGATGACCATTTTGCCCCTAGGCATCCGAACACCCCGGGGACCACACCAGCTTTGGGTATCAAACCGGTAACCTCCCGATAATGCTTTTTATAGTATTTTCGACATTTCTTTATCTTTCCGGATCATTTTGAGTCTGTTCCGGTAAACCCGGTGCAAAATGACCGTTTTACCCCTGGTGGGCCGGTCACCTTTTCTGACCACACCGGCTCTGGGTATCAAACCGATAGCATTTGGGAACATTCTAAATAATGTTTCCAAATCTCGAGTCTTCTTCCACAACGTTCTGAGTCTGGGAGCTTTCTTTTAGTCTAACCGAAGACCACGTGGGTTCAGCTCCCTTGATTATGTGGTGAAGCATTTAACCTTGTATGTTCACGACCCCAATTTGTATTATGCATATCATGATCTTACATTCCTCTAAAGTTTGTTTTAAAATTTTTTTCAAAAGCTTGCATCAAACTCGTTTTCAAAAACTTGCATCAAAACCTTCTTTTTCAAAACTTGTTTTCAAAATCACAATCCTAAGGTGATTCTAGCCTTTCCATGGCTAGGGTTGCTTTAAGAAAGTGTTACATTTAAAGTGACCAATATGGTCCATATTTTTAAAACATTGTTGTTTTCAAAACCACTATCTTAAAGTGTTTCTAACCTTCTTATGGTTAGAATCGCTTTAGGAAAGTGAGATATTTTGTATACTTTCTAAAAAATCTCATCTCAAAAATCTCCTCTTAAAAACCTCTCTTTCAACGTACTTTTTAAAAATTCTCTCCAATCTTCTTTCCAAAGTTGTTTTCAAAAACTCCCTCCAAAAATCTATTTTTCAAAATTTCCTAAAAACTCCTTTCCAAAATACTCTCTTCAAAATTCACTTTCTAAAAGTGCTCCCGAGGTCTCCTTACTAGAAAAATCTCTTTCCAAAAACATCTTTCCTAAAAACTCATTTCCAAAAACGCTTTCCTCAAAGTTCATTCTCCAAAAACGCTCCTTACGTTTCCATCCTAAACA
Source organism: Euryodendron excelsum (assembly GCA_033060915.1). Lineage (NCBI taxonomy): Eukaryota > Viridiplantae > Streptophyta > Magnoliopsida > Ericales > Pentaphylacaceae > Euryodendron > Euryodendron excelsum. Next base: position 7,020,007 of record CM065393.1, on the reverse strand, counting down.
ACTCTTCCCAAAAATCTCTTTCCTAAAAACTCTTTCTAACAATTTCCTTCCAAAAATCTTTCCAAAAATTCTCTCTTCAAAACTCCCTTTCTAGAAACTACTCTTTAGGATTTCCTTCCGAAAATCTTCCTTTCTAAAAATTCACTTTCCAAAAACTTTTTCCTTAGAGCCTAAGTTAAGCCCTAGAGCCAACAATTAGGAAACCCTAATTTTCCTCCCCAAAAACATAGTTTCCAATTCCTTATTTTGGCCTCAAAACCTAAGTTTCCGAAATCTCTTATTTTCTATATCAAAACTATACATATTTTCAAAACCTATTTTCTACATCAAAACTATAGTCTTTCCAAAATTAGAATTTCCAAAACTCCATCTTTCCAAATTCATGCCAAACCCAATCTTCCCTTTAGGAAACCAAACCCAATCTTCCCATTTAGGAAACTAGGTCTTATCCTCCATTTTTGGAAACAAAATCAAAACAACTCTTTTTAGAAACAAAATCCAATCCCTTGTTTTAAGAACTAGGAATCTCAATCCTTTCTAGTCTAAACCTTTCATAATTCACTCTTTCCTAATCTCATACATTCCTAAACCATAAGTTTCCCAAAACTTTCAAATCTTTCCTTAAACATTAAGCTTCCAAATTTTTCCTAATTCAACCCTTTCCTAATTTCATCCATTTCCAAATTTCAACTTTCCAAATTCAAAACTTCAAATCTTTCCAAATCTAAAGCTTCCTAAACTCAAAACTTTCTTACTTTCAAAACTTCTCTATTTCAAAACATTCCAAACTCAAAACTTTCCAATTTCAAAATTTTCTTAAAACGGAAACTTTCCTAATTCAAAATATTTCCTAATTCAAACATTTCCTAATTCGAAATCTTTCCTAAAACGAAACTTTCCTAAAACGGAACTTTCGTATTTCGAGTCTTTCCTAAATTTTATCTTTCCTAAGTCTAGGTTTCCTAAATCTCAATCTTTCCAAAACAAGTCCAAATCTTTCTTCTTTCCAAATCAAAGTCCAATCTTTTCAATTCCAAATTCCAATTTCCAATCCTTTATTCTAAATTCAAATCAAATCCAAGTTCCAATTCAACTCCTTTTTTAAATCAAATCTTTTATCTTCTATCAGACTCTTGTCCGAACTACGATTAACCTGATTCCTCCAAAAGGATACATAGGCAACTCTTATGGATGTCGTCACAACCTTTTTCAAACCTCAAATTCCATAATCTCTTTCAAGCTTTTATTTCCAAAAATCTCCAATTCTACAATCTTCTTCAAGTCTTCAAGTCCGTAATCTAATTTTCTAATTTCAATTTTCTATTTCCAAATCTCTATTTCTAATTTCTAAAACTTTCCAATTTCAAGTCTATCTTTCCAAATCTCTTTTAAATCAAATCAATTTCTTTTCAAATCTCTTTCCAAATCTATTTTCCAACTTTCTTTTCTTACACTTGCATATCATGCATCATTCTTTTTAAACATTCTTTTTTTAAAGTGGATAAGATCGAACATTTGTTAGTTAAAGACTCTCATAGGTGAATCTAGGGTAGATAGACATGTAGGTACCACAACAGCAGGGTAGGGTGATGGCTTAGTGCGTCTTCGCTACACGTAACCAACCTCCGAACCTAGGATCACTGTTTTTAAAGACCAAAATGGAGTTTATTTTCAAAAAGGGCTTAATTATTTTCTAAAGGTTGCCAAACAACCTGTTTTCCTAAAAACCCTCTCTTGAGGAAGTATTTTCAAAATCGTTTTCAAAAACCCTAAGCGTGATCCTCGAATTGTGCTTAGTTTTTAGGTGACCTAACTCACCTTAATCAAGTTAGGCGGCGACTCCAAGTGTTTTCCAAAAGTCCTTTATTCAAATCTATTTTCAATTCAAACCTAGTTGCATTCATTCTTTTAGGAGGATGAGTTCTAACGAAAGAGTACAATATTTTTTCCGTTTGTGTGTGTATTCTTCGAGTGCGAAAAATCTGAGTGCGACAGTTGGCTACTCCACTGGTGACACTTAGAGGGTTAGGCCGTAGTCATGTTTTTTTACCCTTCACCCATGTAAAGTCTTCAATTAACTTGTTCAATCCTATTCACTTTAAATTTTCAAAACCAAATTTTCAAAATTGTTTTCACAAAAAAAAAAAAAAACATTCATTTAATCATATTATCTTGTATTAAGTTTGTCATCCACATACTAACTCTTACATCTTTGTTTTGTAAGTGCGCTTTTTGTTTAATTTTTATGCATGAATGTGATGAACAGAATGGATGGGAGTTGTTGGACTCTTTCCTCTGCTTTTAAAAATCACACACACACTGCATGTGCACCTGCATTCTGTATACTTGCATTTTATCCTGATATGTCCTTTCTAGTTAGAAAGGGGGAACGGTATGTTCGTTGTGGGCAAAATGCTGTGTCAGTTTCTTCGCCTACGACCTCTTAATGGTTCCCCCGCTCGGATCACTAACCGATCATGACACCACCTCAGGGAATGGGCTTAGGTTTGAAGATCCGGGGACCAAGCCTTTTTAGGACGCATTAGTCAACCCTCAACCTCATGCTCATATAGACACCATGCACAGCCGAACCTTTGCCGAATTTAATCCACGCACATCATTTTCCAAAACCATAGAGGAAAGGGCGACTGTTCTTATTTTCATTTATACCTGTCTATTCCTGTTGTTATAATGACTATATTCTTACTAATATAATGACTATCTAACTGCTCATACATACATATGTACTTCAACTGTATTCTCTTTCCTTATACTCTATGCATCCATTTTCATGCATTCTATATTCCATGTCAAGACGAGAGTTCCAAGTAACTCAAGTCATTGCATTCTCATGCATATGATCAACCCATCGAGAGTGACACCAAGGTTCACTCTCCCTTGCATTAAACCTACCCAAATCCTAAGGGTTCCCACGTAACCCTAAGGACTCACGGCATGCACATCAATTCATTCCATAAGAGGGGCCCCAATCCCTCTATGCTCACGGAGATAGGATTGTCGAGAAGACAAGGGGCAATCGATCAACAAGGTCTCTCAACGACCTCCTTGACATCAAATCCAATGAAGGTGAATTCAAAGACTCAAGGGTAGTTTAGAGTTTCCTTTGTAAAATTAGATAGGTGGAATCCCCAAAGGAGCGTGTTCCCTCTCCCCCTGTTAAGTGTATTTCAATTCTTTTGTATATTAAACCCGAAGTTAAATGTATTTCTTTATTTTCGTGAATGAGTGAGTAAATAAATGCATGAACGAAGGAAAGGTTCTCTACTCGACAGTAAGGTATCTGCATACAGGGGCAAATCCCCTATCTCGAAAAGTGAGCCATTACACCATGTGTAGTTTCCCTCCTAAAGAGGGGCACCCTAGAGCATGCATTGCGTAAAGACTTGTCAAGATAAAATACTAACCCTTTTCCTTTGTTAGTTTTAGGTACCTCCCCTCATACCCCCATTGTCTTACAAGCCAAAAGCTAAGAAACACCCATGGAATTACTTACTCTTGATACCTTAACTCTATTACTAGCGCAGGCAAGAGGAGTCAGACATACAATGACCAAAATGGAAGGCATACTATTTTCAGTCTTATCGCATGCAACCCATGAGCAAGCAGAGTCCTCGCAGGCCAAAACCCATGATGGACAAAAAAGGATGAAAAAGGAAGACCAAGACTATGCCTCGACCATTACTTACCAACAACCTCCCCAGGCTGAGGGCCTTGCTCGAATGCCTTCCAAACTAACCTCTAACCAAACCCATGGATTATATAATCTCTCCTACGGATACCATCCCAACCCATTTGGCCTTGATCGACTAGAGTAATCGAAAGAATCTATCCGGGCCGTCTTCCCGGAGCAGCGTCTCCTCTCGGAACCGACATCGCTTGCGTCTGCCATCCTGAAAGGTAAGTTAAGGTAAGAGATATTAATATATGGTATATACAGTTCAAAAGATAAGAAATAAAAGTAAATAATAATAATAATAACCAAAAGTAAAAATATAAATAAAAATGAATGACACAACGGTCAATAGATCGTACTCCAACCAAAGATTTCTTAAAGTTTTCCTCCAAAAGGTTTTCAAAAACTCTTTCCTCTGAAAATTATTTTTTAAAATTAGCTTCCAAAAGCATTTTCTAATCCCTTCTTCCAAAAGTTCATCTTTAAGATCAGTTTTTAGAATCAAATTCTAAGGATACTAAATGTTTCCCTCCAAGATCCATTTCAAAAATCAAGGCCAAAAATCATTTTCAAAATTAAATCTCAAATTTTTCAATCCATCTCAAAGCTTTTCTGATTTAGTTTTTTAAGAAAATTTCTTTTCCAATTAGGTTTAAGATTCTCCCAAACTCTTTCTTTCAAAAAAGTTTTAGTCAAAATTAATCCTTAAAAATTTTCAAGGTTTTACTCCAAAAATTCTTCCTTCAAAAATTTCTATCAAATTCTAAAGTTTTCCATCTAAATCTTTCTCAATCTCGAAATTTTCTAAATCTAAAATTCATTTTCAAAAGAGTTCCGAAATTCTTCCCACCAAAGTTTCTTCTAAAATTCTATTTTCTAAAATTCCCCTAAGTTTTCTTTCAAGAATTTTTTAAAAGACCTTCTAGTTTTTTGGGGTCTTCTCTACCAAAAAGGCCCCACTCTCAAAATGTTTTATCCTTTTCTTTCAAATGATTCTATTTCAAAAAAATTTCTAACTCTTTCATCATTTTGAAAAAAAGATTTCCTAAGTTTTTCTTCAAAAAAGTTTTATTTAAAATTCCATGTTCCAAATCTTTCCAAGTTTTCTTTCCAAAAGTTTTCTAAAAGACCCCCCAAGTTTCTCGGGGTCTTCTCAGCCAAAAAGACCCCACCCTCAACTGTTTTATATCTTTTTTCTTCAAAAAGATTTTATTTCAAAAATTTTCCAACTCTTTTCTGAATTTTGAAAATTTTTGGCAGAGTTCTGCTTAAGAATGGTCCGTACAACACCCACAACACTAGAAGCAAACAAAAATCATGCACTGCATAGCATCACAACTGTATAGCACCAACACTCGTGCACATTTTTCGGATTTTTAAATTTTCAAAAGACATGTTTTATTTTTCAAAAAACCAATGGGTTTCAAAGTTGCCACAAAATTTCTCAAAATCATTTCAAATATTTTCTAAAATATTCTCATATTTTCTAAATATTAAACTCTAATAATTCCATCAATTTCTTAAATTCTCTTAATTTTTCTACTTTTCAAGTATTTTTCTATTTTTCAAAAATTTAAAAAATTCACCAAGTTTTCAAAAAATCACGGAGTTTCACATGGCTGTTAAACATATTTTTCTAAGGCATACAGGATAAAAATCTAGCCAAAAAACTAAATACCCGAAGCTGTAAGGCCAAACTCTCAATTCTTGCAGAAACCCCCTTCACATAATCATGCAAAATTGCTCAAACTAAATCAAAATGGTATCAAAACATCAAAATAACATTACTAGAGCATTCAAAACATGCTAAAACATCAATTTCGGCTATTTACATGACTCAAATGGAGTTATATACATCAAAATCAACACAAAACAAAAATATTACCTCTTGGAATTCTCTGGCGAAATCTTATTCTCCGGCGACAGTGACTAGTTTTGGCAACCCTCCGAGGTCTCCAAAGATTGCCCCTTCAATGTCTAAGTCTATCTTCTTGCCAAGTATTCGAAAAAGCTCTCGAATCTTAAAAAACTCGAACAAACCCATAAGCTTCGAGCAGGGAAGCTTTCAAATTTAAGTCCTAAGCCTAGAGCAACTAGTAATGGCGCCAAGGAAAATTTAACAAGGGCACCACTACTAGTGGCGCTAAATTCCAAATCCAGGCAATTTGCCTTTTTCCGACCAAAACTCGATTTTGAACACCCTCTTAGGCCAAATATCCATTTTCAAACCCTGATTTTCAAAAACTTTCCATAGTCCACCCCTCCAATCAATTCGTGGTTAACATGAGACTCTTACTTTATCATTTTCTGTCTTTGACAAGCAAAGACAAAAAAAAATGGAAAAACTGTAAGCACTCCATTTTTGCCTGCTCGGCAATCTCTAGCCCGTCCAAACTCGTATTCAATTCAACACAAACATATTCAAGTTCAAATTAACTTTTCAAATTCAATCCAATCAATTAGTCGCTTCGCGAGCCCGCTGGGCCCAATAAAGGCAAAATGCCCTTGTGGCATTACTCGATCTAATTCCTATTGGCACGTCTTCTTAGAGACGATAAGTCCCCATTTTAATCTCAAACTCAACCACAAGTCAAATTCTAGTTCAAATCAAATTTGGCACGCCTTTTAAGAAAGTTGATTCCTAAGCTGGTAAGACTATTTAGTCTGGTACGTTTTTCGAGAAAACTCTTCAGAACGGTAAGTCCCTTTAAACCCGTCGACCGGGATGGAACCCAAGTCCTCGAGGTGGTAGAAAGGTCCACATTTGGCGCCTACTAGCCTACCAATGAAGAATGTCTGTTATTCGGTACATCTTTCAAGAAAGTTAATTTCTCTAATAATAAGTCAACCTAACAGCTTCCTGAGATCGGGTAGTCTCCAAAATGAACGCGAACTGTCAGAGTGGCAGAAACACTCGTAAATAGGTTGACATTGGGAATTGCCAACAACCGCCTATGTCACAGGACCGAACTCACCTCTTGGCCGTGACACGTTTACCAAAGGACGAGATACCTTTGGAAACCAACTAGTCACAGACCATCAGAGTGACGGAAACAGTCATAACCCAGGTCAACACCAGTGCTTGCTAGCCCACTCTGGTGAAAAATGACCAAACTGCCCATTGGGCCATGTTTGGCATGCTTCTCAAGCAAGTACCTAAGTCCTCAGAATGGTAAGTCCACCCTTCCAAGACTGTCCCAAAGATGATCCGGAATGTTTAAATGCCTTATAGTCGGTTCTGAACTAATTTTGAGACCATCCGGTCAAAATGATCATTTTGCCCTTAGGCATCCGAGTGCCTCTAAGAACCACACTAGCTCTAGGTATCAAACCTGTAACCTCTCGAGAATGCTTCTAATAGTATTCATGACCTTTCAATACCTTTTCGAATCATTCTAAGTCAATTTCGATAAACCCAGTGCAAAATAACCATTTTGCCCCTGGTGGCCCGATCGCCTTTTCCAACCACACCGGCTCTGGGTATCAAACCGGCACTCCCTTGGTAGTCACTCATAGTGGCGCTAGTGTATTTTTAAGCCTGGCGCCACTACAACAGGCGCTAGGTCAATCTTTCGTCTATAAATACAGAGCCTCCCCTTGCATGAAAGAGGTCGGCAATCTAACTTCAAAAACTTTGTCTCTCAATATACAGACCTCGAACTCTCTTCAAACCTTAGCTCTTTTAGGCTTCTTCAAACCCTAGCCCTTATACACTTTAAACCTAGCATACATATACTCAATACGCGCCTATACGAGTCTCTAAGCCGACCATTAAAGACTCAAGGTGCTGCAATCTCAAAACTCTCAAAGATCAAAGCAAAGTAAAGCAAATAAAGCAAGCAAATCAAAGAAGACACAAGGTTAGTTTTCTTTTATGTTTATGCAATTCCCCCCTCTCCCCTCTTCCTCCTAACCCATTTGGGTTTTCTTCTATTTTAATCCCCTATCTTCTATCCCCCCTTTCTTGTATGCTTGAAACAAGAGAATCCCTGATCCATATGTAGGAAGAATGATTGAAAGTTACCGTGTCGAGGGCTTTCTTCTAATTTAACCTTAGACCATGTGGATTTGGCCCCCTTGATTATGTGGTAAAGCCTAAATCTTGTATGTTCACGACCCTACTTGCATTGTGCATATCATACTCTTACATCTCTTCCAAATAGTTTTCTAAACTTGTTTTCAAAAACTTGCATCAAAATCTCTTTCAGAACTTGTATTAAAATCTTCTTCTTCTAAATTTGTTTTCAAAAATCACAGTCTTAAGATGATTCTAGCCACTCCATGGTTAGGTTTGTTTTAGGAAAGTGTTACATAAATTTTGGGTATAAACCCTAAAATTGATTTTGTCAAAAATCACAATCCTAAGGCGATTCTAGCCATTCTATAGTTAGGGTTGCTTTAAGAAAGTGTTATATTTAATGAGATCAATATGGTCCATATTTTTAAATCTTTGTTGTTTTCAAACCACAACCCTAGAATGGTTCTAATCTTTTATGGTTAAAGTCGTTTTAGGAAAGTGAGATATTTTTAGAGATGTGTAAAAGTCTATATCCCATTCCCTTTCCAAATTGTGTTTTTCAAATATCTTTCCAAACTTCTTTTCCAATTTGCTTCCTAAAATGCTTTCAAAAATCTCCATCTAAAAACTTTCTTACCAAAAGTTCTACTTTCTAAAAACCTCTTTTCAAATTTATGTCCAAAAACCCTTCCAAAGTTCTACTTTCCAAAATATCTTTTTCTTGAGGTACAAGTTAAGCCCTAGAACCCATGGTTAGGAAACCCTAGTTTTCAACTTCCTTTTCTACATCCAAATTATCGGTTTCCAAAATCCTATTTTCCATATCAAAATTATAGGTTTCTAAAACTTCCTTTTTTCACATCAAATCATAAACCTCCAAATCCAAGCTTCCCAAATCTTATCCTTTCCAATTCTAGGTCAAATCTAATTCTCTAACTTAGGAAACCAAATCTAATCTTCCACTTTTGCAAATAAAATCAAATAATCTATTTTTGGAAACAAAATCCAATCTTTATTTTAGGAAATAAAAATCAAATCTTTCCTAAATCAAACATTTTTTAATTTCAACCTTTCCTAATTCCATACCTTTTCTAAATCTTAACTTTCTAAATTCTAAATTTTTAAATATTTCTTAAACTCAAATCTTTCATAAACTTTAAATGTTTCCAAAACTCAAATTTTCAAACCTTTCCTAATTTTAAACTTTCAAATCTTTCCTAATTCTAACCTTTCTAAATTTCAAAACTTTTCAAATTCCAAATCTTTCCAAAATTGAAATCTTTCTAAATTCCAAACTTTCTTCAATTGAAATCTTTCCAAAATCAACTCTATCTTAAAAGAAAGCTTTCTTGATTCAAAACTTTTCTAATTTAAAAACTTTCCATAATTCAAATTTTTCCAAATTCAAAACTTTCCTAAAATAAAACTTTCTTAAAATGAAACTTTCCTAATTTGACACTTTCCTAAAATGGAACTATCCTATTTTAAAAACATTCCTAATTCAAACATTTCCAAAGTCCTACATTTCCTAAACCCTAACTTTCCAAATCATTCCAAGTCAAGTGTTTTCAAATCAAATCAAATCTATTTTCAAATCTTCTTTAAATCCGACTTTCTTAAATCGAACATTTCCTAAATCCAACTTTCTAAAATCAAACTTTTCAAATCTAAATTAAATCATTTCCAATTCAACTACATGTTCCAATCTTAGGTTACCTAAAACCTAGAAGGCCTAAACCCTAGTTTAATCATAACCTTGAAAGTTAGGAAGTTTCAATCTTTTTTTAAAGACTTCTTTCTAAACCAAAATGGTTTTCCAATTTCAAACTTCAAAATGTTTTCAAAACTTAACTCTATATTTCCTAAGTCAAGTTCAAGTTTTCTTTCCAAGTTCAAACCCTTTTTCAAGTCTAAAGTTCAATTCCAAATCAAATCTCAATTTCATACCTTCTATTCTAAAGTTCAAATCAAATCCTTTTTCAAATCGAACTCTTTTCAAATTAAATCTTTTTAAATCAAAACCTCAAAGTATCTATTTTTAATCGGACTCTTATCCGAACTACGATTGACCTGATTCCCAAAAAGGGATACGTAGACAACCCTCATGGGTGCGGTCACAACCTTTTTCAAGCTTCTATTTTCATAACCTTTTTCAAACTTCCAATTCCATTATCTATTTAAACTTTCTAATTCAAAATTTATTTTTAAATTATTATTTCTAATTTCTAAAACTTTCTTTCAAACTTCAAAGTCTTCTTTTCAAATCTATTTTCAAAATCAAATCAAATTTTTGCACTTGCATATTATGCATCATGTCAAACTTCTTTTTCAAAATTCTTTTCAACATTAGATAGTTTTGAACAATTGTTAATCAAAGATTCCAAATGAGTAAACCTAGGGTGAATAGACATGTTGGTTCAGCAAGGGCAGGGTGGGGTGATGGCTTAGTGCATCTTCCCTACACGTAACCAACCTCCAAACCTAGAATCACTATTTTCAAAGACCAAATGGAGTTATTTTGAAAAATGGACTTAAATATTTCCAAAGATTGCTAAACAATCTATTTTGAGGAAGCTTTCAAAAACCCTAAGTGTAATCTTCGGATTGTGCTTAGTTTTAGGTGATCTAACTCACCTTAATCAAGTTAAGTGGCGACTCCAAAATCTTTTCCCAAAGCCCTTAATCAAATCAAATTTTCAATTCAAACCTAGTCGCACTCTTCCTTCTAAGAGGATGAGTTTTAACGAGAGAGCACTGTATTTTTATCACTTGTCTTTTTTTAGTGCGAAAAATCAAGGCGCGACAGTTGGTAGCCCAAGGTTACACTCAAATTGAGTGCATTAACTTTAATGATACCTTTGCCCTTGTTGCAAGGTTGGAGTCAATCCATATCCTTCTTGCCATTGCATGTCATTTATGATTCAAGTTGCATCAAATAAATGTGAAGAGTGCCTTTCTGAATGGTATTCTTCAATAAGAGGCCTGTGTGGAGCAACTCAAAGGGTTTAAGGATCCACATCATCTTGATCATCTCTATAAACTAAAAAAATGCACTATTTGATTTGAAACAAGCTCTTAGAGCTTGGTATGAGAAACTCACCACCTTCTTGATAGAGTCCAGCTTCTCTCGAGGGGGAGTCAATAAGATTCTATTCATTAGAAAGGATTCTAAACATAGTCTTATTGCTCAGATTTATGTGGATGATATTGTGTTTGGGTCTACCTCTAATATGTTTGCTTATAAATTTTTTGAACATATGAAGAGTTAATTTGAAATGAGCATGATGGGTGAGTTGAACAATTTTTTAGGTCTTCAGGTTAAACAAATGGATCAAGGAATTTTTATCTCTCAATCCAAATATGCTAAAGTCCTCGTGAAGAAATTTGGGTTAGAAGTTGTTAAGCATGTTAGAACTCCTATGAGTACTAGTCTTAAGCTTAGTAAAGATACTTCAAGAAAAAATGTTGAACAAACTCTGTATAGGAGTAGGACTGAGAGTCTTTTGTATTTAACTGCTAGTAGATCTAACATAGCCTTTAGTGTTGGTGTTTGTGCTAGATTCGAGGCAAGCCTGAAAGAGTCACATTTATTTGCTATTACAAAGATCATTAAATATGTGAATGAAACTCTTGGCTATGGCATTTGGTTTACCTTTAACAGTAATTCTAACATTACTAGCTACATTGATGCAGATTGGGCAGGTTTTGTAGATGATTGCAAAAGCACCTCTGGTGGGTGTTTCTATGTTGGCAATAATTTTGTTGCTTGGCATAGTAAGAAGCAAAATGCAATCTCCCTATCCATTGCTGAAGCCGAGTACATAGTTGTTGGTAGCTGTTGTACTTAGCTTATTTAGATAAAACAAATGTTAAGTGATTATGGTTTAAATCAAAATGTCATGACTATCTTTTGTGATAACATGAGTGCGATTAGTATTTCTAAGAATCATGTTCAATACTCTCTCACTAAACACATTGGCATTCGATATTACTTCATTCGAGAATGAGTAGAAGAGAAGGTCATTTCACTAGAGCACATTTCCACTGAAAATCAACTTGTTGATCTCTTTACTAAACCCCTTGATACTTTTAGGTTTGAATTTCTGAGAAAATCCCTAAGAGTGTGCTCCCTCGAGTAGGCTTTTTTACTGGGGTTTAGGCTTGGGTGTTCTTATTGCTTCATCTTATCCCATGCCTCGTCTTGTGTGTGTTTTGTTTAGTTTTTGTTGTGTGTGTGATTTTTTTTTTTTGGGTTTGTCCTATCTTGTATTAGGTTTACTTGTCACCAGTTTAAAGCACTTCCCATGAAATGTTTGAAGTATGAGCATGTTCTAAATTAAATCTTGTGTGCATCTTTGATTGTCTATTAGTGATTCAAGTGACATTGATGATTCTAGTCATGCTCATGCTCCACATTTATTCGGTGCTCACCTCTTGAGATTTCTTAGAATATGGAATCCTATATTTATGATCTTTTTGTAGCTCTCATCGTGGATAACTTCCCTTGAACATGAAATGACTAGATTGACCTTTATCACATGTATACCTTCTCTTGAAAAATAAATATGTGTTAGGTGAAAAAGGCTACCAGTGAATGTGTGAGAAGCTACTCTTGTTATGTGACAAGAGGAGATGGCTACCTACTCATGTGTGTGAAAGCCACCATCTCTATGCTTATTTCTTGATTTAAATTTGGAGAGATAGGGATAGAACTTCAAAAGGTGAATAGAAGAGTCTATTTTGAAGTAAAAGTAGAATTCTTAAAAACTGTGATTGGGATGGCATGGGGTTTGACTTCTATAACATACTTAACCATGTGGAGGTTTCCAGGATAAGCTCCGCCTTGATCTTGTACTCAGGTTCATATTCTCATTGATCTAAATGATGGACTTGCATCTCATTCACTTTGTTATTAGTATGACTAAAATTATCATCTCGTCTATTGAATTACTTATATGTCTTCTTTGAACAAACTTGATGTTGGTTTATTCACGCTTAAGGCTTCTTAAATTTCATTGGTTGATCTTTAAATCTATGTTAATGCATATGTCTTGTGCAAGGTTTGTCCTTTTTGCATGGTTTTTGTGGTCCTTTTTGCATGATTTCATTGGGTTGTGTTCTCACCTTCAAGCCCCTGATGTTTGGCGATTCCTGGTCACCTCTTCTCCTTCAATCCAGCGAGCTTGGAGCCTCTCTTCATTGTCGTCTTGTAGAGTTCGTTCCGTAGGTAAACTCCACGCCTCACTCTTCTTCTTCTTTCTGCATTTTCATTTCGATTGTTTGAACTTTAAGGTTTCTGTTTTTGGGGGCTTTTTGGGTTGTCGGTCTTTCTTGTGTCGTTTAGCAACTGAGAGTTCTTTGATGGGATGCTGGCCTGCTATTGGTGGGATGTCTTGCCCTAGGTCTAAGACGGTTGCATTCCTAAACCCGCATTTTGGTTATCTATTGCGTCGGTGTTTTCTTTATAGCTTCGATTTGCTTTGGAACAGTCACTGTTGGACTAGTGCGTCTACTTTTTGGGTGCCTAGTGTTCATGCTTCATCTTGCATTATAATTCCTATCCCTCAAAAACGGAAGGGGCTTAATGCTCTACCATCTCGCTGTTCCTCGGGTTCACCAAGCAAATGGTAGGTCACTGGCTCGCCCAATAAATGCCCCTGTTCTAGCACTCTTGGTGCTTTGGGTTCTCGTCGAGGGCCAAATTCTTCTCCTCTTGAGGTTTGTAGGTTTAGGCCTGACTCTAATGCCGAGTTTCAGTTCAATAGGTCTTTTCATTCTAGACCTCTCTTTGTGTCCCATGGGATCATTCTTGATCAGTTCAATGAGACCTTTATTTTGCCTATTTTACTAAGTGGGGTTGGACTAAACTTGCTCTCTGTTCTGGGTCAACTTGCCAAGAACTTATAAGAGAGTTTTATGTTAATATCCATGCCACCAACAAGGATGTTGGGACTCTAAAGTCTTTTGTTTGTGGGGTGTTTCTTGGACTAGTCCCTCTTTGAATTATTTGGCTCAGCTCTTGTTGACTGCTAGAGGTGACTAGCCCCCTGGTACTTCGAGTCACCTAAAACAGAAAGGGTTGAAAGATGTTTTTTGTGTGCTCCATCATGTGGTGTGTGATCTATTTTTGTGTACCTCTTATGTGAGCGAGATTGATGAGTCCCATGCCCAACTCATGCATGTTATTGCCACGACATGTCTGTGGATGTAGGTCACCTTATGTTCAATCTCATTCTTAAGGCCTTTGTTGATAACTCCTCTTGAGCCTACCTTCCTTTTAGGATCATGATCTCAGATTTCCTAACTCGCCATAAGGTAGTGGTGGAGCCCCATGAGCTTCGTCTTCCAATTGGCAAACCCATCTCTCGTCACACCCTCAAGATGAGTAATGTGTATCTGGGAGTAACTCCTCATCCTCCATAGTTAGAGCACCCTGTTGTGGACATTTCAGATGATGAGGCTACTCCAGTTAATTGCACTGCTCTGTCTTCATCCCTTATTCCTCAGTTTGCTCCTACTCTTATAGGACCCTCTGCTCCAGCTCCTGACTCTACCGCAGGCACTGCTACTGCTATTGCTACTCTCTCTTCCCAGCTGACCTCTTTCACACTGATCTAGTAGAGCAAATTGGACTTGTGCATGCGTGCATGAATCTCATTATGGAGCACTAGAAGCATGACATTTTATTCATTCTTGACACACTGAACACTCCCTTGAACGCGCATACTGAGTTTATTACCAACGTGAATGACTTCATTTGTAGCATTCGACGTTGTTAGGAGTTTAGGTTGTGGATGGTTCCCTTATGGAGGTTTATTGTTGTGTTGCACTTATGGATAGTTGTTTTTTTTTTTTTTCATGGATGTTCTTGACTTGTTTTAGCTGCCTTCTAGTTGAGGCCTTAGTATGTGTTTTTTTTTTTTGGACATCTTTTTCTATATACCTCTTTATTTGCATACTTCATTTGGCATGGTTTTTGCTCTTGAAATGGTTTGTCTCTCGTGCTCCATTTGTCAATTTGTTCCAAAAAGGGAGAAACCTTCCTTCTTTATGCTATATATCTCTTGCACCTTCTTATTCTATATATTTGTTGCATTTGATTGGCTGTTGGCTTGCTAGTGTTTAATGTGCAGGGATGACACTTGTTGTAATGCAGCCGTAGTAGCAAGCAGCACTCCATATGCTTATGATTGGGGTTTGATTGTAATTTTATTTCTTTTCCAGTAATGTGTCTTGTTGCATAGGATTTTGGTCATGAAATTGTCAGAGGGGGAGATTGTAAGTTTATGTAATTGGCTACATTTCGTAGCAAGTCAAGTTTGATGTAATCTGGAGAGTAGGGATATCAATCACAAGTATTTGGAAAATATTTAAAGCTTATTCATGTAAGCTCGTGCTAAGAGAGACTTGTACGATACATCTTGGGTAGATATATGGACTTCGAGGGAACTCAATGACAAAAACAGTATGCTGAATGAAGGACAGGACCTCGCGAGATCCTTATAGGATGTCGCAGGATGTCGAGGGCAAAAACAGTAAACATGGTAAATAAGTTAGATGTCGCGAGATCCTCGCAGGATGTCACAGGACGTTGATAGCAAAAATAGAGTGAGCATGCAAAATCCAGAGAATGAGCTCATGGGATCTCGAGGTTGCATGACGCGCAGAATCAAGAATCTCGAGAATCACACTATTAGGTTTTTGCACCTATTTAAGTACCATCACAGTTTCTTAGAAAATGATCTGAGCCGCCACATTTAAAACTCTTTGAGAGAATATTTTTTCACATTCTGAAAAGCTCAAAAACAAGTCTTAGCAACAATCTTCTTCAACTTAATTGAAGAGATCGAAAGTCTTGAAGCAATTCGAGGCGTGAAATCTATTCTAAGGGGATCTGAATGGTGGTCAAGCACGCAGATGGTGAATCGTGGATACGAGCAAGATCCAAACAATCATTAGATCAAGTAGTTGATATGCTTCAATTGTAAAGAGTCTTGTAACAATCTGAATTACAAATTATAGTGCATGATCTTTGTCTAGCAAAGGGAACACGTGGTTTTTCTCCCATTTAGGGTTTTCACGATAAAAAGCTGGTGTGTTCTTAGTTGAATGGCTTGTTTCCTATTTCATCTTAGATTGTACAATATTGCTCATGGTACACCTTGACCTATCATTGTAATAATAAGTCTCTTGGACAAAACATAGACTAAGGCTAGGTTTTTCAAAAGAGAGAATATTTGGCTGTAGTATGTGCCACTATGATTCAACTCAAACACATGGAAACCACAATAATCGAGTTGTCTAAATTGGCCAACTAGATTTCATTGAATTAACATCAAAGGTGTTGGCTTTTATCTTTTGATTCTCCTTCACTTGATTCCAAAAATTAAACATGGAATAAATATTCCTTTTTGTGAAAATCGTGTAGGGGTCCCAATGTTGTCTGTAAATTCTATTCCAGGATTCCATCAGGGAATAATCGACACAAACAATAGCTTTTTGTCCCAATGATGTTGAGTTCACGATATCCTCCTTTGATTGTGTGAAATATCTTGTAGAAGATTGCATAAATCCCAACATTGAGCCCTGAATAAAGAGGGATAATTCGTGACGAAGTGTTTACTCTACGCTTCTTTATAGACTTGAGTATACAATAGGAGAACTTGGATGAATAAGAAGATAATGAAATGAACAAAAGGATGAATTATGTCTTTTAACTCGCATAAATGGTTGGTTTGCGAGCTTAAGCTCTCCTCTTGTCAGTTAGCTCCATGCTGATCAAAGAATAATGTTTATTATTATCAGCTTGATATATATTTATATTTATATTTATATTTATATTTATATAGACATATTGTTATCCATATATTTAGTAGTGTGGTCCTCATTTTTGGAATCTGAAAAGTCGAGGGTGGGGTTGGGGCGGCAAAAGAGCAAAAGATGAGTGCAACATTCACATTGTCAGCAGTAAGGCAGTCAAATAATTTCTGTGCAAGCTTCATTGTCCAGAATGCCAGACAAAGAAAAGTTATTTGTGGTCTGATATTTTTAAGACGGTAAGAAGAAAAAAAGAAAGAAAGAGAAATATAAATTAAAAATGCAATGCGTGATGTGTTCAATTTCTTCGTTGCTTCTTTTCGAAAATAATGTAGTATTATTCTTTGTTTCCCCCTCCAAATAAGGAACTCATAGCAGCCCATCTTCATATATGTTGGGAACTAAGTTCATGAAAAAAAAAAAAAAAAAAAAGAGGAGTTTCCTGTTAACAAGCATTTTCCAAAACATTAATACCCCGTTTGAGTTTATTGAGTTTGCATCAAATTTGGCAATGTAGATCCAATTTACTTCAAAAGTTTAGGTGAAAGTCTCCAATACCTCACTTGCACTAGACCGGACGTACATTATGGTGCTGGGCAGATTAGTAGATACATCGAAATAGCAGATCATTCACAAATCAATGCGGAAAGTTGATTAAGCAGGTTCAATTACACCAAAAGTTAAGTATAATATCATACAAACAAAAAATTTATAAATAATTTATTACCTGAATGATGTGATTCAATAAGAGTCATGCACTTTAAAATAAAACATCTATTATAATAATCCTTCATTACAATAATATCACTGTCACAATATTCTGGTAGAATTTTCTGTACAAAGTTTCTGGAAGAAAAACATTTTCCATGATAATTACATATGTACATATGAGGTGCTTGGTTTGTAATGCAACATTACCTCATTTACTGGCACTCCAAAATTTTGCCTTTTCTTTTCTTTTGCCTTTTTCTTTTGGGTAGGTAAGATTAAATATTTAGATTTTTTTTACCTACATTTTCAATCTCCAAAAGCCACCCAACCCAATCTCTCTGTCATAAAAGAACCAAGAAAAAAGCGAATCCATTCTCATTGCAAAATTCATGTATATATTTGAGGCAAGTAAGTACCCTGCTGACCCCAATAGCTTGCAAGTTTACAATTTAAATTACCACTAGTCCCAAATATGCACAACTATGCAAAGAAACATAATGCAATCGGGGAATAAAAGCAGACAAAGAAATTGAACCCAATACCTCTCCCAACCTGAGTTTTGATATCATGTTAAAGTACCACTAATCTTAAAAGCTTATTTTATTAAGAAAGAGACTCAAAAATACATATCAGACTTTCTAATACCATTCCTCAAGTTCAAAACCACCATGGACATGGCCATGCAAACATACAAACATGTCGAGTCGTCCCCAACTTAAACCACAAATCTTGCTTTGGCCCTAAAGCCTATCTGACCAGATATGAAAGGTTTCGCTTTATCTAGAATGTGGTTGCTTTAAAGTCTCAAATGGCAAAACATGTGGTCACATTTCTTTGCCCCACAGTAAAGTGGTCTGACTAAGGATAAATGAGAATATAGGGCACTCCCATTCACCAGCAATCTCTATCTATATATATGGAAACAACACTGGGATGCAGGGAGCATGAGTAAATTTGAGAAAAAATTAGAGCTACATAAAGCTTCTATTTGTATTTATTTATTTATTTATTTTGCCTAGAAGTCTTGCATGAAGGTGTAGAGAGTGGAATTAATGTAGCCAAGGATGACTTGCCGGCATTTCCTGCAAGGCGGGTGACCGGGAATGCATGAGCACCCCGGCGGGTAGTCCTTGGCTACATTTGGCTCTCTTCTTCTCATGGGAGCCTCTCAGGACATGTCCATGGTTCCAGAAAAGCTTATGTAGTGTTGGGCCATCAAAAAACAATTTCTTGATAGTTCAATTGATTATCTCATCATATCAACAACTTCTCAAAATGATTCACTTATTTCCACCTAAACAAAATTTACGAACTTTTGATTTGTTTTTTTATCATTGTTTATTGATCTAGTTGCTTATTTATACTCTCTCTCTCTCTCACAAACTTTTTTGTTTTATATTCTAAATTTCTAATATAGTGAGACGACAAATGTGCCTAATGTTGTTACTATACCATTATTTCAAAATATGAAATTCAATATGGTATTCAAATAAATTTATTTCATTGATCATCATATGATATTATTTTATAGTTACCCTTGATATATCCGTGATATGATGATTGAACGCCACAATGCTTTCATATACTTTATTCATTAAGTGGGCAATCAATAGTATTATGCATTTATATTAGAACATCTGGATGCCTTTGACACATACCTGGTAGTCGTTGGCTTCTTGTTATCTTTCCGTTCTATATGTGTGGGATTACTTGGTGGCAACTGAGAGAGTTACCCACATAGTGTAAGCTCAATAGCCGATAAGCAACATTGAAGATCTTTTGCCTTTACCCAAGATCTCATCAGACTCTGCGCCTTTCCTCACGCTTTTGTAATTTTTTACACTCTATTTGCTGATAATCTGTCTCATTTATATTGTACTATATATATATATATATATTATTTTATTCAACCATCGGGAAAGTGTAGAGGCACCTTCGCATATGAAAGTGCAGCCTTACGCAATGTGATAGTTGAATACTGAAGGATAAGTCACCATAACTTGTTGCACTAAGTTGCATACTCCGAGGGGGAACTAATTGCTTAAGTCGATAAGTGTTCTATCTTCAATATTTTGTTAACTGCTGTGATTTGAATTCTATATGTTATGAGTTGATTTTATGGCATGAGTAATATAATTTAAACTCGGTTATTTTTCAACACGTACTGCATATTTACTGGTGATTAATGTCACGCTCCAAAATTCATACGGTTCATGACAACGCCGCACACCCACAAAATCACACCTTATAGGCACGCAAGACTAAGACACAAGCTGCAAAATCTCAAAATCAGTTATAAAAACAAACCAAATAACCCTCAAAGAATATAATGTCATTGACTCCAAAACAATTAAGAAATCTCCACCTAATCCATAATCTCTTCAAAACGCAATATTAAATCTCGAAAACACCTCTAATCCAAATAACAACTTACTATGGTCACATTAGCCTGTAACAAGGCCTAACACCACAATTAGCTCTATGGTCAAAACCCAAAAGAAACTAGTTTCTGTACCAATCCTTAACCTCCATTGGCGTAGGGTCCAAATCATAGTCAAACAAGAGTCTCAATATCATTAAATAAATATACAATTTCTTTTATGAGCAATTTCACATTTGATCCATATTTTATACCAAAAGTATAAAGGAAACAAAACCCTTTATTCAAACAATGATTTTGATGGATAATCCAAAAATATAATCTTCTAAAGCAATTTCTAATAATTTGTAATACTAAAAGTGGTAGTAAGTTACTTACCTCTCATGCAAAGAGTCACTTCACAGAAGCTAAACTCAATTAAAATTGCATCACCCTAAACATCCAACATTACACAATAATTACAAAACAATTTACTTACTTGTGCATATGCCATGCCCTATTCTAAATATAGGATCCTATCAGCTATTTAAATGCAGTGCTACCACTAACTTAATCTAGTCATTCATATTTCTGGGAAATCCTTAAGGCATTAAACTAGCCTTCACTTCCTAATAACCAAAGAACTCCCACCGCGTAAAAATAAAAAATAAAAATAAAAGAAAGAAAATAATATATATTCTCAAATTCACATTGCTTATGGCAGCACATGCATCTTGCAACCAACCAACCAAAAGAGTGAAAGTATGAATTTGCTTTTCACATGCTACATGACAAAACCCTTCTTGCTAAGGAATCACAAGATGTAAATGCTCCATCTCTAAATTAAATGTTGGATGGACTTGAGACAACTAATCCATTGAACTCAGCGGCAGTGGCAAAAGACCACAAGAAGCCAATGAAGGAATTAATTTGCTGAATCAATAAAAAAAATCTCTAATCCAATAGCCGCCTAGAACCTTAGGAAACAATGACAATGCCATTCACTTAACAGTGGACTTTAAGAAAAGCTTTCAATTTCTCCACAGATTTATGCATATGATTATTCCTCTTCTTATATTCTATTGAGTTCATGCAAAGAAACATAATTAGAGAGGGTTGGGACTTACCTTAACCTTAATTCTCCAGAGATGATAATCCGTCTAATGTGCTCATCTACCAAAGCTTTCTCTATTTAATGGGTTATTTGTGAAAGTGTAGAATGTGGTGGCTGTTCTCTTAATATATAATATAAAGCTAGGGTTTTCTCTAGGTTATCTAGGAAACCCATATATTTCGGTCTTACTAAAATACCCTCCAAGATATAATGTAAAATAAAATAACTCTATCTCTATAAATAAAAATAAAATAAAAACAAATGTGGATATTACAATTAAGAACCCGCAGTTAACATATCAGATGTCTCAAGGTCTTAGATTTCTGCTTTCGCCAACTCAAATTTACAAACAATGTACTATTTATCTTTCTTTACTTTTCTCTTTATTTTTGTTTTTGGTAACTTACTATTTTGGTCGTGAATATCACATTTTAGTTTGCCTAAACATGCATGTATAATGTTGTTGGCTGCATAGCCATGGATACAGTATCAATTTCCTCAGCCGTTCTGAGAGAATAGCGGAAAGAAATGCAATTTGCAAATGACCGAATCGTTGAAAGAAAGCTATAAGACATATGTTCCATAACCAGCAAAACAAAGGCAGCCCTTCGAAGTCCAGCTCTTGGAAATGGAATTTCCTTTCAAGATTTGCGGCTAGTCGATAAGTCTTAGGGTTCCTAATTAATGGGTTCCTCTTTGACTTGATTGGAATTTAGAATTCAAATAATGTCTCATTATTATCATTTTTCTTAGATGTCCTTGTTTCTAAGCTGGCATCTGAAACTTCTACTGCAAGATCAATTTGCATGAATTCATTGATATAGGCCTTTTTTTTTTGCTTCTTCCTTTCACTGGTGTTCATGGAATCAAACTTTTCTGCTGCGTTGCTGTTTCTCACCATCTCTAGATTGCTAAATCTTTGCCTTTTCAAAACAGCACACAGTTAGTGAGGCCTCTCAATATATATACTGCAACAAGATTTCCTTGAAATTGGTATTTTGCTATCAAAGTAATATTATCAAAATATAAAGGCTTCCTAAATAAACTAGGAAAAAAAACCCTAACTTTGTATTGTTAAGAGAACAACCATCATATACATTAGAGTAGAACAAGCCTTGAAGGTGAAGAAGCCTTAGAGGGTTTATCGTCTTTGAAAATCATGAGCATGGTAGGCCTCGACCCTCCCTATTTATGTTTCTTTACATAAATTCATGAGAAAATGAAAAAATAAGAAGAATCCTTGATAAATATGTGGAAAAGTTTGGTTTCTTTTTTGGATGGTAGTATACCCAAACTGTTGAGGTTCCTCGAGTAATAAGAATATATAATTGGTACTCAAGTTGACATGGAATGGTAGAAATGATAAATTGATGTCATAAATCCGGGAAGAAAGAAAAGTGAAGACGCTCCTTTTATTGTGTGGAAGCAAGTGAAAAGTTTAGATTATTTTATGGATAAGGATTTCCTGAAGCCTAGACGGGAGGAAATCTATGACAGGATGTCCTGCCATAGATAATATATGTGTATATATATTTTATAGTCCGTGTGGAGTGGGGAATATATATATATATGTGTATGTGTGAAAGCAAGCGAAAAGTTAAGATTATTTTATTTGTCACGTTTGTTCATCTGGAGTGGAGAATATATATGTACATATAGACATATATATTGATGAAACTCTTCAGGTATTAGCAAGTGAAAGCCTTGTTAATTTTGATAAAATGACTCAACCATGTTTTTAGAATAAAGTCCAAATTCACAAGGGACAGAGGTTCCGTGCACATGATGCTCAATGTTATATTCAATGTCATTCTGTATCAGATTGATTATAGTCATTGTTTTTAGTATTTGGAGATATATGTGAACCCAAATCAGTGGTGTCACTAATTTTAGATGAAGTGATTACCTAAGGTCATGAATGACCCAAGACGTAATTAAAACATCGCATGTGCATGAGTAAAACGAAGTGTTCTATATATAATTATTGTGCAATGTTAAGTGTCTTAGGCTTGTACAATTTTGACCCATTTTATCTTTTGTAAATTATTGTTCAACTAAAATGTTTTGTTTCCTTTATGCTTTTTCATATAAAGTATAGATAAAGTGTGAAAGTTGCAAATGACTTTTGGTGATTTTTGAAATATATAGCCAATATTTATTTTTATTTCTTTTGAAAAGAAATCATGGTTTCATTTGTCTTATCAAGAACATGGCTCTTGTCTAACTATAATTTGGACCATATATATATATATCAATGAGGGTTAAGGATGGACATAAAAATTAGTTTGTTTTTTCCTGGTTTGGACCACAGAGCTCAATGCGGTTTCAACCATTGTCACAGGTTAGTGTGGCTGTGGTCACCAAGATTTGAATTTACGTGGATTGAGTTTCGAAAAAATGAACTATTAAACTGTTTTGAAGGATTACCACCCTTGTTACGACATTAAATGATAAGGCCATTATTCTAAACCGCGCATGTCATAATTGAACTTGTATTATTGGACTTGTGTTATATGAAAATAATATTTTTCATACACTTTATCCAACTGGTTTGTTGTAATTGGTTACTTAGCTGTTTAGCTAACTCATTATTTCTATTTTCCTTTTTTGGATACAATGCAATAGAGCAAAGGGAAAGGGCTAGCAGGATTTGAACCCTCATCCATTGAGTGGGTTAAAATGGGTCCATTAGTTCATATTTGCATATTTAGAGTATGTTGACACCCCCACTTTTGCACACCCTGGTACACTGTCAGATCCTAAGCCGATGCTCAAGAAACACATTCAGTCGGATTATTTTTATTTTTATTTTTTTTAACAGAAAAACAGAAGATATATTGTTTGAGGAGGAGAGTACATCAGGTGGAGGGCTCTACAAACCAATGAGGTTTGGCAGACATCTCAGCCGTCACTGAGAGTTGATAAGGATTCAACCAACCAGGAAAAGAAGTAAGAGAATTACAGCCTTAATGAAGAAAGTTTAAGGATTTAACCTCTTCTATAGAGCAGAAGAAGCTGCAAATGCTTAGACACCCATCTCTTGTCTTGGCTTGGATCCATGATAGCGCCTACAACTTGATTGCTTCCACTATCTCCTCCCAACAGGTCTGCTTTTGATTGAAGGTGGCATTGTTCCTTGCAATCCAAATGTTCCACAAAGTGGAAAGAAGAAAAGCTTCCCATAATAGTTTTTTCAGATTTTTATTCTTGCAATCAAACCACCAGCTGATGTGTTCATCAATAAAGCCTAGACTAACCCATACATACCCACACCAATTTAGGATAGAGCACCAAACTAGTCAGGATGTTCTGCAATGAAGGAGGAGGTGGTTAGAGTCTTCTCTATCCTTTTCACAGAGTCCACAGTTAATGTTATCACTTTGCTACAGAACTCTCCTGGTGAGTAGAAAAGCTTTTGCTTTCCCTTCTGAATGGCCAACCAGCAGAAAATTTGGATTTTTAGAGGAGCTCAGGATTTCCACAACTTTTCCATCAATGGACAAGGTTGCTGCCTCCCTTCTTCTATACAAGATATGAAGGTTTTTACTGTGAAAAGCCCATCAATATTAGCTTTCCAGGTTACCATCCTGCTGCCACATTACCTACTATGCTCAGCATCTCCATTAAACTGTCATCTTGCCATGACTGCAATCTTCTTCTGAATTTGAAATTCCACGCCCCTGCCTCATCTTTGCAATTTGCAACCTTTGCTTCTTTTTGTTGTGATAAAAAGAATAATCTAATAAATCTTTTCCTTAGATTTAGGCCATCAATCCATGGTTCATCCCAGAAACATGTTGAGTTCCGTTTCCCAATGGTTACTTGGAGATTAGATTCAATTATGCCTTTAAAGCGGAGTTGATCATCTTTCCCCATCCATATATCCTTCAACAAAGCTGACAGCTTGTCCACTGAGTCTACTGGGAGAGTCCATCTTGTTTCCTCTAGGCTGTACTTGTGGGAAATCATTCTTCTCCCTAAGGCATTTCCTTCCTTGGCAAACTTCCACCACCATTTGCCAAGTGGGCCATGTTCATGACTTTAATGGGAATAATGCCTAAGCCTCCTTTGTGCTTATTAGCAGTTACCCCGCTCCATTTGATGCAATGAATCCCTTTCTTGTTCTTAAGATCACCCCATAGGATTTTCCTTTTTTTGTGTTTTTTCAATCTCCTTGCACACTTCAATAGGAGCTCTGAACATTGAGAGATAATAGAGTGGTAGATTAGCTAGAGTGGACTTAATGAGTGTAAGCCTTCCCCTCAATTGATAAATAGTTCCTTTTCCAAGAGGACATCTTATTCTCGATTCTTTGGACCTCATTTCAAGTTAAAATTCTCCTGGGGTTTGCCCCTAAGGGTAGGTCAAGGTATTTCATTGGCAAATTCTGCAATTTGCACTTGAAAACTTCTTTGGCCTCTGTGAGGAAGCTACTATCAACTCCTACTCCACTAACTCGTAATTTGTGAAAATTAATCCTAAGCCTAGACAACAATTCAAAGCACCTTAGAATTCTCTTTAGGTTCCTTATTTCCTCCATATCTGCTAAGCAAAATAAAACAGTATCATCTGCAAACTAAAGGTGGGATGCTTTCAGCCCTTTTGAGCCAATTAGGAAACCCTTTATAATCCCCAAGCTCCTTCCTCCTGCTAATAAAACATTGAGCCCTTTTGCTATTGTAATGCATAAGAAGGGAGATAAGGGATCCCCCTGTCTCAAGCCCCTCATCATTTTATATTCCTTAGTTGGTGCTCCATTAACAAGGGCTAATACTCATGCAGTAAATAGGCATTTCATTTGTACATCTACACCATTTGTTCCCAAATCCCATTTTAATCTTCATTTGAGATAAGAAGCCCTAGTTTATAATTTTAATCTTCAAGGTCAATTTTTATAATTATACCTTTCTTTTTGCTTTTCCTCCAGTCATCAATCAGCTCATTTGCAATGAGCACTCCATCTAGAATCTATCTATCTTTCACAAAAGCTATTTGATTTTCACTTATAATCTCCCCCATTACTTTCCTTGTTCTGATTGACAATGTTTTTGACAAAATCTTATAGAGAGATGAGTTTAATGATATGGGCCTATAGTGTGACAAGGAGTTGGGGAAGTCATTTTTTTGGAACTAAAGCAATAAAAGAAGCACTTATACCTTTGAGAAGCTTCCCATTGCTGTGGAATTTTTCCATGAATTTCATTATGTCTCCTTTTGTCAGGTTCCATAACTTTTGCCAAAAAACTTAGATTGAAACCATCTGGTTCTGGGGCTTTATTGCCATTACAACTTTTTAAAGCATTCCAAACTTCCAATTCTTCAAACTTGCATTCCAGAGATGCTTTCGTTGTCAAGCACAAGCTTCTATCAATTTCACCTTCCAATACTGATCTGAGAAATGAGTCTTCTGAGAACGCTTTGGCAAAGTGATTAAAGGCTAAGTCCTTAATCTTTGGTGGATCAGAGAATACTATCCTATTGTCAATCAGTTGACCAATGTGGTTCCTTCTTTGCCTTGCCTTTACAGAAGCATGGAAATAATTAGAGTTTTTGTCCCCTTATTAATGCCAAAGCTTCCTAGATTTATGCCTCAATAAGGACTCCTCTCTAGATAGTGTTTCCATAGCTTATCTTTTATGAATCTTCTTCTTTGTAAACTATTATTTTAGTTGCCTTGGCATTCAACCTGTACATCCAATTGGTGGAGTTCATTTTCCAAAGCCTCTGGCTTGCATTCCTATATTGTTGCCTTAGATTTGTGCCAGGCTTTAATCTTCATTTTAAGTGCTTGTATCTTCCCCATTAGCACATACCCTGCCCATCCTACCATTTATGTACTGGACCAGACCTCAATTGTGATCGAAATAAAGGACTTCATGGAGAACCATGCTTCAAAAATTTTAGAAGGTTTTGGCCCCCAGTCAAGTACTTCATCTGATAGCAAAACAGGGCAATGGTCAGATTGTAAAACACCCCCATTTTTCTAGAATTAATATAGTTTTACTCAGAAATCTGTGTATCTAGTTTAAATTTAATATTGTACAATTATTTTGGTGCATTTAAAATTATTTATAGTTGGGTGAATTTTGAAACTTTTAATTCTATGTTGGTGTAACTGTAATTTTAGTAGGATGTAGTTTGGGTTTTTACTCTTAGTGAGAAAACAGCTTTGTAATTTTAAAGCTAGAGGATGTTATTGAAATTTGGTTGGAATAAAACAAATAGGGTTTTTCGACCTTGACCTTGTACATATTTGCGGGCTTATAGAATAAAGAGCGGGAGTTGGCTGTTTGTTTGTAGATCAACTGTAATAGAAAGAGACGCCCGAGAGAAAGAGCAATGGAGACGGTGTGCGACTATGTGTGGAGTTCTCCAGTGAGATCTCCAACAAGCTTTCCAGTGAGGAACGAGGTAGGGTGATGGAGCTTGAAATCTTGTTTCTTAGTCTTTAATGCATGTGTGCCTGTTTTTAATGTTCTCTGCGTATTTATGAGAGTGTATGTAGAATGATGGATCAAATCCCTCACTAGTTGCTTTGATTTTTTTTTTTTTTTGCTAAGTGCTTTGATTTTTTTTTTTTAACAGCAAAAGGAGAAATATATTCAAATGGATAAATTACATAGCAAGCTAAGGCTCCACATACCAAAGAGTTATGACAGAAGACCAAAGCAAAGGAAGAAGACAGTTGAAAAGAGCTCAAATGGGGAGAGACCTACACAACGCTAAACAAGCAATTACTTCATAATTGAAGCCAGACTAAGGGATTTCACCCCATCGATTGAATGGAAAAAACTATCTAGGTTGAAGCATCCTGTTTTGACTTTGCCTAAATCCAAAAAATAACTTGCTGCTTTAAAGAACCCACTATGTCTTCCCAATGGCTTTTCCAATGATTGAAGATAGCTTCATTCCTGGTCACCCATAAATTGCACATGGTAACTAAGAGCAGGGCATCCCAAATTGGTTTGCCAAGATTGAAGTTCTTGTAGCAAACCACCAGATGCTATAATCAACAATTGAAGGAAGACTTACCCAAAGAACTCCTCACCATTTGAATATACTGCACCACACAAGCCATGAAGTTCTACAATGGAGAATAAGATGAATTATGTCTTTCAAAATTTGGTCACAAAGCCCACAGTTTAGATTATCATTCAAGTTCAATATCTTCCTCTACAGCAAAAAGTGTCTGGTTTTTATTTTATTTTGGAATTCCAACCAGCATAAAATTTAGATTTTCAGATGAGCCCAAGATTTCCAAAATCTTTCATGACAAGATGTGAGGGATGCCTGTCTTCATCTGCTAGATCAATAAAGGAACTAACTGTGAAAACCCCATCTGGACTGCCAACCCATGCTACTGAATCATTCTTGTTTTCAGATATGGAGACATTACTCAGCAGCCTTAACAGGTCATTAAGGATATCCTCCTCCCAAGAAAGGAATTTCCTTCTAAATTTGAAGTTCCAGGACCTAGAACCTGCTTTAACTTCGAAGATTGTGGCATTTTTTGTTTAGAAAGCAAGAAAAGTCTAGGGAATGAATCTTTAAGAATGCACCCATTTGCCCAAGGCTTAGTCCAAAAATCAATTGAATTTCCCTTACCTGCATACACAGTTAGGTTTGATTTCAAGATTGCCTTTGAGACTTGTTGATCATCATTTAACATTGCAATGTCCTTCATTAAAACTGAGAAGCTTGTATATGGGTCTGGTGGAAGGATCCATCTTGAATCTTGCATGTTATATTTATGACAAATAACTGTTCTCCACAGGGAGTTTCTATCTTTAGCAAACTTCCACCACCATTTTGATATATGTGACATGTTCATCACCTTTACTGGGATAATACCAAGGCCACCTTTATTCTTGGAAGCTGCCACTTTGCATCATTTGACACAATGGACACCTTTTTTCTTATCCCTATCACCCCATAAAAAATTCTTTTGGAGTCTGTCAACTTCATTACAAACCTTAACTGGTGCTCCAAAAATAGATAGATAGTAAATTGGAAGATTAATGTAAGCACCCTATTTTTAACCGCTCGACAGTCTACAGTCCGTCCAGACTTGTATTCAAGTTAATGTGGACATATTTTGAGTCAAATCAACTTTCCAATTCTAATCCTGTCTATTCATCGCTTTGCGGGCCCACTAGGCCCAAATAGAAATAAAATAACCAAAATGCCCTTGTGGGTGTTATTTGGTCCGATCCTGTAGGCGCGGCTTTCCGAAGACGGTAAGTCCCCTTTCCAATTCCAAATCAGACACGTCTTTCCAAAGACGGTAAGTCCCCTTTTCAATTCCAACAGGTACGTCTTTCCGAAGACGGTAAGTCTCCTTTCCAATTCCAAAAGGCGCGTCTTTCCGAAGATGGTAAGTTCCCTTTCCAATTCCAATTCCAATTCTTCTCTCAAGAAAGTTAATTCCTCAAGACGATAAGCCTATCCAATTCAGCACGTTTTTTGGAGAAATTTTCTTCGAAACGGTAAGTCCCTTTAAACCTGTCAACCGGGACGAGACCCCAAGTCCCCTAGATAGTAGAACGGTCCACCTTTGGCGCCTGCTGGTCCACCAATGTAGAAATGTCCGTTTCAGCACGCCTTCCAAAAAAGTTGACTTCTCAAGCGCTTTTTGAAAGACTTGTGTACTATGAAAAGGAGGTTGCATGTCAAGAAAACTACCTTCATGAATGAGAGCCAAAGTGCGATTTTGTAATGTAAAACTCTATTAAAGTATAAGGACCCTGGTTATCCTACTATTTCGTGTACCGTCGGAGGACACAAGATTGATTGAGCCCTTCTTAATCTAAGAGTAATTTGTGGAACACGTTGATGTCGAGGAAATAGACTTCATTGAACCTATTCTTCAAGATTACGTTAAGAGTGAGTTTTGCAATGATCCTATTGAAAGACCTCTTGCTTTAAGTGAGTCACATGACCAATTAGACTATGACACAATCACTGAAAGGGTAGAAAGCTACCACTGTATACAAGTGGATCACTGGATCCCATCTTTTGAACCTCTAGTTCCTAGTGCTATCAAGCCTATCCCTTCTGAACAGAAAGACCCACTCCGGAAAGAAAACCTTTGATCTACTTTGAAGTATGCATTTCTTGGTGAAGGTGAGTCTTATCCTGTTGTTATATCCTTTGGCATTTCAGAAGGCCAAGAGAAGAGTCTAGTGGAAGTGCTAAAGAATCATAGAAAAGCCTTAGGGTGGACTATTGTAGACTTACATGGAATTAGATCTTTGGTATGCACACATCACATATATCTTTAAGAGGACTCTAAACCAGTTCATCAAATGCAAAGAAGTCTGAACCCCAACATGAAAGAAGTTGTGAAAGGAGAAGTACTGAAGCTTCTTGATACGGGTATTATATACCCCATCTCTGATTCAAAGTCGGTTACTCTAACCCAAGTTATTCTGAAAAAATCTGGAGTCATGGTAATTCAAAATGAGAAAATGAACAAGTGTCCACTAGGATTCAAACTGGGTGGCGCATGTGCATTGATTACTATCGACTAAATGTTGTTACTAGAAAAGACCATTTTCCACTCCCATTCTTAAACCAAGTCTTAGAACGAATGGTAGGATGGGCCTTTTACTGTTTCTTGGATGGCTACTTCGGTTACAACCAAATTGAAATTGCCTTAGAAGACCTAGATAAGACAACATTCACATGTCATTTTGGTACTTATGCTTACAAAAGAATATCCTTTGGCTTGTGCAATGTACCAGTCACCTTTTAGAGGTGCATGATAAGTGTCTTTAGTGATATGGGGGAGAGATTTTTGGAGGTTTTCATGGATGATTTTTCAGTCGATGGAGATACCTATGAAAGTTGTTTGGTACATCTTAAGAAGGTGTTAGAGAGATGTAAGGAGAGTAACCTTGTTTTAAATTGGGAAAAGTGCCACTTCATGGTGACACAAGGTATAGTGCTCGGACACATTGTGTCTAGCAAGGGGATTAAGGTAGATAAAGCCAAGGTTAAACTAATTTAAAAACTACCTACCCCTAGAACTGTGAAAGAAATTCGTTCTTTCCTTGGGTACTCTAGTTTCTATTGGCGATTCATAAAAGGGTTTAGTGCCATCTCCCATCCAAGGTGTCATCTATTGTTACAAAATGTTCCATTTGAATGGATGTCTGATTGCTAAGAAGCTTTCGACAAGCTCAAAGGGCTTTTGACAACTGCACCTATCATTCGGTCACCCGATTGGTCTTTACCTTTCGAGTTGATGTGTGATGCTAATGATTAAGTTGTTTGAGCGATTTTAGCGCAGAGAGTAGACAAGAAATCCTATATCTATTATGTAAGCAAAACCTTGAATGCAACCCAAATGAATTGTACCACAACTGAAAAAGAACTCCTTGTTGTTCTGTTTGTATTAGATAAGTTTTCATCATACTTGGTAGGGTCATTAGTCATCATCTATATTGATCATTTTGCGCTAAAGTACCTATTAACGAAGCTTGATGCAAAACCACATCTCATCCGTTGGATTTTATTGTTACAAAAATTTCACATTGAAATTCGATATAAAAATGGGGTAAAGAATGTATTGTTGACCATTTGTCACAGCTCTCTACTAATGGGGATGCCAAAGACATTCTATCTATCAATGAGCATTTTTCAGATGAGCATCTGTTTCAAATCCAAACCCTTTGTCATGCAACCACTCCGTGGTTTGCTGACATTGCCAATTTTTTGGCTACCAAAAAAATTTCATCACATTGGTTTTATTTGGATAAAAGAAAATTATTAAAAAATGTAAGATATTTTTGTTGGGATGATCCATACTTATTCAAGTACTATCCCGATCAAACAATTCATCGATGTGTTCCCGATAATGAGTTTTATTTTTTCGTGGAGTTCTACCACTCTCATGCTTGCGTTGGCCATTTTAGTTCCAAAATGACAATTGAAAAGATTCTGCAATCTAGTTTATCTTGGCCTATCATGTTTCATGATGTTCATATCTTTTGCACAACTTGTGATAGATGTCAACAACTAGAGAGTCTGTCTAGAAGAAATATGATGCCCCTTATCCCATTCTTATTCTCGAGATATTTGATTGTTGGGGTATCGATTTTATGGGACCCTTTCCTAGTTCATTTGGTTACTTTTATATTCTTGTAGTCATAGACTGTGTCTAAATAGGTTGAGGCCATTGCCTCTCGTATCAATGATCACCATGTCGTGGTCTGATTCTTAAAAGCGCATATATTTTCACACTTTGGTATGCCACATGCTATCTTTAGTGATGGAGGTTCCCATTTTTACAATAGACCTGTTTGAATCTTAATGAGAAAGTATGGGGTTGTTTATAAGGTTAGTATAGCTTATCATCCCCAAAATAATGGCCAAGTTGAGTTAGCTAACTGGGAGATTAAGCGCATTCTTGAAAAAACTGTCAATCCTAACTGAAAGGACTGGTCCTTAAAGTTAGTTGATACACTATGGGCTTATCGAACTGCATATACAACTGTGTTAGGTGTTGGGTCAAGGATAGTCCCAAGAAGGGGGGGTGAATTGGGACCTTTAAAATATTGCAGGATTTTTCGGTTAATCAAAATCAATCCTTATTTAAATAATGACAAACAATAAGAGATACAAATACAAACTAAGATTGCTGACAAGTAAAGATCACATGCACAATCATACAATAGTTAACACACACACACACACACGCAATCAGTAGTAAGTAGAGAACACGAGATTTATAGAGGTTTGGCCTAATCCTAGCCTACGTCCTCTCTTCCTTGATCCCCTCGAGGGTGTTCTACTATGTAATCTTCTCTTTACACAGCTGTTAGTTTCTTCAAGTGCCTAGCTCACTATTACATCCAAAGATTTACACCCATTCTTTACTGCCGAGAAGCTTCAACCAAGCTCCCGATTTTATAAGAGTGTTGTCAAGCTACACTCAAGCTCTCAGGGGTTACAACAATCTGTGTCACTCTTAGAAGTGAAGATAATGCAAGTTACAGCTCAATAATTCCTCTCAGGTAATGACAGTTGCAGGGTAATGAGGAAGATTTAGGGCTTTTGGATTTTTGCACTTTAAGATCCTTGT
The DNA here is from genome assembly GCA_033060915.1 of Euryodendron excelsum. Taxonomy (NCBI): domain Eukaryota; kingdom Viridiplantae; phylum Streptophyta; class Magnoliopsida; order Ericales; family Pentaphylacaceae; genus Euryodendron; species Euryodendron excelsum. The sequence continues at coordinate 6,987,209 of CM065393.1, read as the reverse complement.
CTCTTACTCATAAATGAGTTTGAACTCATATATTTATAGTCTCTCACAAGAAATAGCCATTAGAGCCGTTGGAGGTGCATTAAATGCGAGAACAGCTAAGACAGTTTTGAAAAATTTGACCGTTAGAGCGAATTTTTTAATTCCTGTTGCCTACCAAGATTATCAACAATCTTCTACTGGTGCTTTCAATCTGGCTCCCAGTTTCTTTTGATGTAATTGCCTACCAAGATTCTCAACAATCATTTTTCTGGTGTCACCAATCTCGACTTGCAATTGTATTTGACATTTCTCTTCAACGATGTTGTTAATGAACTTCACTTCGTGCTTCCAATCTTTATCTTTGCTTCTTTTATAGTTCGTTCTTCCACATGGTTGTCAGAAATCTTTAACTGGTGTAGTCAATTTGTCTACCTATTTCTTTTATCATTTGCATTTTATCAAGATTGTCAGCAATCTTGGTTGGTGTCAACAATCTGGTTCTCTGCTGCAGTTGTTGTGCTTTCCACAGACCTTAACCTATCCCCTTTGTCAATTAGTCTTTGATGGTGTGAACATGTCTAGGAGAGACTAATTCTCTTTAAGGCTTTGTAAACTTCTTAAATATCTTTTACCATTTTGTAGTTCTTAGTTTATCAAACCATTTGAAGTCAACAATCTACTTATGTGGTGAAGTCTTTTCACTTTGTCAGGTGTTACCAATCTTTTGCATTGTCATCAATCTCGACATACTTCTCGTTTAAGCTCCTTTCACAATGCTTATAAGGATGACATGTTCAAGCTGCATACTTGTTTTAGTGGAACAAATATAAGGATCGAAGGTCTTCATTGTGAGTGAATAAGTCATGGATGTCGTCAACCATTTCCAAGTCTTAAATGTTCTTCTACAGGTGTCATCAATCTGATTAAGATTCTAGTACTGACAGAATTGGCTTGGTGTTGGCACTCTTATGAGATGTTAACAAGAACTTCTATGATATTTTACAGTTCATAATTGCCCATAAATCTGAACCACTTTTAATTAAACTAAGCTGCATACTTAAGTTAAACATATTAGATCATAATGACTAGGTTTTATGATCATAAAAATCAATTACCAGCTATGGAGATCACCCCTTGGGTCAACATTAGGTGCTTTTCCTTATAGGCTTGTGTATGGAAAGTCGTGTCATCTTCAGGTAAAAATTTAAGCACAAAGCCTATTGGGTCATTCACCAATTCAATAAAAGTCTTGATGAGGCAGGCATGATAAGAAAGCTATAACTCAATGAACTTGAGGAATTTCGAAATAACACCTATAAGAATGCAAAAATCTCTAAGGCCAAGATGAAAACAGTCCATGACCAACGCATTGTGCGTAAATCCTTTTTCATCGGTCAGAAAGTGTTACTCTATAATACCTAATTACACTTGTTTATGGGTAAATTGAAAAGTAAATGGTTTGGACTCTATCTGGTATGTGATGTGTCACCATAGGGGGCAGTTGAAATTAAAGATCCTAGTAATGTTAATATTTTCAAAGTTAGTGGGCATCGTTTCAAGCCTAACCTTGAGAACTTTGCAAGTCTAGTTGAAAGTGTGGATCTTATGGATCCACCATTGCTTGAACAAAAGTAACACTCCGTTATTTGTATAATTATGATAGTTTTTATAATTTGGTAGTTAATTTCTCTGTAGTTGGGGGAATACTTTATTCCTCACCCGTGTTTATTCTTTCTCACCCTCTGTTTTCTTCTATGCCTCGAGCTGTGGCAATTCTCTCATCATCAGGGGGGGGGGGGGGGGGGGACATTTGTTTTTTTGATATTTGTATTATTATTTTCTATTATTTTGTCTTTGTATCCAGCAGACGTTAAAGAATTGGATAGTGTTATGTCTTCTCATATAGATGGTTGAGTACTTACATTGGCATGATACATCTTCTGAATATTTTCATTTCGTATCAGGAGCAAAATAATTCACCATGCAAAGATGGTGAGGTGAGTTGAGCTCCAAAAGGAATAAACTTAAACTCTTACTGGAAGCAGTACTCTGGCCTATAAGAGAAGAGTAAATAGACTACATAGGTTTCACCGTTATGCTAGACACACGTGTGTGGATAAAAATTACAAAAGGAGTAACCCACTAATGTCAGGGAATCAGATAGTTTACCTAGATATTATTAAAGGGCGAGTAAATGATAAGGCATTGAGATGATTTTGAATCACCAGAATGGTAGACTATATTAATTTTGATGTCAAAAATCTGACTTAACTTTGTAATGATTATTCTTCAAATGGTGTGTTAGGTTTGAGGGTCGTGTTTGTGTGTTTGTCTTTATTTATAAATATGACTAACATTTATTTTGCAAATATTTTGTATTTTTCAAAAAAAAAAAACAAACAAAAACATGCTCAAGGCTGAGGAGCGTACAATTTAAATGCACTTGAGTTCTGCAAAAGAAAATTGCGTATCTTTTATAATTTTATACAGTTTTATGTGAAATGCAAATATAGATTTTAGGGATTTGTTGAAACATGTTTTTATTCACCTTATCACAATTTTTGTTTTATCCATTCTTTTTAATACAATTGCAAGATTTTATCTTAACACATAGAAAGATGCTATTTTACATCACTTATTATCATAGCATGATAAGTTTAGTATTTTTAGATATTGTACAGTTTCATCCTTACAAAAGTGAAAATTATTCACCAAGTGAGCTTTAAAGTCAATCACACCTTTCGGAGTGTTTACATTTACTTTTGATAAATTTCTTCCACATTACTCTTTTAATAGCTCCATTATACTTGTATTTGACTTAATTGTTTGAATTGCTACGGTAATTGAATATGTTAAATTCTTATAACTTTGAACTATTGTGCGTTTTAAAAATGAATCAAAGCCATCTTTGATCGTTTGAGCCACAGATTTATTTATTAACATAATTATCTTGAAACCATCTTTAAGCTTATTTTTTTGTCTCTTGCTATATATATCATTACTAACGTTTCGTCCCTCAATACGAAAACACAAGTATTTTCACTTGTGCAAGATAAATTTGGAAAAAGGGTGATCTATTTATAGTATAAAAAAATAAATTAGCAATGAGAAAAAAAAAAAAACAAAAACAGGAAAGTAAAAAAAAGAAAAAGAAAAATAAGAGGTTGGCTATTGAAAATAATATCAAATCAAATAAAACGAAATTGAAAAATTGAAGGTATGTAGTCATTGATCAATTCATGCTTTGATCATACATGTTTTGAGCCTTGTATTCTTTCTTTTTCCCTACGTTAAACCTTATGGCCAAGTTACAACTTGAATAAAGTTCTCGAGGATTTGATGTGTACATTGCTTATTCATTCACTTGGCAGAGAATTCACTTATCAGTTGCTTGTGCAATTTTAACACTAAGTATTTTTTCATGGAGCTATGCCAAGTCGTCTCTCACTTTATATATTCACGTAATTTCTTTATGGTTGTTTCTTTTGATTTTATATTAATTTACTTTTTTACAAGGACAACTAGTGTGAGATACTTATGTTCTTTCTTTTTGAGAGAATATTCAATGAGGTTGAATCAAAACTAAAGAATGTATCTATGTTTTTAAGTGGTAATACTTTTCTTATCATATAATGATCACACACACATAAAAACTTCTCATATGTTGTTTTAAGATATTATCTCACTTGTGTATTAATGAGTAGGATATACAAAATATGCTTGTGTTTTGACAAATATAATATTTTTCCTCCTTATCCTCACTTGCAGGCCAAATTTTGATATTTGTGGGTACCATCACTACAAACTCTCAAGAGACACCACACGTCCACTAGGAGAAACCTAGGAATTAAAAAGCTTGGTACATATACTAAATGCACTCGTGATCCCCACGAAAGTGGAGCATATCTTTGTAAATATATTTATTATTTTGCTAGAGACTAGCAAAAGCTTAGTTGAGGGTGTGATTATACTCTAAAAAGCATAATTAGAGTCCATAATTTTAAGCTTTTGTTAGTAATTATTTATATATTATTTATCATTTTAATGCAAATTAGTTTTCTTTTAAGTTTTTTGTGTCATGTGCAATTTAAATCTAAAATTGAGCAGAATGATGCCGGCGGACACACAAACATTTATTTAGGTGTTAAGTGGAAGGATGGCTGAAAAGTATTGAAGTGGAAGAAATGGCTAGAAAGCATTGAATTGAAAAAAATAATAATAATAAATAAATATAATAATAATAATAATAAAAGAAATGTAAGTGCTGAAGCCATTGTCTTCCACTATTATAAAAAATATATAAAATATAAAAATTAAATATAATAATAATAATAAAAAGAAAAGAAATGTAAGTGTCCAAGCCATTGTCTTCCACTATCAATAAAATAATAATAATAAAAATAATGAAATAATAATAAATTTTATTTTAAAAAAAACTTCTTTTCATGCCTATAAAAAGAGAGCTACAAGAGGAAGAACCAAAGGAAGCTTCGAAAGAAACAGAGTTAGAGTGAGAGGCATGTTAGCACCCCATTTTTTACTGCTCAGCAATCTCCGGTCAGACCGGATCTAGTTTTCAAATATCACAACACATGCAAGTTCAAGACGAACCTTTCAAACTTCAATCCAGTTAACTAGCCGCTTCTCGAGCCCACAAAGCCCAAATAAAGCCATAAACATCATTCCAAGCAGCTTTCCGGGACTAGGTGGTCTCGGAAACTAACGTCATTCAGGTAGCTTCTCGAGATCGGGCTCGGTCGAGGACTAACTCCTTATCAAGTTCCAGACGGTTCACTTCTGGCGCCTGCTAGCCCGCCAATGTAGAATGTCCATCATTCGGTAATTCTCCGAGACCAGACGTTCTTAGGAACTAGCATTACCCTACAAGTAGCTTTCTAAGATCAGGCGTTCTCAGGAACGAACACTACCCTACAAGTAGCTCTCTAAGGCCGGGCGGTCTTAGGTACCAACACCACACAGGTAGTTTTTTGAGACTGGGCAGTCTTGGGAACCAACACTTAAGTCAACACTAGCACTTGCTAGCCCGACTCAGTGAAAAATGACCAAACCTACCCCTTAGGCCTCCAGGCATGTTTTGAGAAAGTTCAAAATCCTTCAAAATGGTAAGTCCACCCTTCCAAAATGTTACTAAACAGTTAAGCGCACTCCACACGCCATCCCGTCCAAATTTGGTCATATTCCTGCTAACTCCGGTCAAAATGACCGTTTTGCCATTAAACGCCCTAGCACTGCACAAAGCCCACCGAACGGTACAAGACTCTCCCAAAACCATCCCCGAACGACCCGGCACACTTAACATAACACTCTGATCCATTCCGGACCATTTTCAACCAAAACCAGCCAAAATGACCATTTTGCCCCTAACAACCCAAACGCGCCCCGAAATAACACCGATCCTAGGATATTGAGCGGCGGGTCTCGGCATACACCCCTGTTTAACCTAAGAAGGACCTTACGACACTAAATACCACCGGCTCAATAAAAGTTCCTCGAAGCGTCTTGCACACGCTTTGCCAAAATTGCATTTTCTCCAGATTCCCTGTTTATAACTCACCGTCAAATGACTTGAAAAATGCATAAATCAGAGAATTCGCGAAAGTTCGTTCACAGGTCTTTCCATAGATCCCTTTCCAAAGCTCCTTATCGCGTGGTTGGAAAACTACTACTTTCAGCAACCCCTGGAGCATCTCACAAACACTCCGCCAAGGTTAACTTTTCTCCAATTCCCTGATTAAAACGCACCGTCAAATGACTTGAGAAATGTGTAAATTAGGAAATTCTCAAAAGTATTTCCAAAGTACTTTCTATCGGTACGGTCCGATCGGAAAGATCGCTTCCCGAAGGCCTCGATCATGCGACACAAAAACAGTTACTATTGAACCCTCGCGGAGCGTATCATAGACGCTCCGCAAAGATGCGCCTTATGTGCATTTCCCGAGACAATATCTCACACTTCCGAACACCATTCAAACTTTTCAAAAGCAAGAAAGTACACGAGAAACCCTAGGAGAACATTCTGGGTGCAACCAATTCCTTTGAAACCTTCCCAGTTAGCTTAATTATCAAGGCAAAGTTTAAACAAACACTCCCAGTGACAAAGCGTATGCTACGTGCGCCCAAATTTTGATGAAATCAACCAAAGTTCGATCAACCGTTAGGATTTAGCAAGTACAATGGGTGCCACATGGCATTCTGACAATGGAACAGTACTAGCGCATGTGCTACATGCGCCAGGGCAAATTTTGGCCAGGCGCATGTAGCATATACGCCAGGCCTCTCCCAGGTTGCCTACAAATAGAGGCCTCCCCTTTTGGATATTCCAGAATTCAAAATTGATGTGAAGCTCTATTGAAACTGCTCCAGAACCTCGAATTTCTATATACATCCCATTCCTCCAACACTTAGGCTAGATTCCACCTCCCCCTAACCCATACACTTCACCTACATAACCTTATACACCACAAATCTCCTCCTTTCACCCCCTTAAGCCTACTTGAAGCCATCCAAGTTCAAGTTAAGGCATCTATAAAAGATTGCAAGTGTATTGAAGGCAAAATGTGGTATTCCTTTTACATTTTTGTCTCTCCTCACTCTTCTCTTCTCCCTCCTAACTTACTTCGGCTATTCTCTATTTTAATCCCCATCTTTAACCCCCCTTTCTTGCATGCTTGAAGCCAAGAAGGCTCTTAGTTCATGCCCAAAGGAAAACTAATGGGTGCCACCGTGTATGGGGATCTCTCACTAGCCTACTTTAAGATGGTATGGCCTAGGAGTCCCTTTATTATGTAGTGTAGCCTAAAGCCTTGTATGTATTCATGCCCCCCTTGCATTTTGCTACCTTGATCATGTCATGTGTGCTTGACTTCATTTTCATGTTTATAACCATGTTCTACCAAGCTTGCATTATTCTTATTTCTATGTCACTTTCAAGTTCCATTTTCCTTTCAAAAGGGTTCTAAGAATTGGTCCCTTGAAGTTTAGGATGAGACCTTACAAATCATACCTTAGAAAATCCTCCATTAACCCCTAACTCTCACTTTCGCATCATTACTTTCCAACTTACATGAAAATGATTTTCAAACTCTCTAACTCCCAAGGTTTCTATTCTTTCAAGTTTAGGGGTTAAAATGGCCCATGAAACCCTCTCCTAAGTGGTCTTTGTAAGCACCCCATTTTTTACCACTCGGCGGTCTACAGTCTGTCCAGACTTGTATTCAAGTCATGCAGACATATTTTGAGTCAAATCAACTTTCCAAGTCTAATCCTATCTATTCATCGCTTCGTGGGCCCACTAGGCCCAAATAGAAGCAAAATGACCAAAATGTCCCAGGGGGCATTATTCGGTCCAATCCCACAGGCACGTCTTTCCAAAGACGGTAAGTTCCCTTTCTAATTCCAATAGGCACGTCTTTCCGAAAACGGTAAGTCCCCTTTCTAATTCTAATAGGCACGTCTTTCAGAAGATGGTAAGTCCCCTTTTCAATTCCAACAGGCACGTCTTTCTGAAGACCGTAAGCCCCCTTTCCCATTCCAATTCCAATCCCTCTCTCGAGAAAGCTGATTCCTCGAAATGGTAAGTCTATCCAATCCGGCACGTTTTTTGAATAAAGTTTTTTTGGAATGGTAAGTCCCTTTAAACTTATCAACCAAGACGAGACCCCAAGTCCCCTAGATAGTAAAATGGTCCACCTTTGGCACCTGCTAGCTTGCCAATACAGAAATGTCTGTTTCGGCCCGCCTTTCGAGAAAGTTGACTTCTCAAGCTCTAAGTCCTTTTAGCAGCTTCCCGAGATCAGGCAGTCTCGGGAATGATCGCGAACCGTCAAAGTAGCAAAAGTACTCACAAACATCGCAACCATCAAAGTAGTGGAAATACTTGCAAACATATCGATATAGGGAATTGCCCACAAACCCTTGTATCATGGGACCACCGTTAGAGTGGCGGAAACACTCAAAACCCAGGTCAACACTAGTGCCTGCTAGTCCACTTCGGTGAAAAATGACCAAACTGCCCCTAGGGCCATTTTTTAGCACGTTTCTCGAGAACATACCTAAGTCCTCAGAACGGTAAGTCCACCCTTCCAAGATTGTCTTAAAAGCAATCCGGCATGATTAGGTGCCTTCTAGTCAGTTTCGAGCCAATTCCAAGACTTTCCGGTCAAGATGACCATTTTGCGAAATGACCGTTTTGCCCTTAGTGGGCTGGTCACCTTTTCTGACCACACCGGCTCTGGGTATCAAACCGGTAGCCTTTGGAAACATTCTAAATAATGTTTTCAAATCTCGACTCTTCTTCCGGGATATTCTGAGTCCATCCCGGCAGCTTTTTGGCTCAATTGACTATTTTGCCCCTAATGGTCCGATCAACCCTTCTAACACATCATGTCCTCATTTTTCAAGTCAAATACCCCCGAGACCCTATTTAAGGGTTCCTGCCCTTTTCCAGCCTTCCGGGCCATTTCCAGTCCCTTAAATGCTTCCCGAACCTTCCGGAGTCACTCCTAGTGAAGCCAGGCTAAAAATTGCATGGTAGTCACTAGTACAGGCGCCCAAATCTTTTCAAGATACGTTGCTTGCCAACCTTAAAACTTTCCTAAGTGGCTGGCGCCACTACTAGTGGCACCAAGCCAATATTTGGCCTGGTGCCACTGCAACAGGTGCCAGGTCATTCCCTTGTCTATAAATACAGAGTCTCCTCCAACGTGAAAGAGGTCCGCAAACTCAATCTAAAAACCTTACTCTTCGATATACAGAGCTCGTATTCTCCCAAAACCCTAGTCTCCTTTAGGTTTCCAAACCCTAGCCTCCATACACAAACCCTAGCCTTCATACACTCTCATATACTCAAACACTAGCCTCAAACCCTCCATTGAAGGCTTGGATTGCTGCAACTTTGAAGCTTTGAAGATTGAAGACAAACTCTTGAAGACTGAAGTGAAGACCGAAGCGAAGCAAACAAAGCAAAGCGCGTAAAGCTAAGCAAAATAAAGAAGACACAAGGTAGGCTTGTTATTTACGTTTACACATCTTCCCCCTCTTCTCGCTCCTAACCCACTTGGGTTTTCTTCTATTTTAATCCCCCATCTTCTTTTGCCCCTTTCTTGCATGCTTGAAACAAGGGACTTTCTGATCCATGTGTAGGATTAGGCTATTGGAGAGTCACTGTGTCAGGGGCTTTCTTTTAGTCTAACTGGAGACCACATGGGTTCGGCCCCCTTAATTATGTGGTGAAGCCTTAACCTTGCATGTTCACGACCCCAATTTGCATTGTGCATTTCATGATCTTACATTCTTCCAAAATTCGTTTTCAAACTACTTTCAAAAATTGCATCAAAATCTTCTTTTTCAAACCTTGTTTTCAAAATCACAATCCTAGGGTGATTCTAGCATTTTCATGGTTAAGGTTGCTTTAGGAAAGTGTTACATTTAAAGTGACCAATATGGTCCATATTTTTAAAACATTGTTGTTTTCAAAACTACTATCTTAAAGTGGCTCTAACCTTTTTATGGTTAGAATCGCTTTAGGAAAGTGAGATATTTTTATAAGCTTTCTAAAACCTCTCTTTTCAAATCTCTCCTTCTAAAAATCTCTTTTCTAACATGCTTTCCATAAACTCTCTCCAATTTTCTTTCCAAAATTGTTTTCAAAAACTCTCTCCAAAAATCTATTTTTCAAAACTTCTTTTTAAACTCCTTTCTAAAAAGCTCTTTTCAAAATTCCTTTCCTAAAAACACTCCCTAGGTTTCCTTCTTAGAAAACTCTCTCCCTAAATCTCTTTCCTAAAAATTGCTTCCAACAATCTCCTTCCAAAAATCCCCTTCCAAAAACTCTCTCTTTTCAAATTCACTTTCTAAAAACTCATCTCTAGGATTTCTTTCCCAAAAATCTCCCTTTCTAAAAAACTCACTTTTCAAAAATCCCTTTTCTTAGAGTCCAAGTTAAACCTTAGAGCCAACGATTAGGAAACCCTCATTTTCCTTCCCAAAAACATGATTTCCAATCCCTTATTTTGGCCTCAAAACCTAGGTTTCCAAAACCTCTTATTTTCTACATCAAAACTATAGTCTTCCCAAAACTAGAATTTTCAAAACTCCATCTTTTCAAATTCATGCCAAATCCAATCTTCCCTTTAGGAAACCAAACCCAATCTTCCCATTTAGGAAACTAGATCCTATCCTCCGTTTTTTGAAACAAAATCAAAACATCTCTATTTAGAAACAAAATCCAATCCCTTATTTTAGGAAATAGGAATCTCAATCCTTCCTAATCTGAACCTTTCCTAATTCACTCTTTTCTAATCTCATACCTTCCTAAACCATAAATTTTCCAAAACTTTCAAATCTTTCCTTAAACATTAAGCTTTCAAATCTTTCCTAGTTCAACCCTTTCCTAATTCTATCCCTTTCCAAATTTCAACTTTTCAAATTCAAAGCTTTAAATCTTTCCAAATCTAAAGCTTCCTAAACTCAAAACTTTGTTACTTTCAAAACTTCCCTATTCCAAAATATTCTAAATTCAAAACTTTCCAATTCCAATATTTTCTTAAAATGTAACCTTTTCCCTATTTCAAAACCTTTCTTATTTCAAAACTTTCCTAAACCAAAACTTTCTTAAAATGGAACTTTTCTAAAATGACATTTTCCTAAAATAAAACTTTCCTAATTCGAACCCTTACTGAATCCAAGTTCAACACTCGAGTTGAATCTTTCCTAAGACTCAAGTCTTTCTTAAGTCTAGGTTTCCTAAAACCGAGCTTTCCCAAAATCAAATATTTTCAAATCTTTCAATCAAAGTTCAATCTCTAAATTTTCCAATCCAAATTCCAATCAAAATCTCTTTCTTAGAGTCATACCTTCTATTGTCTATCGAACTCTAGTCCGAACTACAACTGACCTGATTCCTCCAAAAGGATAAGTAGGCAACCCTCATGGGTGTAGTCACAATCTTTTTCAAGCTTCTATTTTCATAACTCTTTTCAAATCTCTTTTCAATTTAAAATCTATCTTTTTCAATTTTTTTTAAAAATAAAATCAAGTTCTTTTTAAATCTATTTTCAAATTTTTTTTTTTGTACTTACATATCATGCATCATATCTTCTTAAAAAATTATTTTCTAAAGTAAATAGGATTAGACGTTTGTTAGTTAAAGACTCTTATAGGTGAATTTAGGGTAAATAGACATGTAGGTACCGCAAAGGCGGGGTAGGGTAATGGCTTAATGTGTCTTCCCTACACGTGACCAACCTTCAAACCTAGGATCACTGTTTTCAAAGACCAAAATAGAGTTTATTTTCAAAAAGGGCTTAAATATTTTCTAAAGGTTGCCAAACAACCTATTTTCTTAAAACCCTCTCTTGAGGTAGTATTTTCAAAATCGTTTTCAAAAACCCTAAGTGTGATCCTCAGATTATGCTTAGTTTTTAGGTGACCTAACTCACCTTAATCAAGTTAGGTGGCGACTCCAATTATTTTCTAAAAGCCCTTTATTCAAATATATTTTTAATTCAAACCTAGTCACACTCATTCATCTAGGAGGGTGAGTTCTAACGAGAGAGTACAATATTTTTTCCATTTGTGTGTGTATTCCTCGAGTGCGAACAATCTGGGCGCAACAGTCTCCCTTTTACATTGGCCATAGGAGCCCTAAATTGTGAGAATGACTCCCTTCTCTTTTTATCCTTGCATGAAAATGGTTTTCAAACTCTCTAAGTCCCAAGGTTTCTATTCTTTCAAGTTTAGTGGTTGAAATACCACCATGGAACCCTCTCTTAAGTGGTTTCCTTTTTATATTGGCCATAGGAGACCTAAATTGTTAGAATGATTCCCTTCTCTTTTTGTTCTTGCACAAAACTGATTTTCAAACTCCTTGATTTTTAAGGTTTCTATTCTCTTAACATTAGTGGTTGGAATGGCCCCATGGAACCCTCTATTGAGTGGTCTCCCTTTACATAGGCCATAGGAACCCTAACTTGTTGGAATGGTTCCCTTTAAAAATAGTTTTCAAAATCTTTTTCTCAAAAATGGTTTCAAAGATTCATTCTCTCTATCTTTGCATAAAAATGATTTTCCAAAAGTTGTCATCATATTGACTCTTGAAATCCCCACTCTTGTCAAGATAAAGGTTATAATGGTCCTAAGAAAACCTTCTTTGGAATGGTTCTTTCAAACACCAACCATATAAACCATGCTCTTGGCTAGAGTCAAATTTTTATGAAAAAAATATTCAAAAAGGTTGTCTACCAAAATCCTTTGCATAACATGATTTGTTTTTCAAAACTCTTTCTAAAAATGCATTAAACCACCTTTCAAAACCATCTTCCAATTCAACCCTTGGTTAGCTTGACCCTAGTTGTCCAACTTTAGGTTAACTTGACCCTAGTTATCCAACCCTAGGTTAACTTAACCCTAGTTGACTAACCCTAGATTAACTTAACTCGAGTTAGTTAACCATAGTTCACCTTAACCTTTGATTAACCCAACCTTAGTTAGTTAACACCTAGGTTAACCAAACCCAAGTTAGTTCACCCGTGGTCACCTTAACTCTAGGTTAACCTAACCCAAGTTAGTTAACCTTAGGTCACCCTTAAACTTAGGCCAACTTAACTTAGGTTAGTATACTTCAAGGTTCCAACTCATGAACCCCTTTTGAACGACCTCTCAAAACTACTCTCATAACCCATTTTTTCAAATCCTCCTACTCTTTTGAGATTTCAAAAACTGACTCTATAACCTTTTCAAATACTCCTACATTCAACCTTCAAAAACGTTTTCAAGAACTCACGATCCCAAGGTGTCCCTACCCCTTTTATGGTTAGGGATTCCAAGGGAAGGTGATACATTAAGTTCAACTTTCAAGGTTGTCCATATTAGAGTTCCAAAGTCCTAGGTGTTTTCAAAAACCACTTTCAAAAACTTTTCAAAGACCAATTTACTACAACATTCCAAAATCGTACTTACAAGATTTTCAAAACAAGACTTGGAAACATTTTCAAAACTCTCTTGAGTTATTTCAAAGCTTTCCCAAAGCTCCCTTGAGTTGTTCTAAAAACATTTCAAAACGCTTCAAAACCCCATTTCAAGAGTACTTTTCAACAACCTTCAAGTCCTATTCCAAAAATACTCCAATATCCAAAATCAAAACTCTCAAATGCTCTCTTTCCAAAGACTTCAAAGTATCTTCACATCTCTCCAAAGACTTCGAAGTGTTTTCAAAACATTCCAAAGGCCCTAATGTGCCTATTTTCCATCGGGTTCTTGCTCGAACTACGAATGACGTGATTCTCACTAAATGAGATACGTAGGCAACCTAAAATGGTGCAGTCATAACTTCTATTTCAACCATAATCCCCTCTTCAAAAGTTTGTATCAATTCAAAGTTTCCATCTCAAACCCCTTTAAAACTCCCAAGCTTTCAAACTTTTTCCAAAACTTGCATCATGCATCATTCATCCAAAAAGTGATGACTAGATCTCGTCTTCAAAGTTCTAAAATGGATATTAAGTGGATAATGATAACTGGTTATTCTAGTGAGTGAACAAAGGGTGATTAGATATATAGGAACTGAAAGGGCAGGGTGGAGTGATGATTTAAAGATATCTTCCCTACACGTAACCAACCCCCAGACCATAGATTTCTATTTCAAATGACCAAAAAGGAGTTACTTTCTAAAGGGCTTAAAACTTTCTAAAGGTTGCCAAACAACCCATTTTCTCAAAAACCCTCTCTCGAGGGAGTTGTTTTGTTTCAAAACCTTTTCCAAAAAACTTAAGTTTAATCTTTGGATTAACACTTAGTTTTAGGTGACCTAACTCGCCTTAATCAAGTTAGGTGGCGACTCCTATTTTCCTTAAAAGTCACTTAATCAAACCAATTTCAATTCAAAAATAGTCGCACTCGTCCTTCTAGGAGGATGAGTTCTAATGACAGAGTTCCATGCTTTGGTCTCCGAACTGAAAGGACCTTGGACCTAAAAACTGGGGCACTGCAGCTGGCGATTCCGCTGGAGAGACTTAGAGGGTTAGGCCATTAACGTGTCCCCTCACCCTTCACTCACCCAGAACCTTCGGTTACTTTGTCCAGTTTTATCCACTTCTCAAATTTTTCCAAAGCAAATTTATTTTTCAAAACAATTTTCAAATAAGTGTCATCACTTGCATTCATGGCTTACATTCATGTTCTTATATTAACCATCCATCTTATCTTGCATCAAGTTTTTCGAAAAGTTACTAACTCTTTGTATTTTTCTTTTGTAGGTGGACCTTTGTTCACATTTATTTTAATGTCTTATTTTTTGCCATATATGTGATGAATGTACATGATGTGATGTGTGTTGTTGAGTCCTTTCCTCCATTTTCAAAAATTCCACACACACTTGGTGCGCTCACTTGCATTTACATTTTGCATATATTACCTGGTTACTACCCTTCTAGATAGAAGGGGGAGCAGTATATTGATTGTGAGCGGATGTTGCGTCAGTTTCTTAGCCTACGGTCTCTTGATAGTTCCCCCGCTCGAACCATTAGCCAAAGATGGAGTTCACCCTTTTAAGGGTGGACATCGAAGGTTTGAAGGTTCGGGAGCTGAGCTTTTTCAAGAAGCGTTAGTAAACCCCCAACCTCATGCTCATATAACACCCCATGCATAGCCGAACCTCTGCCGGATTTAGGACACACGCGTCATTTTCAAAATCAAGGAGGAAAGGGCGACCATTTTATTTTTCCTTTATATATTATGTTCAATTCATGCTGTTATGCTATTTAATTCTTACCATTTTATTCTGTATGTATCCTTTCGCATCATAACTACTAATGCATCGGAATTCATTTCAAGACAAGAGTTCTTAAAGTAACTCAAGTCACTGCATCTTCATGTATCCAATCAACCCCTAGAGAAAGGCCCAAAAACTCTCTAGCTCAAATCAAGCCAACCCGAAACTCCTAAGGGTACCAAGAGACCCTAAGGATTCATGACATGCATCAAAGTCATTTTTCAAAGAAGGGCCCTAATCCCTCTTCGCTCATGGAGATAGGGCTGCCAAGAAGACAAAGGGGGAACTCAAATCAAGATCTCCCACCAACTTTCACCCAAGAAGGCGAATCTGAAGACTCAAGAGTAGTTTAGGATCCCATGATGTAAATATAGAATAGGCAAAAGTCCCAAGGAAAATGTTCCCCCTCCCTAGTTCAATGTATTTTTGGAAAATTTTGTACAAGGAGAATTCATTTTAATAAAGTTGTTATTTACGTCCAATGAATGAATGTGCGAATGAATAAATGAACAGGCTCACACAGGTACAGTATCGCATGCAGGGGCAACCCCCTATCTCCAGACATGAGCCAACACATCATGCCTAGTTCCCCTCACAAGGCAGGGGCATCCTTAGGCCATGCATTGCATAAAATCTTTCTAAATCCACAATCTAACATATAATCCTTATGTTTTGTTTTCCTTATTTTCTATTTCCCCCCTCGTCTCATCAAAAGACTAGCAATAGTTTTTGCCGACACTGCTTGCATTTTAGGTCACCATTGCTCCTAGAAAAGGAAAAAGAGGAACGTGAATGCCCCATGTGCTCCGAACACCGGTCTTTACCTGACAATGAGTAGCACAAATGACAAGTGAAGGCAACACCCTTGATCAACAAAACAACTCGGTGACACGAGAGGAAGTGAACGAGATGAAGGCAAAAATAGACGAGATGTTCAAGCTTGTACAACTGATGGCCTTCAAAGGACCTGCCATGAATCCGTTAGCCTCGGCGTCCCACCCCAAAGAAACTGAAGCTATCCCGCCAAGGGTCGTCCTGCAAACCGATAATGCGGGGAAGAACAAAGTACTCCCCAAAGCGGTGCACATTGAGGAAGGAGAAGAAGATAACCCTGAAACCATTTTGCTAACTGCCACATCAAAGAAAGAAAGCCCGGACCCTCTTGATCTCATGATACAAGGCTTAGAAGAGTCCCTGCGCAGCCTACAAGGTCATGACACCTTCAGTGGGACATCTTATGATGAGCTATGCTTCTTTCCTAATCACCCAAGGCCGCCCAAATTCAAGATGCCCGATTTCCAAAAGTATGATGGAAGTGGGGATCCCGTGGCTCACCTGAGGCCATACGCTGGGCATTAAGTGGCCATGGAAATAACCCCAAACTCCAAATGAAAATGTTTCAACATAACCTGATTGGGCCCACACTACAATGGTTTGCCCGTTAAGATTTGAGAAAGATTACAACTTGGAATGAATTGGTCACGGCCTTCCGGTCCCAATATCGACATAATAGTGACCTAACCATAGATAGGTGTGTCTTGATGATGATGACCCGAAGGGAAAAGGAAAGCTTCAAAAGCTACGCTCTGAGATGGAGGGAGGCAGTTGCTCAAGTCAACCCCCCACTACTGGAAAAAGAGTATGTGTAGCTGTTTGTAAATACTTTCCAAGGTCTGTACTATGAGTGTCTGTGCCTAAGCATTGGAAAGAGTTTTTCCGAGTTGATAATATAAGGAGAAATGATTGAGAATGGATTGAAAACTAGCAGAATCATGGACCCCTATGCTAAGATAAATGAAGGATTTGCAAATGCGGCTAAGAAAGTAGCAACCACTCGGGGTATTGGCAAGAAAGAAGGAGTGGTATCTGCCATCCTGCCAACATAGCAACATCCATACTATCCTTAATACCAACCTCGACCACCATCACCTGCTCCCATCATTAACATCCCCATTGCTAATACCCAGGCACCTGCAATCAAACCCATCGCAGCCCGACCGTACCTCAACCCTAGCAAAAACAACTGGCGGAACCGAGAGTTCACTCGTTTGGCATGTACTCAAACAGAGGCCTATCATGAACTCCTCAAGGCCAAGCACATAAACCTTATTCCCCGGCAGCCATTACCAAGCCCATTGCCGCCAACCTTCAATCCTGCCCTTGCCTACGAATACCATCCTGGGGGATAGGGGCATGACATAAAATCCTGTTTCTCTTTGAAGCATAAAATCCAAGATCTCATGGATAACAAGGTCATCAATACCCAGGAAGCAAAATCAGTCCCCACTCCCAATGTCACGGCAAATCCTTTGCCAGACCATGCTGTCAATATCATCACCGAAGGAGAGGCAGATCCGGATGGTTGCAGAATACTTCGAGGGCGAGTCAGACATTGAGGAAGAAAGTGACTGGGAAAAAGAACTACCGCCATGCCCTATCTATCTCTACAATGCAAGTCAAGAGCAAGATCCTCTTGACTGGCTCGTGGATGAGCCCATTGCAAACATTCCCGCTGATATTGCACCTATTGATGGTTGGGGAGAAGAATTCCTACACCCCAGATATGCCGAAACTGAGGCCCGCTAAAAAGAGGAGCTCTTCGATAATGAGGATATGGGCTGGGGCATTTATGAGCCAAAATTGCCAAACCCACCGTTTGAGTTCAATGAAGGTGATTTGGATAGCTTGTTTGCTGAAATTAACAAGGAGGAAGTTAAAAAAGAAGAAGCCAAGGGAAAGCCGTCGCAAGTCTTAGAGGAAAGCATGGTTGTGGAACCCCAAGAAGCTGAGTAAGAGAAAACCATCCAACCAAAGGAAAGCCATCAAGGGTCACCAGATGGGATGCACAACCTCAATGACCCTACTGGAGCAAGGGAAGGAAAAGGAAGAATCCCTAACTGCACTATGACCTCTAATCCCTAACACTCTGCAGCCCGATGCATCAATTCGTCTAGCATAACCAAGTGAAGAAGTCAGTGGATGGAGCATGGAAGAGGCAGGCGTGGTTCCAAAGCTTGCCTGAGGAAGTGACTATCAAATGGATGTTCTTATATCAAACTTTGCCTTTTACTTTCCTGTTAACTCTGTTTTGTCAACTCTACTTTTACCTTTTGTTAATCAAAAGCTTATCGTGTACATAAAACTTTTGAAATGAAAGAAAAAAAGTTTAAAGTTTGCATCTATCATCTTCAGTGCTTGCCCTTTTCTTAGAAATTTCTCTTCTTATTGATATGCCTTGACTTAAAAGGGGGGATAGTACGCGCACCCTCATCTATACGGATCGTTCCTGATCCAAAGAGAGAAAACACTAAAGAAAGGGGAGAGAGAGAGAGACAGAGAGGATCACAGAAAAAGGGTGGCGCTTGGAGGATGCCATGGCAAAGCAGTCGACAGTTAGACCCTCGAAAGGAAGAGAAGCCATCACTTTAAATTCCCTAAAGTAGCAAAGCAGTTCCTTTGAACAGCCCACTTGAGCCGCAAGTGATTTTCATTCAAACACCCTAACCAGGAACCACCCCCCACACTAGGGCAAGCTCGAGTAACGAAACGATTCAATTAACATCTGCTTATCTCAAAGGATGACGCAAAACTCTAAGACTAAACTTCATAGACTAAGCAATCTTGTTTGAAAGGAAGAGAGGCCATCTATTCTTCTACCATACAATTAAAAGAAACCCCTTTGAAAAACCTCTTTTGAGCCAAATCATATTCCTTCAGCAAACCCATGTTGGTGATCACAGCCCACAATGGGTGAAAGTAAATTTGGAAAGGAAGGTCACAAAAAGGGAACGTGAGGAGAAAGAAAGCTTCCTCGTACATCAAAAGAGGAAGGAAACAAAGCAACACTCAAAAAAAAAGGAAAAATGATTGATATGATGCCTCTAGGAAATCAACAGACTGTGCAAGTGGCAATGCTGGGGCAAAAATCAAAGGAAATGATGAGCCCTATGTGGGTGGAAGTTTGTACGCAAAAAAAAAAAAAGAGAGAAAAAGAGACCCAAAAAGGAAAAGACCTGAAAAGGTGATCACCGGTAAACCCCAGGAAGAATGTAACACTTTGAGCCTTCAATACCCTTCCTTTCAAAAACCCATAACCTAGCCACATTACAACCTGCGAAAAAGTCCCCTTAGATCAAATAAGATTACTTAGTCTAAATAAGTTCAAAAGAAAATGGCGACATTCGTAGAGAAAAGGTGAACAAAACAACAAAAACTTACTCAAGGTGGTTCTGTTCATTATCACCCCCGTTAAGGAGTAGAGAAATTGTTTGAGGCTACATACCCTTCATTTCTCACCCTAAACTTAGCCTACATTATGGTTCAAAATAAAGCCTTCTCGGATTGGGGATGGAAACTATCCGCTCCTTTGTCAAATGTTAGTCCAGTGGTCGCCTAGAGAGTTCACTAGACTAAAGGTGAGGCCCTCTAGAGGAAATCAAGCGAGTGACAGGTTTTTCCTTTTCCAGTAAGAGAGAGGAGAGTCGGGTCAGAAGATGAAAACCATAAGAATGGGACAACTACTATCTCATCACGATAAGAAAAGGGCATAACAAAGAAGGGAACCTTCAAGGGAGGATCAAAAGTCCTAAATGATCAGCTCCCGGGGGGTACTCAGTTAAACCCAGAAAATCGAAACATACCATTAGGCATGTTTTCATAAAGTTATGTGTACCTATGTGCTTTGCCTAAATACGTGCAACAATACACCCACCTTTTTCACAAGCTTGCACATACTCACCATTTCATGTGTGTCATGATTTCTGTACTCCTATGTTTACATTCGTATTCATTATATTTTCACATGCATACATTCAAAACAAGGCTAAAAGGAAAAACCAACCATCATCTCATGCAAAGAAACAAAAAGATAATAGCAATAATATACATATAACCGTCAATAATCATCATCCATAAAGGCCAACACACAGCCTCAAACTATAAAAGTCTAACAAAACTACAACTGTGTTAGCAGGTGGAGAAAGGTGCCTCAAGGAGCAGGATCATCGTCCAAGTCAAAATCACCCATATCCAGCATGTACAGGGAAGGTTGGCTGGAAAAAGCTCCGACATCATAAGGGCCCTGACCAACAAGAAAAAAGAAGCAAAAGAAAAGGAAGCCTGGCATTAGAACACAAAGGATGCATGAAGAACATGAAAAATGAATCGTAAATGACATACTCAGCGGGCCTCCATCAGAGATATGAGAGCAGTTAGGGCCTCCACCTCAACACGATATTGATCTCGTGCCTAGTAAGCTGCTAAGTACTCCTCCTCGAAAACAAAGCCTTAAGCTCGACGCCACAACTCCACTACCTCATGACCAGCCACCTGCCTTCCAACTACCAGGTCCAGCTGAGTAAAGCGCCAATAGACCTTGCCCTGAAATGAGCCTCATAGTCTACATCAGGCAGAAGAAGGAAGCGGTCACCAGGAACCCCGACTATATAAGGAATCTCCACCCTAGCCTGATAAAATCCGAACATATGCTAAGGAGGATCCATAGCAGCATGGAAGTCGGTATGAAGCTGCCACCGATGACGCTTCCCCAAATACGTCTCCCATGAAATAGGGCCCTAGAAAGTAACCCGTGACCTGGACAAAAGAATGATGTCCCTCATGCTAGCATATTGAGGAGATTGGCAGCAAGGTGTCCAAGATATGTCTCGAGGTCTCAGCAGCTCCAAGTTAGCCCAGAGCGCGACAAAATCCATAAGCAAGGACCGCTGAACTACCTGCTGTCTGGCCCATCTAATGGCTCGCGCGAAGGCATCGTCTGCTAACACCTCTGGTCGACGGACAGGCAGATACTTATAACTCCACCATATCAGAAATAGACAAAAACCCGTCAAGCTCCCCTGGGCCCCGAACGTCCTCACTCTCATCCCTCGTAATAAGCTAGCAATGGTGAAGGCACCCCAATCCATATAGTCTAGCACATCCAAGTCCACTACCTAGCTCACTAGAGATAAAGGAACCATCAACTTATTATTGTTGCAAAAGCAACTAAAGACGACGTATAGTACCAACGGGCGCCTCATGATGACCTGGTCAACTGGAGAAGGCTCGAGTGCAAATACTATCTCCGCTGGACATAAAAGTCAAGTTGATAAGCTCAAGCTTGCAATCCTTGGAAAACCCAAGAGAAGACGAGCCTCATCCAGAGACACGACCCATAAAGAAATCGGAACACCTCCAAAGGACAGTCTAGTAATCATGGCCCAATTAACGGGAGTAGGCCCTAGCTCAAAGCCCACCAAGTGCATAGTCCTCATCTCCCCAAACCACCGCTCCAATAGCCCAACTGCTATCTGGTGATCAAGCCTATCCGTCTGAAGAGTAATAAAAGCACCAAAGCCGATCTAGCGCAAGAAGTTTTGATAGGATGGAGTTGACACCTGCATGGCTCTCAAAGTCGAAATACTGGCCCCTCTGAAGGAACTGTGAGTCGATGACGGCATCCGACCATAGTGTGAGTACGAACTCGGGTGGTATGCCAAGTCTCGCAGCGGCAGAATGTCGGGAATTGCTAACTGGTCGTCTGGAAAGGAAATGTCCCTCCGCCTGTCTTGAACAAATGCCATGCCATACCCCGTTCGTGGGTCCACGGCCAAATCAATGTCATCCTCAACTCTCTTATCCGGAGCAACCGAGGGCTACCCCATCGCAGAACTACCACTGGAGGGCGTCCTGCTCGAAGACCGCTAAGACTCACTACTGCCGCCCCGAGCGGAACCACTCCTGCTGCCACCCTTGATCGAGCCACTCCGACTGCTGCTACCCTCCCCAAAATCGATTCGTGGTGCCTTACCATGGCTCCTCTTGTCAAAACTGTCACCACCAGTCTTCGACATCCTGAAAAAATAATGACATGCAAAAATTGATTAGTCACCGAATATGTATGAAAATTAAAAAGATAAATATGTCAACAAAAAGAAGAAAAAGGAAAAAAGAAAAAAAAAAAAAAAGGAAAAGAAAAGAAAAAGAAAAAAAAAAAAAAGAAAAGAAAAGAAAAAGGGGGGGGGGGGGGGGGGGCGGTAAGGTCCCATCTATTCCTGTTTCAAAGTTTTTAACAGCTTTTCAAGCTTTTTCCTCAAAAAATTTGGTTTCTAAATTTCAAACTGGCTTCCCGGGCTTTCTCCTCAAAAGCCCTGTTTCTAAATGTTTTCTAATGGTTTTCTAGACCTTTTTCCTCAAAAAGTCTCATTTCAAAATTTCAAGTTGGTTTATCGAGCCTTCTCCTCAAAAGCCCTGTTTTAAAGATTTTCAAACGGGTTTTCAAACTTTTCTCTCAAAAAGTCTCATTTCAAAATCTCAAACCGGTTTCTCTGGGCTTTCCCCCCAAAAGCCTTCTTTCTAAATGTTTTCCACGGTTTTTCGAGCTTTGTCCTCAAAAAGTCTCATTTTAAAATTTCAAACCGGTTTCCTAGGGTTTCTCCCTCAAAAATCCAATGTCAAAGTATTTTCAAACAGGTTTCGAGCTTTTTCCCTCCAAGAAGTCTCATGTCAAAATTTTCAAAATGGTTTCTTGGGCTTTTCCCTCAAAAGCCCAGCTTCTAAATGCTTTCTAACCATTTTTTGGGCCTTTTTCCTCAAAAAGTCTCATTTCAAAATTTCAAACCGGGTTTTTCAGGCTTTTCCTCAAAAGCCTTGTTTCTAAGTGCCTTCTAATGGGTTTCTGAGCTTCCCTCTCAAAAACTCTCATTTCAAGATTTCAAACTGGTTTCCCGAGCTTTCTCCTCAAAAGCCCTACTTCAAAAGTTTTAGTGCATTTCAAACTTTTTCCTTTCAAAAAGTCTCTGGTCAAAATTTTCAAAGTGATTTCTCGGGTTTTCCCCTCAAAAGCCCTGTTTCAAAGTCTTCAACGATTTTCCAAACTTTTTTCTCAAAAAGTTTGGTTTCTAATTTTTAAAGCAATTTCCCGGGCTTTCTCCTTCAAAAGCCTCGTTCCAAAGTTTTCTACAGTTTCTCTAGAATCGGTTTCTTGAGCTTTCCCCTCAAAAGCCCTGTTTTAAAGAATTTTAAATCGGTCTCTTTAGCTTTCCCCTCAAAAGCCCTGTTTTAAAGAATTTCATACCGGTTTCTCGGGCTTCCTACTTAAAAGCCCTGTTTCTAAATGTCTTCTAACAGCTTTCCAGGCTTTTTCCTCAGAAAGCCTTATTTCAAAATTTCAAACTGATTTTTTAGCTTTCTCCTCAAAAGCCCTCTTTCTAAAGTGTTTCCAACGGTTTTCTAAACTTTTTCCTCAAAAAGTTTCATTTCAAAGTTTTTAACGGTTTCTCGGGCTTTCTCTGTTAAAGGCTCCGTTCCAAAATTTTTCACGATCTTTTCTAATCTTCAAATTGGTTTTTTGAGTTTTCCCCTTGAACAACCCTACCCCTAAAAATCTTCTAAAACTTTGATTTCTCCTGGCTTTCTCCTTCAAAAGCCCAATTCTCAAAAAATTGCTTCGTCAAAAAATTTCAAAGTTAGGTGTTAAAATTTTTAAAAATTTCGGCAAGGTTTCGCCTTAAAAAGTCACTACCCCAGAATTCAACAAGTCACAAACACAGTCCGAGACATCGCGCACCTTTAATCATGCCAACTAAAATAACCCCATCCTCCAAAACACACGTCCTGTTCTCAAATACAATTTTTAAACCAGTTTTTCGGTCTTTCCAAATTTTTCGGTTGCATCTTTGTTTCCAAAAATTTCACAAAAATTTCAAAAACATTCAAGAATATCACCATAATTTTTCAAAAATATCCCACAATTTATCAACCTTCAATAGGATCCATTTTCTAATTTTCCTCAATTTTTCCTATTTTTCATAATTTCCAAAAATTCAAAATTTCAAAAATTTTCAGAAAATTATGAAACTTCATACGGTTGTTCTACACATTTTTCTAAGACTCCCAGTATAAAAATCACACACAGACACGCAATGCCCAGGCCTATAGAGGCGATTTTTCTAACCCTGCAGAAAACCCATTTTCATAAACATGCAAAATCACTACAAACACACTCAAATCTTCATCAAATCTCAAAAACACTCCACCCATTGTGTTCTAAACATCCTAACACATAGATTTGCACTAGTCATTTGCAAAAAACGGAAACATATGCATCAAAATTGACGAAATTTCAAAGAAACTAACATTCGGGTTCTCCGGCAATAATCCGGGGACGATGATGGTTTTCGGAAAACACCCTATGTCAGCCGACACTCCTCTAGCAATCCTTAGGCGAAATCCTTCAAAAATCCTCCAGAGAAAATCTCAAACCACTCTCAAACTAAAAAACGCAATACAGAAAATGCGAAACCCCTCTGTTTAAAGCCCACGGCCTAGCGCGTGTAACAGATGCGCCAGAAGGAATTTCCAACTGGTGCATGTGCTAAATCCGCCAGGGTAAAAAGAAGCCAAGCACGTATAACACATGCGCCGGCTGTTCAGCTTCCCGCCAAAACTAGTTTTCAAATCCCTGAGAGTCCAAATTTGTTTTCGAGGCTTTTAAGAGCCGGAAATGAAGCTTTCAAAATTTATTTTCAAAAATCAAGTGTTCTAAACCAAGCTTTGTCAAACTAGCACCTCAAATCCCGATCGAAATTTTCAAAATGCAAAGCTTTTAAAATTTCAAAATCTTCCAGACCAGCAACCTACAAGGGGTCCCGGAACATTTCAAACTTACTGGCCTATCGTCCCTCCAATCACCTTGTGACCAAAAAGGGATTTTTACTTTGTTATTTTTCTACCTTCGACAAGCAAAGACAAAAAAAGAAGGGCAGCTGTAAGTACCGTATTTTTGCCTGCTCGGCAATCTCCGGCCTGACCGGACCTAATTTTCAAACATCACAACACATGCAAGCTCAAGACAAGCCTTTCAAACTCCAATCTAGTCAACTAGTCACTTTCCAGGCCCACAAAGCCCAAATGAAGCCATAAACATCATTCCAGGTAGCTTTTCGAGACCGGGCGGTCTCAGAAACCAACGCCATCCAGGTAGCTTCCTGAGATCAGGCGATCTCAGGGACTAACCCCTTATCAAGTTCCAGACGGTTCACTTCTGGTGCCTGCTAGCCCACCATTGTAGAATGTCCGTCATTCAATAGTTCTCTGAGACTAGGCGTCCTCGGAGACCAACACTACCCTCACAGGTAGCTTTTTGAGACTAGGGGTTCTCAAGAACCAACACCACCCTACAGGAAGATTTTTTGGACCAGGCGCTCTCAGGAACCAACACCACCCTACAAGTAGCTTTTTGAGGCCGGGTAGTCTCAAGGACTAACACCACACAGGTAGTTTTCCGAGACCGGGCAGTCTCAAAAACCAACACCTAGGTCAACAACGGCGCCTGCTAGCCTAACTCAGTGAAAAATGATCAAACCTACCCCTTGGGCCTCCAAGCATGTTTTGGGAAAGTTCAAAATCTCTCAAAACGGTAAGTCCACCCTTCTAAAATGTTACTAAATGGTTAGGCGCACTCCACATACCATCTGGACTAAATTTGGTCCCATTCCGGCTAACTCCAATCAAAATGACCGTTTTGCCCTTGAACACCCTAGCACTGCACAAACCTCACCAAACGGTAAAAGACTCTCCCGAAACCATTCCCGAACAACTCTGCATGCTTAACATAACACTCCGATCCATTCCTGATCATTTTCAACCAAAACCAGCCAAAATGACCATTTTGCCCCTGACAACCCAAATGCGCCCCGAAACAACACCGGTCCCAAGTTATTGAGCGGTGGGTTTTGTCATACACCTCTGTTTAACCAAAGAAGGACCTTACGACACTAAATACCACTGGCTCAATAAAAGTTTCCCGATGTGTCTAACAGACGCTTCGCAAAAATTACCTTTTCTCCCGATTCTCTGTTTATAACGCACCGTCAAATAACTTGAGAAATGCGTAAATGAGGGAATTCTCGAAAGCTCATTCACGGGTCTTTCCATTGATACGGCTCCATCGGATAGATCACTTCCCAAAGCTACTCATTGTGTGGCCTAAAAACTACTACTTTCAGCAACCCCTGGAGCGTCTCACAGACGCTCCGCCAAGGTTGACTTTTTCTCCAATGCCCTGATTAAAATGCACCATCAAACGACTTAAGAGATGCATAAATTAGGGAATTCCTGAAGGTATTTCTAGAGTACTTTCCATCGGTACGGTCCGATCGAAAAGATCACTTCCCGAAGCCCTCGATCATACGACACAAAAATAGCTACTTTTGAACCCCCGCAGAGCGTAGCACAGACGCTCCGCGAAGATGCGATTTTATGCGCATTTTTCGAGATGATATCTCACACTTCCGAACACCATTCAAACTTTTCGAAAGCACAAAAGTTCACGAGAAACCCTAGGAGAACATCCCGGGTGCAATCGATTCCTCTGAAACCTTCCTGATTAGCTCAATTATTGAGGCAAAGTTTAAATGAACACTCCCAGTGACGGAGCGTAGGCTACATGCACCCAGATTTTGATAAAATCGACCAAAGTTCGATCAACCGTCAAGATTTAGCCAGTATAATGGGTGCCACATGGCATTCTGGCAATGGAACAGTACTGGGGCATGTGTTATATGCGCAAGGGCAAATTTTGGCCAGCGCATGTAGCACATGCGGCAGGCCTCTTCCAGGTTGCCTATAAATAGAGGCCTCCCCCTTTGCATATTCCAAAACCGAAAATTGATGCGAAGCTCTGCTAAAAATGCTCCAGAACCTCGAATTTTTATATACATCCCATTTCTCTAACACTTAGGCTAGATTCCACCTTCCCCTAACCCATACACTTCACCTACATAGCCTTATACACCACAAATCTCCTCCTTCTAGCCCCTTAAGCCTACTTGAAGCCATCCAAGTTTAAGTCAAGGTATCCATAGAAGATTGCAAGTGTATTGAAGGCAAAAGGTGGTATTCAAGTTTAGTGGTTGAAATGGCCCCATGGAACCCTCTCTTGAGTGGTTTCCTTTTTATATTGGCCATAGGGGACCTAAATTGTTAGAATGGTTCCCTTCTCTTTTTGTTCTTGCGCAAAAGTGATTTTCAAACTCCTTGATTTCTAAGGTTTCTATTCTCTCAAGATTAGTGGTTGGAATGGCCCCATGGAACCCTCTCTTGAGTGGTCTCCCTTTACATTGGCCATAGGAACCCTAACTTGTTCAAATGGTTCCCTTTAAAAATAAATTTCAAATCTTTTTCTCAAAATGGTTTTCAAAGATTCATTCTCTCCATCTTTGCATAAAAAATGGTTTTTCAAAAGTTGTTATCATATTGACTCTTGAAATCCCCACTCTTGTCAAGATAAAGATTATAATGGTTCTAAGAAAACCTTCTTTGGAATGGTTCTTTCAAACACCAACCATATAAACCATACTCTTAGCTAGAGTCAAGTTTTCAGGGAAAGGATCTTCAAAAAGGTTATCTACCAAAATCCTTTGCAAAACATGATTTGTTTTTCAAAACTCTTTCCAAAAATGCATTAAACCACTTTTCAAAACCATCTTCTAATTCAACCCTAGGTTAGCTTGACCCTAGTTGTCCAACCTTAAGTTAACTTGACCCTAATTATCCAACCTTAGGTTAACTTGACCCTAGTTGACCAACCTTAGGTTAACCTAACTCGAGTTAGTTAACCCTAGGTCACCTTAACCTTAGGTTAACCCAACCTTAGTTAGTTAACACCTAGGCTAACCAAACCCAAGTTAGTTAATCCTTGGTCACCTTAACTCTAGGTTAACCTAACCCAAGTTAGTTAACCTTAGGTCACCCTTAACCTTAGCCCAACCCAACCTAGGTTAGTGTACTTCAAGGTTCCAACTCATGGACCCCTTTTGAACGACCTATCAAAACTACTCTCATAACCCATTTTTCCAAATCCTCCTTTCTTGAGATTTCAAAAACCGACTCCATAACCTTTTCAAATACTCCTACATTCTACCTTCAAAAACGTTTTCAAGAACTCATAATCCCAAGGTGTCCCTACCCCTTTTATGGTTAGGAATTCCAAGGGAAGGTAATACATTAAGTTTAACCTTCAAGGTTGTCCATATTAGAGTTCCAAAGTCCTAGGTGTTTTCAAAAACTACTTTTAAAAACTTTTCAAAGACCAATTTACTACAACATTCCAAAATCATACCTACAAGGTTTTCAAAACAAGACTTGAAAACATTTTCAAAACTCTCTTGAGTTATTTTAAAGCTTTCTCAAAGCTTCCTTAAGTAAAACATTTCAAAACACTTCAAAACCCTATTTCAAGAGTACTTTTCAAAAACCTTCAAGTCCTATTCCAAAAACACTCCAATATCCAAAATCAAAACTCTCAAATGCTCTCTTTCCAAAGACCTCAAAGTATTTTCACATCTTTCCAAAGACCTCGATGTGTCTTTAAAACATTCCAAAGGCCTTAATGTACCTATTTTCCATCGGGCTCTTGCCCGAACTACGAATGACCTAATTCTCGCTAAATGAGATACGTAGGCAACCTAAAATGGTGCGGTCATAACTTCTATTTCAACCCCAATCCCCTCTTCAAAAGTTTGTATCAATTCAAAGTTTTCATCTCAAACCTCTTTAAAACTCCCATGCTTTCAAACTTCTTCCAAAAATTGCATCATGCATCATTCATCCAAAAAGTGATGACTAGACCCCATCTTCAAAATTCTAAAATGCATATTAAGTGGATAATGGTAACCGGTTATTCTAGTGAATGAACAAAGTGTGATTAGACATGTAGGTATCGAAAGGGCAGGGTACGGTAATGATCTTAGGATATCTTCCTTACACGTAACCAACCCTCAGACCATAGATTTCTGTTTCAAATTACCAAACTGGAGTTACTTTCTAAAAGGGCTTACAACTTTCTAAAGGTCGCCAAATAACCCATTTTCTCAAAAACCCTCTCTCGAGGGAGTTTTTTTTTTTTCAAAACCTTTTCCCAAAAACCTAAGTTTAATCTTCGGATTAACACTTAGTTTTAAGTGACCTTACTCACCTTAATCAAGTTAGGTGGCGACTCATATTTTTCTAAAAAGGCCATTAATCAAACCAATTTCAATTCAAACCTAGTCGCACTAGTCCTTCTAAGAGGATGAGTTCTAAGGACAGAGTTCCGTGTTTTGGTCTCCGAGCCGAAAGGACGTTGGATCCAAAAACCGGGGTGCGGCAATGTAGTAGAGGGTTGTGAGAGCTCCTTTAGTTTATTTTCTATCTAGATTTCAGTTAATTTGTTAGTGTTTTTCAGTTAGTTAATATTCTGTTTTAATATTTTCTTTACCGTTATTCTGCTGTAATAAATCTTTTTATTTGCGAAGTTATTTTTTTTCAAATTATGTAGTTTAATTGTCATGAGTAGCTAGTTTTATTTTTGGAACTAATGATGAAGATCATGTGATCGTATTGTGATGATTAATTAAGGTTTGTCTTTTTATTCCAGATTTATTCAAAAACTTAGTATTTTTACAAGTGTTTGGTATATTGCATACACGGGCATGGACATGTATATTTTATATACGTAACGGTTTTGTGTTTTGTATACAAGTTTAAGTTTAGCAGTATCATAATTAATATAGAAGTAGTGTAAAGTAAAATAAATGTTGGTTTACTTATCACTTTTCAGAGGCTTCTATAATTTATGCGGATCCTTTGTCTTGTATGTTTTTATATTCAAACCCCTAGTAGGGACCTAAGACTCTTAATCTTAATCTGGAATGGATTGTTTTTATATTCTTGGTAATTAAAATCTAGATCTTTTTGAAAACTTAAACTTTTAATTATGTTTTTAATACTTTCTGTCTTGACAAATCAGCCAGTATATACAAATCGATGGTGAGGATTTTCGATAATAATTTAATACGTATCTAACTAGAACTTTTGAAAACATGTGTCTTTAATTATGGTTATTACACTCACGCTCTGACAAAGCATAACTTAGTGTTTGTGAGTCGATGGTGAGGGTTCATGATTTTAATGCAATATTATAGTATTTGGTTATCATTGACTTTTCTCATATGTTGGTTTATAAGGCTCAAGGGGACCAAACGATTGACAGATGGGAAACCTATATTGATCAACCCCAAGAAAGTCACGTGATCGGAGCAATTGGATTCAAGACTGTTTTTAATTTATTTATTTTGTAGTCTAATTTAATAATCAGCAAACCTCTCAAAAACAAAATATTTTTCCTTTGGTTATTGTTTCTGTAATTTTGTCCAAATCTTGTCACCAACAGGTGAAATTCAAACCGGTTGGTTTAACTTTCAACTTAAGCCGTTTGTAACGCTTCTGTGTCTAGCATGGCTTATTCGGTATTTAACACATTACTTGGAGTGAATTCTGGTATTTATCATCTGCAACTATGACATTTTACATAATTTAGAACTTTATTCCCTGTGGATCGACCCTATTCTTACCGAGTTATTTTAACTGCTACTTTGCCGCACTTGTACTTGGGTGTTTAAATTCCCACAATCTAAGCATAGATAAGCAATTTTTAGTACTGTGGTTGGCAAAGACATGCATACTTTCTAACGCTCTTCGAACCTGATTCAAACGGCTTGTCTGCTCTTAGTAGGTTCTGACACCTGCAAGACCGTTAGAACACCTATCATACTATTTGAATGCATGTCCGTCATGTTCGAATGCAACTAGAGCCGTTCAAATGTTCTTTTCATTTTTTGTCCGAATTTGTCCTTTTTGCATGGGATTCTTGTTCATAATGAAACAATCTAAGTTTGAACTGAATTAGGAGTAAAATTGCATAAATAATTCTACTGTAGATCTAACAAGAAACTAGTTAAGACATAATGATTACACTTTTAGAGTACAATCAAAATACTATAATACAATCAGAATACTATAATCTATTAAACATTGTATAAAACTGCTGCAAAAAGCATCTTTAGCGGCGGTAACGTGGAACTTTTGTTCAACAATTTAGACATCGATATCAATTGCGGCGACTTAAGACTGCCGTATTATTTTTCCAGACACCTACGTAAACGGCTATTGGCTTTTTTGTCGTGAAACCGCCATTAGGCTGCACCCTTAAGTAACTATCTGCAACCAGCTGGGGGCTCTTCAGGCGCAGAAGCTCATTCCGAACTGCGCGAACCCTCGACTGAGTCGTCATCGTGCCCTTCAAGCGTATCCGCTTTTTAGTTTGACATTCCCTTTCACTTTCGCTTCCGGG
Organism: Euryodendron excelsum; assembly: GCA_033060915.1. Lineage (NCBI taxonomy): Eukaryota > Viridiplantae > Streptophyta > Magnoliopsida > Ericales > Pentaphylacaceae > Euryodendron > Euryodendron excelsum. Next base: position 6,956,271 of record CM065393.1, on the reverse strand, counting down.
AAAGCACAGTGGGCAAAGCAGTTCAAGTCAGTGCTTTCCTTCCAGGCGAAAGGACAAGGCACCACCTACTACAACTCAAGGTATAGAGAGAGAAAATCACTCTTTCTCTTTCGGGTATAGGCTTAGATAAAAATTCTTCTTGTGTGGGATGAGATTGACCAAATGATACAGCTGGCGGTGGTTGACATAGCCTTTGCTAGCAGTAACTAACTAACGGCCGCAAAAACTAACTTTTGGCATAGTGTCTGATGAAACCCTATATAAGTTTTAGGTTATTTTACAGATCATAAAATGCATGCAACACAATATTCTTTCTTTCGAGCCATAAAGAATGGGAAAGAGTAAGAAACATTCGACAACACACGACGAAGACCATAAACAAAAATAAAAATAAAAGCCTATACACAGCATAAAAAAGAAAGGGTTAATTACACTCTACACCCTTGTCTTTTTCACCAATTCTCGACTTTTATTTTTATTTTTAACAATTAAACTCGTACACTTTTAATTTGTTACAATGTCAATTTTCTATTAACTTTCTTTAAACAAATGGACATAAAATTTGCATTTGACAAGCATCTAAAATTTTTCAAGAGGAAAATATGTAAAAATCCTGCCCCTTTGTCAATAATCAGTCAAAAATTTCTCTATACTTAGTCTAAAATCATGAATATAACCAATTCTATGATGTATAAAATGTTATTAAACTTTATGCAAAAGCTCTTAACTCGAATCACATGCGACACACATGAGCCTTTGGGTCAGGAAGGGACTGAATTTTACATCTTTGACTCTTGTGTTTGTTATATGCAAATTTTTTGTCCATTTCTCTAATGAAAGTTAATAAAAATTTGACGTTGCAACAAATTAAAAGTGCAAGTTTTATTTTCTACAAATAAAAATGAATATCCTAAAATAAAATTTAGTGTAAAATGTAAAGATATAAAGTGTAATTATCCAAAAAAAAAAAAAAGCCGTGCATGTCTTCGAAAGAAGATTAAAAAATACCATCTATACTGAGATCTTACAAGTGTTTTACCCTCTACAAATTTTGTCAGCCATTTGATTTCGCTTTGTTTCCAGCTGATCTACAGATACTTATCTAAGGTTTTCTGTACTAAGTAGGATAAAACAACATAGAAGAAAGGGGCCCGACTCTTTATACTAACTGATTTAAGGTATATAATGCTATATCTATAGAAAAATGTACATAACAATGTATATAAAATGATGTGAGGGGTTGTCAGCCCATCACTCTAAAATTATCAACAAACTCATCAAGATGCCTTTTAACTAAAATTCTATTAATCTTTAGTTAATTAGCCCGATTGTATGACATCATGTGACAATCAAGCTCTAAAAACATTTCAACATGTTTCATTGTGAAGAGCCACATGGGCATTAATTGCACACTCAAACCGAAAGGATAAGATAAAGTCGCGGTACAAGGAAAGGTAGAGATTAAACTATTGAGAACAAAGAATAAAGGCCATGGAGTGAGGCATTCATTTTTTAGGAATTGAGCAAGCTCGGAGTGGGCACCAGATTTCTTAGTAGACTAGCCACTTTTGGAAGAGCCGGCGTTATGGCTTGAGAATAATGAAGCAAGAAGACACCAATGAGTACCAAAATAAAATACCCAGTTGATATACGTTATCCTTTTTCTATAGGTAAATTACACTTTTCACCCTTATAGTTTACACTTAATATCATTTTGGTTCCTCACTTTTTAATTGTGACTTTTCAAGTTGCATTGTGAACCTTCCGTCAGTTGCAGTTTGTCTAGTTGACCAATAATATTCATTACAAGCTAAAATGAGATTTTGTATAAAGTTCAAGGCATTAAGTGTAAAGTGTAATATGGAACCTAGCAGTTTTTCTATTGAATCCGTCGTTTCTCTCTCATAGTTTACTATTTTAACGTTTTAAGAAACTTCTGTTTTAGTAATAACTGTCCAAAAATTTTTGTTTTCATTGCCGTTTGTTTTGATATGTTTTTATAGGCATTTAGTATTCAAAATTTAAGCTTAACTCAAATTTTCCTTTTCTTGATAATTTTTCATATTTCCTTAATCTCAGCCTAAATTGAACAACTAGGTTTAGGCTTTGTGTTTGTCTTATAAATACAATGTTAAAACCTTTGCCCTATCTAGCTTTTAAGATTAATAATATTTTAGAAAAGAGTTTTCTTCATAATCCTATTGTTCTCGTATTCTTGTTGAGGAATCACATTTAATAATTCCCTACTTTTATGGTATCTTTGTAGCAATGTTCAGTAGATTTGTAGAAGGTGCTCAATCTGTCATTGCTCACTGCATTGTCACATGATAAACAAAAGATTATCAAAAGAAAGGCATCTCTATTATTGAATATAAGAAGAGATGCAGATTATTACTGTAAGTCCTTGTTTGATTCCGGGTGAAGCACTCCATCCTTTAAAAGTTTTGAATCTTTTCCATATCACAAATCTCATGCTGCAGACTTATAATGATTAGCTTCTCTAAGACCATGGGTAGGTTTTCAAAGGCTCACATGAGTAGAAGAGAGTGATTGTACAAGTGCAATCATTATGCCTTAATTAGTTTCTTGTTACACCTAGAATAGGACTATCTATGTAGTTTTAATCCTATTCTATATGTAATTTAGTTTGTTTGATGTAAACAGATTCCAAACTGAAAAAGGACAATATCAAACAAAAAAGTGAAAGGTTGTTCTAATGGTTCAAGTGGGCTTTTGAATGCCCGTTCAAATGGGATGGAGGAGCGTTTGAATAGTGCATCAAACGGAGTAAACCATCAAAAAATATTGAGATGTGATTTTGCGTCTGAATCAGGTTCAATATGCATAAAAAATTACTACAGCTTGAACAAGCTGTTAGAAGGGCGTTCGAATGCCTGTTCGAACGATGTGCACACCTTTCGAACGCATCACAAAATCTATAGTTTTTCGACATCTATAAAAGTTGGAAATGTACCCTTGTTTAGGGTCGTTGATTATTTTTTTACAAGTTTTAGGTGTTAGAGAGTAGCTTTAAAGAGTTTTAGCATAGTTTCTACAAAGCTTTTTCATAGTTTTTTTTCATTCCTGTAACCAGATTCCACAGCATTCAACAGATTTATATATATATATATATATATTTGCTTATGTATTATGATAATGCATTGTTAAACACCATCTTGGGATCAATTATGAAGATCGATTGAAGATCTCAGACGAACAATGGAGATAATTAAGATTTTAATGTTTTAACCTTCTTTTTCTTAATTCTTCAAGATCAAACCCTAGATATTTATGAAAACTTAGATGTTTGACTAAGTTTGGTAATCACTATACATAAACCCTAGCTTGGTATAGTTATTGCACAAATTGATGGTAAGCATCTATGATTCTAAACCGATTTATTATAGGTTTGATTATTAAAGCATAATAATTTTTATCGCTAAATCTTCCAAATCAAAGACTTACGACGCAGTCAATGACTTGAGTTATCATAAGCCTCTATTGAAATTCTAGGGAAAGCAATTGAATGGAACAATTGGTTTTGAGACCTTTCTTTATTCAGTAAAGCATCATTTTCATAGTTTATTTAGATTAAACAAATTCTTATAAAGTAGTGATTTATGGTTTATTTTTAGAAGTAGTTCAAAACTTTTGTGCTTTCTGAGAGAGTGTGAGAGCTTTTGCACCATCCTATACTGTTGCACCATCCTGTGCTTGAAATTATATGACGACACATCCGAAGACATCGTTTGGTGCAAGTCAAAGAGCCAAATGTAGAGAAGGACAACTTGCCGGGTACACCAGTCACCTTGCATTGTGGCACGATGCCAAAAAATCATCCTTGGCTGCAATCCACTCTTTTCCTCTTCATGCAAGACTCCCAGACCAAAGAGCATCGATGCAGAAAGGAGCTTCATGCAACTGTTGTATCTCTATTTTATGTTTTGCAGTGCAATGTTGCTTCTATTAGCCCCCTATATTTTATTACTTTCTCAGTTTGAGCAACTTTATTGAAGGGGCACTAAAATTTCATTCCACCCAAGGGGCTTACCGTAAGTCCAATGCGTAGAAACTTCCCTCACAACTTTAGGCACAAGCTCAACAGAAGATATTTGGGTCCCACTTGACCATTTGTAATCTTGAGCATGTTGATTGTGCTATATATTTTCTGTGCCTACCTTCTTTTTTTTTTTAAAACTTTTCTTGATAGGCATGACTATTAAATTTTGGCATCCAATCTATTAGAATATATGGTTTCCTTATAGATTAGAATTTATGGTTTCCTTACAGGATTAGTTTCCTATTATCTATTATTTGTTCACCACTACTCTTTTGCCTACATATAGAGGCTTTCTCTAAATGTAATAATTCACCTCATTACTTCAATATATCAATACAATGCATTACGATATAGAGATTTTCTTCTCTCTCTCTCTCTCTCTCTCTCTCTCTCTCTCTCTCCTATTATTCCAACATGGTATCAGAGCTTTTCTAATATGGTATCAGAGCCACCGATCTGTGGCCTCTTTTGAAAGCAATCGCACCACACATCCCTAATCAATACAGGCTTCCAATCAATGAGCCATTCATCTATCTCATTGCACATCCATGCGACGATTTTTGGTTCTCACTCACTAAGCCCTTCATCCATCTCATTGCACATCCACGCGCTAATTTTTGGCTCTCAATCATTGAGCCCTTAATTCACTCTTGGCTCCTCAAGCATCGAGCCCACATTCATTCTATCGTTTGTTGCACAAGCAAAGTGTCATCCCTTAAAGGTCATCTCCAAGCATCTCATTTGAGCTCCTTTTCATAGTTTCTCACCTCAACATGTGCTAACCACAAGCGCCAAACTCAACGCTTCCAATCAATGAGCCCCTCATCCATCACTCTCTTCGAAAACAACCTCACTTTGCCATATACCCGCACAAGCCGTAGTTCTTCTCCACACGCCTTACGTGTCTAAGCACTAAGCCTTTTTGGATCATCATGGCTCCTATCTCGCTTGAGCCTCTTTAAATCATTATGGATCCCTCTTACTGAGCCTCTCTGGATCATCTGGCTCCTCTTTCATCTTCAAAGTTCTCTTAGCCTGTTAAATTATTTGTGGCATTGTTCATTGTTTTCATGGCATTATTTCCAAACTCAAGTTGCTATCTTACCTACTTGAGTTCATAGGGGATGTTAGAATATACGGTTTCTTTATAAATTATAACTTATGGTTTCCTTATAGGATTAGTTTCCTATTATCTATTACTTGTTCATCACTCCTCTTTGGCCTATGTATAGCAACTTTTTTCTTAATGTAATAATTCATCTCATTACTTCAATATATCAATACAATGCATTACGATACAAAGATTCTCTCTCTCTCTCTCTCTCTCTCTCTCTCTCTCTCTCTCTCTCTCTCTCTCCCATATTATTCCAACACAGTTTCTGGTGGGCCCTAAATTTTTTATTTGTATCTTTATTGATGAATCTATCTATGTTAATTTGTTTGTTTATTTATTTATTTTCTTTTTCTTAAGAACAAGGACTAGTTGTATGGTTAAAACTTGAATATGCAAAAAGAACTGTGAGAATTGTGCAAAGATTAACAATCAAGGGACCCCACCATCCATGGATGGAATTGATGCATGCATTATAAAGCCAAATTTGTCCCTCTACTTCAACAGTACAACGTTGGAATTGTGGCTTTATATGTAAGTGTTAGTTACATAATAAATTTTGAGTGATAGAGATGTTATTGGCAGCAATTACACTGGCTTATGACAGCAATCACACAGCACTAGTGCATATGGCCATATTGGTGAATGTGTAAACGCATTTGAACCTTGACTTTATCAAAATTTAGGAGTGTCATGTGTTTTGTGTGATGGATTACTCCTTTTTAACTAATCTACTCAATTAATGCAAGTGCAGGAATCACATGTCGAAAGTAAATATGTAAACAACTAACAAAAGGCATACGATTTTTTTTATGTGGAAACCCACATAAGAAAAAACACACGAAGTGTAGTTCAACAAAGCACCATAGCATCGAACAGTTATAAGACACTAGATATATACTTACTCAAGTGATACGCAACCTAAGGATGAAATACTCTTACAGACACCCAATTCTTCATTCACCCAGTGCATGATCTTCAAGATGTGTAAGCACCCCTTTTCTGTCCTTTCGGCAATTCTTGATCAAGTGACTAATTTTGCCCCTTAGCAACCATAAGAGTTCAAAATCGATGCTTGTAAACTTTGCTAGTGAAAAATAACTATTTTATCCCTTGGCATCTAGGCAAGGCTAAGCGACCTTGCGAAAACCAATTCGGTAACCATTAGAGTGACATAAATACTCAAAAACTCCAAATGAGTCATTAACAGTACCTGCTAGCCCATCAATAATAAAATGACCACTATGCCTTTTAGCATCTAGGCAAGCTTCCCGAGGTCAGGCGACCTCTAGAACCCATCACCAAAACTATAAAAGTGTTGGAAACACTAACAAACCTTCACGGGCAGAAGGAAGCTGTCCTTGGGGTATGCCTTGTTGAGATATGTGAAGTCAATGCACATTCTCCACTTTTGGTTCAACTTTTTGACAAGGACCACATTAAAAGCCAATTTAGGTACTGTGCCTCCTTGATAAATTGAGCTCACTAGAGCTTTTTTACTTCTTCTGCAACGGTCTAATTCCATTCAGGGGCAAAGACCCTTCTCTCTTCTGCCTTAGCAGATTGAAAAATAATTATCAGAAATGAACTAGGCATCAAACCGGTGAAGGTGGCAGTTCACGGTTCAATGGTTCAACCGGTTGAACTGGTGTTATGAAATTAGACATTTTATTTAGTAATTACATTATATATTATATTTTTTAAGAAATAAACTCAAGGGCACTTGCCACGCTGGTGGTTAGAGTCTTGCAATGTAATTGTAAGGTCTTAGCTTCTAGACTTGGTAATCTCAATTTTCTTGAAAAGCTAACGTTACTACCAAAAAGCTATGTATAACGAGTCAACTATTATTAGCCCCAAGACGGTTTTCTCCTCATCCGGTCCAACTTTGTGAACAGAACCAGACAACCTGCCGATTCCTGATTAAACCGTACAACCAGATAGTCCAGTTCGGTTCTAATAACTGTGGTTTGAAAGATGGATTGATGTTAAGCTTGTGGACCATTATGCTTGGGTCAAGGCCGGGCATATCTTTATGTGTCCAAGTGAAGACATCAGGGTTCTTCTTTAGGAATTTAGTTAGCTTTTGGATCAAGTCAAGGGATGCTGCTAATCTAATATTGCTCATTTTCTAGGATTGCCCTTCTATGATATGTGCTTCCTTGAGTTCCTTAACTGGCTCCTCTCCTTGCACAATCTTCTTCATCCCTAATGTCCAACTCGTCTTTAACTAATGTCTCCCTGGGGTTCTTTCCTTCAAAGAGGCCACATAGAACTCTTGAGTCGTGGCTTGATCTCCTCTAACTTTTTCGATGCCATGAGAGTTAAAACTTTCATCATAATGTGGTAACTGGATGTAACAATCTTGATATGAATTAGAGCTGATCTCCCCCGTTTCACATTGTATGTTGACAGGCACTCTACTATTAGAAAGTTGACTATTTTAGCAATTTGTTGGGGGCTGGCTCCTATCATGAGTGGGAGGCTAAAAGAACCAAGCAAGGTGACTTTATTCTCGTGATTCCTACTAGGGTAGACCTTATGGATTGGACATTCTCCCTTACAATCTTTATTTACTCGAGTGGCCCAATAAAGAGGATATCAGCTGAGTTACCGCTGTCAATTAGTATCATTCTAGTTAGGAAGTTAGCAATCATCAAGGTTGTTACTAGAGGATCATCTTAGGGTTGGTGAAGTGCCCCTGCATCTTCCTCGTTAAAGGATATGGTTGGTGAAGTCCCCCCTCATCTTCTTCATTAAAGGATATGGTTATTGTGGCTGTACAGGGCATCTTACTCGTTTGGTTGGTTATGAGCAAACTTATATATCCTAACCAACAATGGACTTGCAAGTACTACAGACACTAGATTACACTTAACATTGGTGGTGGTGGGATGTAGGTTGAAGAGGCTCCGATGCTTAAATTAGTGAAGAATATGGAGGTAGGGATAATTAGTAGGTGATGTAATAGGTGATTGGGTGTACTGATTACACCCTAAAAGTGTAATCATAAGCCCTTAATTTATACTTCGTTAGACTTAAATTATAGTTAATTGTCTTAATTTAGTTTCATATTTGATTTATTATGTTTTTAATGTGTTTTGTAGGAATAAGAGGGTAAAACGAGGCAAACAGACAAAAATCAGAAGGGACGATCGATCGGCCATTCGATCAATGACGTCGATTTTGCCTTTATTTGAGCTTCTGTAACAAAAACGACCAAAAACTTCAGAGAGGGAGTTTTATCGATCGATCGTTTGTTCGATCAATGACATCAGATATGGCTCTGCAGCACAAAACGATCGAAACTTCAGAGAGGGTAATTTACCGTTCGATCGACTTCAGCAGTTCAATCGGCCGTTCGATTGCATTTGGACCGTTCGATTGGTCAATACAGATTTTTAAAGCTGTGTGTGCGGGATTCAAGAAGATGGTCGGGAATATTAGAGAAGGGTGGAGAATGTTCGAAAGTTTTTAGCTTTTGGAGTTTTTCTAGGGTATTTTTGGAGAGACTTTGTAAGATTTAACTTGTTTTCATTATTATTTTATCATTTTGTTCATTAATCTCTCTTTGTATGGTTGTAATTACTCTCTTGATATTAAAGTTTAAGTTTCTTTCATGTTCTTGGTATTTTTCTTCACTTTCTTGGCATTTTCCTTCATTTTCTTGGTAATGAAACACTAGATCTCCTTTACTTAATGTTAGATTTACATCTTTTGTATTGTTGCTCATCAATTTCTATATTCAAGTTTATGTTTTCCTTCATTTTCTTAGCATTTTCCAGCATTTTCTGGGTAACCGAACACCAATTTTTTTTTGCTTAATGTTGGATTTGTATTCACTTATGCTTTACTTCATGGGTTCCAGTTGCTAAATATATCTTGGATGTGATTGTGAAGATCTACCAAGGATCTTCAAGGATTTCAAAGGAGGTTTATGAACTTCAAAGTTTTATTCCTAGATTTCTATAGTTCTATTTGGTTGAGTGTTGAATATATTTGAAAACTTAGATTCATAACCCATTTGGTAATGTTTATGCACAACTCAATACTTGGTATAAATATTGCACATTTCTAAGGTTTGTTTCTATGGTTCTATTAATTGTTTTAATTTATATGTTCAACTAAATATGAACTCAAGATTTTATAGTCAAAATATTCCGAATCAAAAATCCACGGAGTGATTCTTGATTTGAGTTATAAAAAAATCCTCCATTGAAACCCTTGTCGTGAATTGGTGAATTGAATCAATCATATCCAAGCTTTTCCTTAATTGCACACAAATTAGATTTAATTGTTTTCATTAGCCAAACACAACCACCATCCAAAAATCAACAAGTTTTCAATCTCTTTTACATCACAAAAAAAAAATCTCATTTGCAATTCATAACAATACGCTCCCTTGCTAGTTGAGCATTGTTTGCTATATTTGCAGAATTCCCTTGGAAGAGAACAATACCGGATTTTTTGCTTTATATTTCATAGTGACCCCCGTATTCTTGCGGGGTAACTCCATTTGTGAAGCACATTTGGGAGCAAAACATGTACCATTTTCCAAATGGTGTAGCTCCATATATAGCTTCTTAAGGGTGAATCAATCTTAGTCGAAATCAAAGTGTTCCCTAAGCCTTCGGATTTTATCATATCTTGATTGTTGTTAGGCCAACACTCGATATGCTTACCCGTTTGAGGATGACCGAGTGTCAGAGGGTCAACTTGAGACAAGTGCTCTTGGTTAACCAAAATGGTACTCATAAAACCCAATAAAACTCGTCTCATTGTCCCTGATCTCCTTTTATCATGATTCCCAACCAATGATCTTTTCAAAGCATGATGGTTGCATTTGGATTGCAATAAGAGAAAATATATGCAAACAAAGCATAATTAAAAAACTAGCTCCAACTACCGCACTAGTCACCTCAAACCCTTAATTGCTTTATATATTCTCGTATTATGTTAATCATAACCCAAAAAAGAAAAAAAAAACATGCATGCATTATAATCACATATGGCAGCCAGCTTATAAAAATAGGTTTTTCTAAACTTCATAGTCAAAACTAGCTCGCTCGAGAAGCCATCTAGTAGCCTTCTAGTGAGCTATTCTGTGTTGATTCACTTAAGCGGGCCATCTACAGACTATTCAGTCATCGATACTAGACCATTATGTGTTAGTTCACTTGAGTGCCCATCTAGTGAGTTTCTAGCTAATCCTACTGTGTGACTTGCTCCAAATTAAGTTCAAGAATAATCCAACCACAGGATACCGAAACAATATAAACCCGATAAGTTCAAGGCCAATTCCACAAGGATCACATCAATATGACAAATTGGCTCACGAATGATCTCTCAGTTAAATAAGAACTTCAAATTACTTCTAAAAAGAAACTAAAAATTGATTGTTTTAAAAGATGGTTTAACTTAAGGATAACAGTGGACCGGGGCGGGGCGGGGCGGGGCGGGGCGGGGCGAGGTGGGGAATGACACCTCCATCCCCGCCTCCACCTACAAAATCTACCTCCATCTCGCCTCCATACCATACAGGAATTTTGTTGGAGGTCCATCGCTGCCTACGGGTGCAAACTTCCGTCCACCCTCGCCTCCGGACTTGCCCCCACCCGCACCTGCAAACAACAAAGCAAGCCAAAACTCAACAAATAACAAAGTAAAGTAAAGCTCTCGTCTAATAGGACACAATTAATGACTTCTATCGTAGGAAAAAAAAAGAATGAAAACGATGCATAGAAGCAACGTTTATCAAGCCAGAACTCAAACCAAGAGAACTCAAGCTAGCCACATATCGATCCAAGGTTTATCAAGCAAGGTTGACATCTTCAACAACACAACAACATGGCAGTAAAGATAGAGAGAAAGAGAGAGAGAGAGAGAACAAACTCATCGTCTTCTTCTTCTTCTTCTTCTTCTTCTTCTTCTTCTTCTTAATCATAATCTTGGGTAGCCGGGCTTTGTTCTCTCTCTCTCTCTCTCTCTCTCTCTCTCTCTCTCTCTCTCTCTCTCTCTCTCTCTCTCGATTGCCAATTGATTTGAGAAGGCAAAAAAGCCCTAGACTCTTTTTGATTTCAAATTTTAAGATTCTATTATTATAGTTGAGTCGCCCTTTTTAGTTTTAAAATTTACAATTGACCCCTAGGCAATTAGACTAACGGGTAAGGTGGGGCAGGGTGGGTGCAGGGCAAGGGAAAACCTAGGTCCATCCCCGCCTCCATACCCGCACGAGCTTAGTTTAACACCTCCATCCCCGTTTTGAATCCTCTATACCCTCCCCAAATGGGGCTAGTTCGGTCAAATCTCTAGCTTCCCTCGGTCCACTACCATCCTGATGCGGATCGTATAGCTGACGAGTACTTGGAGACGCGGAGGCGGCGATATACCCGAACCGGGGATCGGCAAACTTCAATTGACCGTAACTTTTGACTCGTAACTCCGTTTCGCCATTATAATATGTCGTTGAAAAGGTATTGACGAGCCGGAGAAAGGGGAAAATCATGACGCGAAAAAAATGCCTCTAAGTGTCGTTTTGGCCTGTTTTGTTTTCTTTGGGCTTTTTTTTTTTGCTTTGGGCCTTTGTTTTTTTTTTAATTAATCCGGTTTGTCCCGGGCCTAGGGTTTCGTGTCGCATATTTATAGTCGCGTTGCGACTCTTTTTCGGCAGTTTTTGACGTTTAATAAAATTTGTGTGCGTTTGCACCTCCCAATCATTCGGTATTTTCTACGAAAATCAACGAGTGTTTGATGCCCTAGGACCTAGCGTTCGTGGTGAATCGATAGGTTGCAGGACGACTCTGAATCCGGTATTCGTGGTGAATCAACGGATTCGAGTGTATTATCTTGATCTTTAACAGCCGCTGCATCACATCCTTAGTTCAACTAAACTAAGGCTAATTGAAAACGATTTAACTTATAGGAAAGAAATTCTTGGAATCAATTGATCCAATCAATCGATTCACTTAGAATCTCAATAGAAGCTTTGATAACTCAAATCATTGGCTCCGTTTTGAGCTTTTGATTCAGAAGGTTAAGCAATAACACTGTGAATTCTATAATAATCATTCTTACAATTGTAACCAAATCAAAGTCACAGATTCATACCATCTATTTGTGCAAACTTTATACAAAACTAGGGTTTGTGCATAGAGAGCACCAAACTTAGTCAAGAATCTTAGTTTTCCCAAACATATAGGGTTTGATCATCAAAGAATTAAGAAGTTAAGAAGATGAAACATTGAAATCCATATTATCTCCATTGATCTCCCAAGATCTTCAATTGATCTTACAGTTGATCCCAAGAGTATGTTTAGCTACTCATCAACATGATAGATAAGCAAATATGTATTGAAAAGTATTGAAATCTATTGAATTTGATTACAAAACAATGAAAATCTATAAAGAACTATTATTTTTCTCTCTAAAGCTGCTCTAAAAACTCTTAAGGAAGCCCTAAAACTTGTAAAAGAATTAACAAACTCTAATTTAGGTTTAATATTCCCTTAAATAGGCAATAAAAAACTGAGGCGTCGGAATCCGTTTGAACGGGCTGATGTTATGTTCAAATGCTCGTTCAAACGGGTTGCTAACGGGTTCTTCATGCCTCTGAAACTTCAAATGGCTATCGAACCTGATTCAAATGGGGTTCTCTACGCTTTGTATCTCCTCCTCCATTCGGACATCCTATCATTCCATTTGAATGGCTTCGGACTACATTTGAACAGCCTCAACCCCCGTTCGAACGGCTTTGTTCTTTTTCTTTTGATTTCTCCCCTTTTAAATGAGAATCCTGTTTACATTCAAATAAACTAGGTTTAATGAAATAGAGTAAAAAAGACATTTATACTATTAATCTAAAGCTAACAAAGAACTAGTTAAGGCATAGTAATTGCACTTTTGGAGTACAATCACTGTGTAGCTCCACTTGATTGGAATTCTAGCTAGTATTAGGCAGTTGCCCTGATTATAAAAAAGTCTGAACTAATATCTAGTAGTTTCTACTATTCCAATGGGCAGAGTTCCAACTAGGCTAAAAACATTTTTGACCCAAAAATCAGTCAGAGATCCCTCTAGGTAGAAGTACTTGTAGACCCTAGAATCAGCCAGAGCTCTTAGTAGGTTTGAGAATTTTGGCATCGTTACAAAATCATGAAGTGGTTTCATTAGGTTGGGGCTAACTAGAGTGGTTTGGCTACATACGGCCTTGAGCACCAATTTCAAGAGAGAGAAAGTGCAAGAAGTGGATGGTGAAAATGATGGGGTACCCCCTTACTTAGATTTTTTTCCATACACTCCTGAGCTCATGCTTGTAGGATTAATTACCTTGCACCCATTAGCTCATATGTGGAAATGAAATCATTGCAACGAATGAGATCATACGTGCACCAGAGGATTTTGATACGCGGCACAATGGGGACTTGACATGTGTCCATGCAAATACCAACCGGTTTAGATGATCAAGGTCATGCCGCATTCACTGAGTGGTGCACACAAGATATGATGCATACATGTTACTTTTGTGTTGCATGCATGATGAGATTCCTTGTACTCATATCAGGCTAGGTTTTTTTGCTTTGGTGTTTTTCGGGACACGATACTTCATTCTTCTTATTGTCCCTAACTTCAGAGGATGATAAATATGGTCACCCATCTCTGGATTAGTTCATTGAAGTCTGATCAAATGTAGTCACCTCCGACCTTTGATTTAGGCCATTAGAATCCGACTGAATGAAACTACTGGTAATGTAAGAATGGCAGGTCACCACAGTCCCACTATCAACAATGTTCCTCAAATGAATGAAAGGATGCTCATGAATGGATGCAAAACTTGTACATAGTTTTCATTGACATCTGGCTGAAGAAAATTTTCCAAAGAAGTGGAGAAGTAATCGATGCGTATGTCTCCTATAAGAATAAGAAAGGCAAATAAGGTGTCTTCGGTTTTATTCGATTCAAAACTTCTCATGAAGCTTATAGGGAAATAAATACTTTTGATGGGGTCTAGCTACTGGAAAGCAAACTAAAGGTGAAAAAAGTAGATTTTGTTCTAAGGAACTCAAAGGAAGTGTTGAAACAAAGGAGACCATCAGTTAAGACTCAAACTCACAAGGTAGCAGGTAACATTAGAAATTACTCTTTAATTGATGGAAGATCCTTTAAAGATGTTCTCAAAACAGGAAAAGAGAATGATCAAAGCTTGAGGAAAGAATGGGGGATTGGAGTTCTAATAACAGTAAAAGCAAAAGAAATTAATGAACATTGGTTACAAAACTATGCCATTGCAATGGAGAAAGACCGTAACATGATAAATACATTAGAGAAAGCAATAGGGAGAGAAGGAGTTAACTGTATCAAAGTGAAACCACTTGAAGGACTTAAAGTTCTGCTAGAATTTGAAAATAAAGAGGACAAGGAAACTATGTTAGAAAATGGATGAGTATGGTTGGAGAACTGGTTTTCTGTTATATACAACTGGTCCTGTAGAGAGTTTAATACATTGAGAAGAATATGGGTAACAATTAAGGGTATCCCTCTTTATGCTTGGAGCGACGAAAATTTTAAGAAAATTGGTTCTCTATGGGGAAGGGTGTTAGCAGTGGATCAGAGCACCACAATGAAGAAGGACGTTGAACAAGGTAGAGTATTGTTGGAGACTAAAGAAGGCTACAGAATCCAACCTAAAACTAAGAATGCTCTATATAAACTAAGGATTATGGAGGAAGGCTTTCAAAGAAGACCCATAAACCTTAGGAGACAAACAAGATTTGAAAATATGATACCTTTAGATAGTTCATCTGATGACAACATATAAGTAATTCACGATGGCTGTGAGGACACAAGATCTATTATTGAAGACAAAGTTCTTACAAAATAAGGAACTGTTTGCAAAAGAGATGATTCTCTTTACATAAGCAATATCCACTTTGGTTAAAAGCTTCATTCAATCAGAAAGCATGGGAAAGTAACCATGGAATCAATCTCAGAGGAGCTGAACTAAGGTGTTAAGGAAGAAGATGATGACATGGAAATTATTAGCTAAGTGGCTGACTCCATTGGTGAAAAGACGAGTGACTTAGCAATGACTACGCATGGTCTTAGTGAAGCGTGGGAATTCCCCAAAAGGAAAGTTGGTAGATGAGGGAACTTTCCCCATGAACAAAGTTATTGCTCATTCCTTTTTTGAGAATAGTTGCGGCTCAAGAGAAAATGAAAATTTTGAAAACTCGAGTTTTGAGGAGGAAATAGGAACTATCAATTCAAATCCAACGGTCTGGGAAAGAAATCAAATTGTGGAAAGCCCATTAAGGACATATGGATATAAGGATCTTAATAAGGGCCCAAAAAACTCCAACCATTGCCCAAGCCTTCACAAAGCCAGGCAGTTATTTTTTGTAAGACTCTTGCAACTATTAAGAGGATGAAACATAAGAAAAGCCGAAGGAAGAAATCCCTTATGGATTTGGGAATCAAGCCTCCAAGGAACCGTAAAGCATCCACAAATTTCAAACACCATCATCAGCAGGAAAAGAAGGGTGCTACATCTACTTCATCCTCTCTGTCATCAAATCACTTTAGGAATAGAAACAAGATAATCCTAAACAACCTGGAGAACCATTTCTCAATTGAAGCAGTCAACACAATCAAAATTGGGAAGCTTCTAGGGATCAACTTCAGAGGGAATGATGAGGAAATCAAAGAATAACTTTTCCAACTTGAATGGAATGACTGTGATAAAATTCAAAAACAAGGAGGGTGGTAAGACGGCCCTATGCTAAAAACTAGCTCAGTACCTAAGGTGTATGCTAGAATGTCTCAATGAAGCTACTCACTTGGAATGTATAGGGACTAGGGAAGGACCAAAAAAAGAGAATGGTGAAGAAGGTGACAACAGGAAGAAAGTTAGATATGCTATTTTTGCGGGAAACCAAATGGAAGGATTGTAATGAAAGAAAACTAAAATCACTATGGGGAAGGGAGGATTGCAGTTGGGAGGCCTTTCTAGTGGTATCTTACCTATCTATGCTTTTTTCAAGCTTAAGCTAAATGTTAAGGAAAAACACTTCATCCTATTACTAGGCACTATCCACCTAAATTTCAATTGTGTCATTGTAAACATATATGTCCCCAATAATGAGCAAGAAAAGGTAGAACTATGGGAAAAACTTATTGTACTAAGATTATAGTGGAATGTACCATGGTGCATAGGAGGGGATTTTAACGAAATTCTCAAAATAGGGGAGAGATCCTCATGCAACAGAGTTCCAAGCAGGATGAAGAGCTTCATCAGCTTCACAAAGGATGCAAACTTAATTGACACCCCTATGTTTGGTAGAAGTTTCACATGGTCAAACTCATAGCAAATGGAAGTGTGGTCCCGACTTGTTAGGTTCTTATTCTGTCATGAATGGTTGAAAAAGTTTAACTGCTTCCAATGGAGGCTTCAAAGGCTGCTATCTATGTCACACCCCAAAATTTAAGGGTGATTTATAGTAAAAATAATTAATTTCATAAAAATAAATCAATTTCCAATAGTTACGAAGAAAATTAATAAAATCCAAGTTAAAGAAAGTTGACAGTACAGTAAAGCAACTACATGTCACTCAACTTTCAATAGTCTAAATCCCAAAATTCCAAATACAAGTAGAATACAAGATACATTATGGATTTCTCACAACACTAATGAAATAACAAGCGGAGAAATCTAGCTAATTTCTAACTCTTCTAAGAAATTATTAACTTTGAATAACTTGCTACAGTCCCATTTACAGTATCACCTGCAAAGCTTGGGGGGGTGTGAGCTTGCGCCCTGTAGTCCGGAACTTCCAAATACAACATGTAGTATATAAAGCAGAATATAGACATAATAACAATAATAAACAGCAATGCACATGAATGCAATGCATATGATAAATTTACTTTCACTTCAACGCAATATGTTCTTCTTATTCCTTTATTTGACTTCCTAACTATTTATTCTATTCAGTGCCACATATATCTTAATATCTGATCCATCTTATCCAATAACCACATTTCTTTACTCATACGTTAGGGGAAATAGTGGCTTTTGGAGCTTCCATCTACGGTGTCATCCACCAACACGTTCTAAGAACTTTAATCCACTATACTCTTGAATCGACACGCCTCTACAGACGTGTAAACAAAGTATGAGAGGAACAATCCATGCTTGTTTAAATTCCCATGCTTGTTATATTATAATTTTCCAGTACTCCAAAAATCACATTCATTATGATTTTGTCTTTTTCTTATGACACAGTTTCTCATAGTTCTAGTTTAACACCCAATTCATGTTATCATTAAGCCATTATGTCTATGAGACTTAATGCGATATAATAACAATCAAAATAAGCATATTGAATAAATCATTGCATTGTCGGAATGGCATCAATATGCAAGTCATGGAATCATAATTATATAGAACAATAATCATATTCGGTAATCATAAATAGTAAGAGTAATAAATAGAAATTCACAACTGCATAAATTCTGGTACACCGCAAGTACCTAAAAAGTTAAACATTATCATTTTATATGAATAAATGCTAAAATGTCATTAAATCAAATATAATCCATTGAATTAAAACTTTTATTATCAAGATCAACATATTAAAATTTTGTAGCAATCTAATTAAATTTGACCATCGAACTAGCAAAATTGCTATTTTGACCATTTATTCGATGCCCATTCTTGATCATCACTCTAAGATCGAAAACCGATCAAAATAACATCAAAAACGAATTCAGCATGTTAAAGAAACATAAGGTAGGGTGTTTTCTGAATTCAAAATCTGCTCGGGATTCTCGGTTACGCAAGGGTACACCACAGCACCCATGGACATGAAAACACTATATAATATCTTATTTCATCTTCAACCTCTAAGAACCAGTTTCTCTTCTCTCTCTAGGACTAATCTTTTCTCCATGAAAAACCAAAGCCCTATATCACCAGTTCTTCCTCTCCTTTTCTTTTCTTTTCTTTTTCCTCTTTTTCTCTTCCTTGCTATCCTTCCTTCTCTTTCTTTCTCCTTCCTATCTTATTTCACTACACTGGCCATTACAGGCTATTTTTCCTTCTTGATCGGCTGGCCTTAAAAGCCAATTGAACCAGCAATGTACTAGTTGTATCTCTCTCCCTCATATTTTCACTATTCTTTTCTTTCTTTAGCTTGCTGCCACCATGATACCTAAATAACCAAGGCATAAAACAACCATGACCTAACCTGCCTTTGCTCAAATCTTTTATCCTTTTCCTTCCCTCTATCTTTCTTATTCTTTTGCTCATCCTTAATATTTTCTCTACACCTTTTCTTAATCTTCCTTATGTTGCTCTTTCTTTCTATTTCATTCTCCTAATTTATAATTTCTTAGGTTCACCTAGAAGACACGCACACAGTCACCAAGCTTAGTAACAATGGCTACAACACAGCCAATCACCGCTTAACTGCCCATACACTGGCACAGTTCTCAAGCTAGGTGTTCACGGCTGCTCATGGCAGTCCACTCAAAGGTCTTTCACTATTCAGCCCTTCATAATATTCAATTCACTTTCACTCGTACACAATGGATAATTTTCACAACTTACAAACATAATATGTACACGTGCATATCTATCTGTATACACATGTACATGCCCAAACAACCCAACATGCAGCCTCACCACTCACCACCGACAATGGTGTCTCTTGCTATTGGCAATCCTTTTCTCACCTAATCATTCACAGGTTTACACAACCCAAACCAAAAACACCAGGTACTCGCACCAATATCTCACTTATCATCATCTAAATGCACAAAACCACCCACAGATTGAGACAAATCACATGTTATAAATATTCATGTGAAAATTATGGATTAATATCTTTATGAAATCATAGTGCAGCACAGAACATGTACAAATATATATATATATATATATATATCAATCAAAGTGTATGGAGAAGAAGCAATTAACATCTCACATGAGAAATGGAGAAGTAAGCCTCCCTTCACAACACTTTAAAGTAGCCAAATGGTTGTGTGAACTTGTTAGGGAGAATACCACCGCCTCTTCCTATTCCCAAACCCTACTGTGGTAGATTCAGAAAAACCAAATTTGCCATGGATCACTACCGGAAGCTTCAGCAAGATGACGGCAAGGAACACTCAAAACATAGACACAATCACGAAAACAGAGGGTCTGGGAAAGACTCTCCAACTAAAGATCTGGTGACCATCTTCGTGGAAATTTTGCAAGGAATATGAATCCCAACTGGCTTTCAAGGATATTTAGGAACGCAGGGAAGGTAATTGATGTTTTCATCCCAAATAAAGTTCGAAGAAGAAATCAATCGAGATATGGTTTTATAAGATCCACAACCAAAAGTGAAGCACTGGGAGCCATCAAACTTCTCAATGGAATGTGGCTGCTCGAGTTTAGATTGAAGGTTTAACTTGCTCGGTATGGAGATCACCACAGAAGTCATTCAAGGTCAGGTCCAATGTCACAAATCAATAAATCTACAGTTTCTCGCTTTGGTCAACTAGCAAAGCCTCATATTGCTCTCAACTCCTACAGGGATAGTGGAAGCTACAACAGGTGCTTTCTTTTCCAAAAAACAGTCCATCCTAAGACATCGGCCCTTCTTCTCCGGCAAAAACAGTCGAGGTGGACACGATTGACTTAGATTGGCTTAAGAGGTGTGTAATTGGCCTTCCAAAGGATCCCAAATGCATGTTCAGTATCCAGGAAGCAATGACAAGAGAAGGAGTATTTGACATAAGC
Source organism: Euryodendron excelsum (assembly GCA_033060915.1). Taxonomy (NCBI): domain Eukaryota; kingdom Viridiplantae; phylum Streptophyta; class Magnoliopsida; order Ericales; family Pentaphylacaceae; genus Euryodendron; species Euryodendron excelsum. Next base: position 6,936,318 of record CM065393.1, on the reverse strand, counting down.
CTAAAGTATCTTGGAGAGAACAAAATGCTGATTCAGTTTTCAATTGTAGATGTCAAGTCCAACTTCCTGCAATTTATGAATGGTCTTATAGAGATTTCAATCTCTCAAGAAGATCACGGTTGCTAGCAAGGGGAGTTCCATTACACGCTTGGAATATCGAAACTTTTAGCAAAATTGGAAATCAGTGGGGAGAAGTGATTATAGTTGATGGTAGAACTTCCACCAGATCAGAATTGGGCGTGGGAAGAGTTCTTGTTCAAACTGATTGCAAACACTCAACGGATGCCTCAATTAATTTAAGAATGGGGAACTTCCTCTATTCAGTGCAGATTTTGGAATCTGACTACCCTTCTCTGAGCCCCTGCACCTCAAAGAGTCTTCGTTATCAAATTCTTACTATGATCCATAGATACCACTTCAATTTGAGGCTACAAGAAAACCAACCCGCTCCGATGATAGAACCACTGACAGTCTACAGTACAAGTCCAGGGATCAGTATCACAGAACAGAGGTTTCTTCACGTATGTCTAGTCCAGCCAAGGAAACCAACCACACTGCTAACAATCACCAACTAGCAGTAGTGAACAATTGGGTTGCCATGACAGCTGGTTCATCTGTGCCATCCTCTGAACACGAAGATGATGACGACTTGGATGATGTCGCTGGCAATAATGATGACATGGCTCTTCTGAGCCAGGTGGCAGACTCTAGAGATGATAATTCAAATGGCTCTATCTCACCAGGACAAGTGGCAATCCATTCTGATATCACAGGCCAAAAAAAAAAAAAAGGGTCATCAAAACAGAACATTCATTCCTTGAGTAACTACCTTTGCAGTAATGACAAGTTGGCAGCAGTTAAGCCTCGTCGAGCTTCGAAAGAGAGAGTTGTCTTGGAAACCATTTCAATCACAAACTCAAGAGAGTAAAACTTTTGAAAATCACTTGTTTTGAAAGTAATTTTAACACAAACTCAAGAGAGTTATATGAAACAATACAACCTAGAGATTAGATGGTATTGAAGGCACTTTAGGGCCTAAGAATTTAGGGTTTTGGCATAAGCACTAGTAGACACCAATTTGGAGACCTTTAAAAAGACATTTTGCAAAACAATTAGAGATGAACTTTGAAAATCTTTGAAGATAAAAACAATGGTGGTTTGAAAATGTGTTTTAAACACAAAAACAAACTCATAGCATGCATGACATGAACATCACCACAAGTGTAATGCAAAGGGAATGAATTATATATGGGTAAGCTTCCCAAACTTGCAAGGTGCTTCAAAGCTATATTATCTTCAGCTAGTTACAAGACATCCCCGAGTACCATGGGTTTTATGAGCTTTTGTCTAGGTAGGGCCTTGAAGCTATATTATTTCAAGCACACAAAAAAGTGGGGTAGAAGATGAGGATTAAAAGAGAAAATAACTCAAGTGAGCTAGGAGGGAGAAGAGAAAGAGAGTTGGGTGTATGCATAAGATTAAATGGAGTATAACCTTAGTCTTGTACTCTTCTAGTCCACCATTGCTTGAAGCTTGATCTTCAATGGAGTTGGAATTCTTCTTGAATTTGAGAGACTTTGAACTTTCTTGTGAATTTTGGATTTTCTAGGGTGAATTGGGCAACATTTTGCTGCTATTTTTGTCTTTGAAGTACACAAGGGGGTGGCCTTCTATTTATAGGCAAACTGCCTTGGGTCCCCACGCATTATTACATACGTGGGGATTTAACCACTTGGAGAGTGCTATGTGGCACTCTTGTACTATGAGACCCTAACTTTCTTAACTCCATTCTTAGCTTGATTTCAATGCATTCTATAAAGTGTTTATATTAATTGAGGTGTTTGTTGAACATGTTTTAACATGTGTGTTATGGTGAAATTTTCATATTTGTAAGTAAAATTAAGGGGTGATTAATAGGCTTAATTTATATTTAATTAGTTTAATTAATCTCTATGCTTAAATTAAGGCTAATGATGATTAATTAGCCTAATCATGTTTAATTAGGTTAATCATATGGATTAGTGGTGTGGTGAAACAAGGAGGTGATTGGTATGGAAGCCACCTAGGTGTGTGCTTCACTTAAGTGAGGTGTGTGCATAAGGTGTGTGTGTGTAGTGTGTGCTTGTTACTAGCTTGTGTGTATGTGTGACATGTGAAGAAATAGATACAAGTTGTATCTATTGTTGACATCAAGTTGGGGGGGGGGGCAGAGAGAGAAAAAACATGAGCTTGTGTAATAATTATGTTTGGTGAGAAAGAAAGTGAGAGAAAGGGGGAGAAAAGAAAAGAGAAAGAGAGAAAGGAAGAAAAGGAAGAAGAGATTGAAGAGGAAGGCTTGTCTTTTATTTTCTTGAGGTGAGAATCTTATGTTCATGCTTGTGTGGTTGTGTTTTTGTAGATTCTTGCATACTAGCATATCATTTATGCTATGAAAGTGAGAGTTAGGATGAGAGAGAGAGATTGCATAGGGTTCCAAGTGAAAACCTTGAAATCTTGTATGTTATTCATGGTTTTAGTGTGTGAAATCTTGTTTATGGCTTTAGAACTTCATTCTAGACTTAAAAGGACTTAGAATTGTGTAGGAGATGGAAAGGGGGCTTAAAACTATGTTTTAGAAGTTCATTGTGGACCAAGGAAGGAGAGGAGGGGGCTATGGCAAACCTGGAGGGCGCCTAGTGGCGCAGGGGCTGCCAGGGGGGCATGGGGGCTCATCAAGGGGCGCCTAATAACGCACTTCTCTGGCCAGGGCGCACCATGGCACACTTGGAGGGAGCACTTCTCGGCCACAACTTTGGCGCACTTTAGTAAAATGGTTATATCTCACTCTAGAAAACTTATAATGATGTACCGTTTCAAGTGTTGGAAAGTAGACTCATACATCTTTGTATTGATATAAAGTTTGCACTCTAACTCCTTGTAAATTGAGAGATATTATAGTTTAAAATTGACCTTATATTGATTTAGGGAAGGGTTTAACATCCTATTAACTTCTAATGCATCGTTAATGTTCTAAATCACATGTTTAAGGAATATAAGCTAGAATCATGCATTGTTTATGAATTATAGTATTTATTTCATCAAGTTTGATATAGTGGTACATGATAGGTTTGGAAGCGGCTCAAGACATTCCAATTCCATCAAAGGAGTGATTTCTTTTGGTATAGTAAGTTGAGGTGGGGATTTAAGATGATCTTATTCATATTGAATTGGATGCCTTATTATCTATGTTAGTATTGATTGTGGTGTTGTTGTTAATATTAATGTTGGTGTTAATTGTAGGAATATAAGATAGTCTTATTCATATTGAATGTATTGTTTGTTGTTTGTGTTGTCTATGTTGGTTATGTGGTGGGATTGTGTGGCTTATCTATATTGAAATTTTTGTCTATATTGATATTGATATTGTTGTCTATGTTGGTGTTGGTGTTGGTGTTGGTGTTGATGTTAGTGTTGATGTTGCATGGCTTATGTAGTGGCATTGGAGTATTGATATTAGTGTTGGATTATTAGGCAGCATTACATACAACATACATCATGTGCATGTTGTGCATTGCATAGTTGGGGTTAGATCAAGATGGTTAATCTTGATAACTTGCTTTATCAATCTCAATAAGATTATCAAAGAGTATGCCTAAGTGGTGAAGTGCCTGTGTGGTGATGTGTCTAAGTGGTGATAAGTCTATGTGATGGCATGCAAAATTGCATCCTAAGAGGCATTACATTACTTGGGGCATTCCTCATCGATGATGGTGGTTTACCTATTAGTGGTGGTTTATCTTTTAGTGGTTAATTTAATAGATTATGTGTTGGTGATTGACTCGGTTGTTATTTAACATTTGTTCTTTATGAGTTTGATTATCTTAGTAAACACGTTTATATATAGCTCACACCCACACAAATTATTTTGTACATATGATGGAGAGGAGGACCAGTCCACTGCTGTTGTTGTCACTGCTTTGATGTCAAGTTAGAGAGCTTCGAGAAGCTCCATTGTCAAGTCGTTGATCTTTTATATGTTGTGTAGTGGATGATAGTTTGTGGAGTTTATTTACAATTGGTCTTGTAATTATTATGTGTTTAACTTGATGTTCTTTTTATGATTTATGTGTGGAGGATTATGGGATGTTTTATTTATATAATGATGATAGATATTCTTTTAAGATTTCTATCTTTGGGATTATTGTGAGGTTTCGCTTATAGGTTGGTGACTTGTGCGATCACATCCACCTTAAGACGGCATTAATGACACCTCATTAAGAGATGGTGTGACATATACTTTCCAAACTTGGGCTGCAATACAAGTTTTGTCTCAATATGATCAAAACATGAACGTATATATCATATGGTCCATGCTAGGAACTTTTATACTTGCTTTTTCTCAATATTCATGCCATTAGGGAATGATTTGGGAAAATCAGACACATTGGCGATGTTCTCCTGCAACTTTCTTAAACTTAGTGTCCTTTGGAAGCTTGGGATGGTTTCGGTTGAAGGAGATATTGTTTCAGAAAGTGAGCTTCAAAACAAGCTTTTTGGAAGCGTCTATCAGACGCTTGCTTGGTTTCCCGAAATAGCCATCTTTGATCCATGTGATTGGGGCCTTCGGGAAGCGACCTTCTTGATTGAACCATACCGATGGAGAGCCCTATTAAAAGTCTTTTAGGAATTTCCTAACTTATGCATTTTGCTAACCGTTTGATGATGCGTCATGATCAAGGAATCAAGATTTGACAAGGGAGACGGGAAGCAACTTTCACACGCTTCCCAAGCTTCTGAAAGTACCTTACTTTGAGTCGTTCGATCACGTCCTTTGGGTGATGCTATTGATGATTGAACTATACCGATGGAAGCCTATTGCTCAGGGCTTTGGGAATTCCCTAATTCACACATTTTGTTAATCGCTCAATGGTGCATTTTAGCTTGGGAAGTGACAGAAAAGTTAGTTTTGGAGAAGTGTCTGTGTGACGCCCACTCCTAATCGGGCGTCATTAATGCCATCTTAGAGTGAGTGTGATTGCATAGATTACCTACTTATGAACGATAAGTTATAATAATCCCAACTATAAGAATCATATAAGGAACAAATAACATCATTATATATAATCATCTCATAAACACCATACATACATAAGAAGAACATAAACAAACTTATAAATAATTACAAGACCAGAATGTAAATAACTCCAAAATAGTCTTTTCCAAAATGTACAACATATACAAGACTATAACTTGACTAGAAGAGCTCTCCACATCTCATCAACTTGACACCAATAGTAGTGGATTGGACCTCATCTCTTTTTACTTACAAAATAACTTATGTGGGTGTGAACTATATTTCAACGTACTCACTAAGATAAACAAACTCATAAAGAACGAATGATAGATAAACACTGAATCAATCAATAATAGATAATCTATCTTTCAATGATATAATCACATGCCTGTCATCATCATCAATGAGAAATGATTCATGTAATGCTTTGCCTCCTATGATGCAATGTTGAATGTCACCACATAGGATCACTTGTTGATAATCTTGTGAAGATTAATAAAGCAAGTTATCAAGAATGTCCACCGTGAGCTAACCTCAATTGTGCAATGCAAGTTTATGTTCACTATGTATGATGTATGCAATGCCACCTTACAAATCCAATATCAGCACCAACATCGATAATAAGACATTCAATTCAAGAATAGTAAGAATATCTTAAACCCCCACCTTATGCCACTTTACAACACAAGGTTGAATCACTCCTTAGATGGAACAGGAGTGTCTTTAGTCGCCTTCGAACCTATCACACATCACCACATCAATATCATATATATGTGCTCACAAATATATGAAATGATATCTCAAATGACATGTTAGCGCTTAATGGGACTGAGCCAATACTATAATAAAGTGATAACTCTATACACATAGAAGCAATCGCGCCCCCCCCCCCCCCCCCCCCCCCCCCCCCCCCCCCCCCCCCCCCCCCCCCACACTAAGTGACAACTCTTAAACCAAGACAAGGAAAAACAATCAAAGCAAAACACCCCAAAGATCCAGGGACTGCGTCAGTAAGGCCTAGCACCCTTAGCCAAAGGCTGAGGTCGTGCTAGTGCGCCCTCCTAGCGCACCCCCTCTAGAGCCTTGCGCCACTAAGTGCCCCCTCGCACCCTACTGCGCCCCCCCCCCCCTCCCCTCTTAAGAGTACTGCGCCAGTAGGTGCCCCTACCGGGCTATGACACTCCTTTCTCTCCCCTAGTCTAAAAATAAAGTTCTCAAATGAAGTCTTAGGCATTTCTTGGTCACGCCCATCCATTCTTCAAGTCTTCTAAAGCCTAGAATGGTATTCTAAAGTCTTAAGCAAGACTTCAACACATTCACACAAGCACATGACAAGGATTCCAAGTCTTAAACTTGAAACTTGAAACTCTTGGAATTCAATGCCACAATTCCAAGTCATGAAAGGTCTTCTAAATGCAACATGAAAACAAATATAATACTGAGATTTCTCACCTTAAGCAATGGATGCACAACTTCCTCCTTTAATCCATTCTTATTTTCTTGCTTTCTTTCCTTTTTCTCTTTTTCTCTCACTTTCTTTCTTACCAAACACAATTCTCTACACAAGCACCTCTCTCATCTCTCCTCCCTTGACTTGATGCACACAATAAAATACAATATGTATCTAACATAAACACGTCAAGCACACACACAAGCTAGCAAATGAAGCACACACCTCATTAGGGTGAAACACACACCTTAAGCGTACACTTAAGTAGCTTCCACACACAAGCACACCTAGCAGCTCCTTATTTTACCACACACCACAAATCCCACATTATTAGCATAATTAAGCATACTTATGATAATTAATTATCATTAACATTAAGCTAAACATGAAGATTAATTAAACTAATTGATCAAGAATTAAGCTAATTAATCGTGCTTAAAATAAATAACACCTCACATGACAAGCTACTATTAAAATATGCTAATCAAGCTCCTTGATTAAGGTAATCATGCACTAGAACACATGCATTTAAGCGAACGTGATGCTAAGCAAGATAGGGTCTCACGGTGTGTGTCAAGCTTCTCAAAGATCTTGTTGATTAAAGTGTGTTTCAAGTCAAAACACTTGCTTGGAAAGGTTAGGAACCCTTATTGGAATGTCTCACAGTTTGGTCTTTGAGGGGTCCTCTGGGGCTTGATGATGTTTTGAAGTTACTAGAAGATCAATTTGGACCAGAAATTATCGAACGCGTAAAAATTGGGTAAACCTTCTCTTCACTTTTAGGTAGAATCAGACAAGGGAAAGGAAGAGAAGGGAAGGGAAACTTCTTCCCTCCCCCAAGTTCCAAAGAGGTTGTTAGGTTTGTGTTTGTTCATATATTTAGTGAGTTAACTAAGATTTTGACATGGTTGCAAGGCAAATTGGCTGTTTTTCTAAGAGCTTTGGTTTTATGATATGTTTTCATCTAGTTTACAAACTTTGTATTTGTAAATATATGAATGCCAGTTGGTTGCTTCTATGTAGGACTTGTGGTGATATTTTTAGCTTAGTAAGTTGGGTAGGTCTTATTAAGATTTTTATTGGGATATAGAGCTAAATTTGGATGTGGTGATATTTGAAGAGTTTAGGATGCAATATTGACCTCATTTACTCTTGATTTGATAAAAGTTAGTCTTGATTTGGAACACTTGACAATACATTGTGTCATGGTCCCCTTCTTCGCGTCCCATGACCACTCAAAAGGGTGCCAAACTTGTGTCCGAGGATTGTCCAAACCTTGTTCAAGCATTGCCCAAACAATGCCCAAACAATGGCCATGACAACTCCAAGGTATACCAAGGATGGCCCAAGGAAGCAACCAAGAAGGCAGCCGAGGAAGCAACGTGACAGCGACTAAGGCGGCCAGAAGTTTTAAGCAGCAGCGCGAGTGAAAGGCAGCCTAACCTCACTAGCACCCAACCAAGAGCATCTAACCTCATTTTGGTATGCCAGCGAGGCCCTGGATAACCTCACTTTGTGTGTGCCAAAATGCAAGTCAGATGCTAGCAAGATAACCTCACCAAGGTCAGCCGCGAGGCCCTATTTAACCTCACTTTGGCCTGATCTTTGGTGTGGCATAACTTTGAGCTCCCAAGTCCAAATGTAGCTAGGTTTTTTTTCTATAGGACCCTCTTAGGACGTAGTTTCATGGTTTTGAAGGGTTCTATTTATTGAGTTTTGTAGAATTTATAAGAAGCCATTATGACTCCTCGTGGGGGTGTCATGTTTTGTTGTATCAGTTTTGAAATTGCTTAAAAAGCATATATAAGGAGGGGGTATACTCCTGCCACCCTCCGCCTCACAACTTCTTAGATGGCTAGTGGCATGTCTTGTACATATGTGAGCTATGTAATAATGCTTTTATCAATGAAATATGTTTATTACTTCCACTCCTGTTCTCTAAAGGAGGTTGCTTGACAGTTGGCCATTAACGCTCAATTCTAGCTTCCAAATGAGATGATCCGAATTTGGCTGGCTTGTCAGACGGACTTGGCAAGTGCCGCACAGGCCAGATTTGTGACTGCCAAGCTCACAAAATGTCAGACCGTGACAGTTGGTATCAGAGCAATGGTTGGTGGGAAAGCTACAATGAGAAAGTGGCTGACCCTATGCCCACAACGGACCGTGGGAATGTAGTTGGTGCCGTCCAACTACAAAAATGAAAGGAAGCAATGAAAGAGCAAAGGATGGTGACTCAAGCATGGAGAGTGCATGCCGGTGGGCTGGGTGGACGGAATGCCGCGGTGGCTAAATGGCAAGACGGTGCCCATCAAGAAGTGAGTTGGACAAGCCCAAGAGGACGGGCAAGACTCGGGAGGCTCCAACGGTAGTGTCATTGTGTTGACACAACCCTAAATAGCTAATGGCAAAGGGGGCAATGGAGCAACGGTGGGCCAAGCACAAGTTGAAGAAGTGCAAGGGCCAAGCCACGTGCCTACGTGCGCTAATAAAGCAAAGTGAGATCAAAGCATTGGTGGGAGACACACCGCATGCAAGTGCCAAGTACTTGTGCCAATGTGTCGACGGGGGTACAAGGGATGTCAAAGAGAATGAGAGGCATCCGAAGCTACTACGTGCATGTCTAAGAGAGCCACAGAGGTGGAGGACGATGCACATGGAGCAATGGTTGGACCTATGCAGTAATGCCAAGATGGAAGGAGTTCAAGTGGAACTCAAGTGGTTGTCCTTTACTGGAATAACAAGTAAAGGGGCCGATGGGCCAAATGAAGCTTAAATGCATATCGATGTCAATGGGGAGACATGTCCATAAGGGATTAGTTGTTCTACTTCCTGGAAGAGCCTGCGACTAGGGCGTGGGTGCCCAAAAATGCAATGGAATGCCTTGAAGGCTATGTCTTTGAGTCACAACAGTTTGGGAAGTGTAAACCAGCAAGGGTGTGGGAAATGGCAAGTCTCAAGTCTACGGCAAACCCAAGAGTGGGGGAGCCACAAGTGCCGACAAGCCCAAGAGTGGGGAAGCCAATGTCGGGTTATCTTTTAAGGAAGACGGATGGAACAACAACGACCAAAATGGCATGGGAAGGACTTCTATCAAGCGAGGGCAAGCATAGGGGTCCCATTTCTTGTTATTCATGCAACGGACCGCATGGTGTGCAAGTTTTGAATATCAAAGTGGAGTCAAGGATCGTAAAGAGTAACGGTTGGCCGGTGAGCCACACTCAGTGGAGTGTTTCCTTACTCCAACTAAGGCAAGAGTGCCAATGAAGGAATTTGACTTCAAAGCTACTGAAGGACCGTGCAAAGCTCATGTGAACTTAATGTTTCACCTCGGTTGAGTTCGGGGTGCATTGTCATTGGTGGAGTATCTTAAAGCAATCGGAGTATGGCGATGGAGTGAAGGGCCGTCAAGGGGACGGTTGGCTTGCGAGCCACATCTTGCGAGATGTCACTTTGCTACCATTAGGGCGGTGGTGCCCAAAACAGCTTTGAGATCTCCTGGTGCATATTTGCTTGTTGTCGATGGGTCGGATTCATCAAACTCATAAAGCCAAGAGTGGTAAGAAGGGAGATGTTCTAGCCCAGACACAGAGAAGCGGTGTTGAACTCCAAGTCTAGAGTGATAAAGGCATTCACACCAAATCAAGGCCGTATCGACGGGACCGAGAAGCCTTAGAAGAGATTGCTTTAGCCGGTTCAACGTGGGGATATCGGTGGCATGCTCAAGTCAATCCCAATATTAAAGATTGCTCACGAGGGAGCATGTTCGGTGGTGCCCATGGACTAGTTGCAGCTATCCTTGGGTTGGACTTCAAGAGGAAGGCCATAACTGATTTGGATTGGCGATTGCTATGTTGCCATTCCATTTCTTGTGCGACGGATTGCACAAGTTGCACATTGTTCGAGCCATACCCACCAATAAGGTTGGAAGCTTTGTTCTTAACCACAAGATAGTTGGAGGCCAAGTGGAAAGAGCCTACGGGATGATGGTCAGGACAATGAATTCTCAAGGTGTCTTTCAACAACTCTCACCTAAAAGGGTTGAAGATTTCAAGCAAGTAATGAAATGCTTCGGAGAAGGGAGCGGTTTCCAAATCTATTCAAGGGTCTTGAAGATGGACTTTCAAGGCCAAGCCGAGATGGCAACAAAGAGGTAGCCCATGAAGCGGCAAGGAGGAGGCAGTGGTTCCAACTCCATTCAAAAGTCTTGAAGATGGATTTTCAAGACCAAGTCAAGAGCGCAAGCAATGCCCATGAGGGGCATGAAGTTCAAGAGCAGGGATGCATTCGAGGAGGCAACTTAGAGACGAGACTTCTAAGCTGCTCGGCCAAAAGTGTGGCCAAATTGACCCAGTATTTAGGGAGGCGACTTGGAGACGGACTTCCATGACGCCCGGCCAAGGTGGGCCAAATCAATCAAGCATTCGTGGTGGCGACCTAGAGACGGACTTTTATGGCGCCCGACCAAGATGACCAATTCAATTCAAAAAAATCCAAGGTGGTGACTTGGAGATGGACTTCCATGGTGCTCGGCCAATGAGGCCAAATCAAGCCAAAGTTCGAGATGGTGGCCTAGAGACGGACTTCTAAGGCACCTGGCCAAGGTGGCCAAATCAATTCAAAGTTCGAGGAGGCAACTTGGAGATGGACTTCTGAGGTGCCCGGCCAAGGAGGCCATATCAACCATTTCATCAAAAGGGGTGGATCTTATACATCAGCTTGTGCCCGGGGGTGGTCAAGCCGTGTGCCCCACTTTAGTCGGATATCTTCGAGAGGCAAGAGCCAGAGAAGCTGCTCATCGAGTGTCGAGATAGTCCGAGGGGCGACACAACATCAAAAGGGGTGTAGAATTTATAAGAGGCCATTATGACTCCTCGTGGGGGTGTCATGTTTTGTTGTATTAGTTTTAAAATGGCTTAAAAAGCATATATAAGGAGGGGGTATGCTCCTACCACCCTTCATCCCACAACTTCTTAGATGGTTAGAGGCATGTCTTGTACATATGTGAGCTATGTAATAATGCTTTTATCAATGAAATATGTTTATTACTTCCACCCATTCTCTAAAGGAGGTTGCTTGACGGTTGGCCACTAACGCTCAATTCTAGCTTCCAAATGAGATGATCCGGGTTTGGCTGGCTTGTCAGACGGATTTGGTAAGTGCCGCACGAGCCACATTTGTGACTGCCAAGCTCACAAAATGTCGGACCGTGACACGTTACATTGGTGCTTATTAGAAAGTATATTTCAGTATGTACTTGTGGTAATCTTGGTTTGAGGTACATCAAGTTCACATTTTCTGCATGGATTGACATCTCTTGGAAATTTGGAACAGTAACTCAACATCAGAAAATGAAATGGAAAAAGTGTTTTTGCGCAAAATTTTTTTACATGAAAAATATTTTTTTTTATCAAAACAAATGGAACCAAAGGTGACATTCGTAATCAAATTTTCAAAATGAAATATCACCTTTGGCTCCTTTGTTTCAAATTTTCAAATTACAAATTTAAAATTTCGTAAAAATCTAGTGATCAAATGTTACTTTTCATTCAAACAATGGTCCCTCTTTTTTCTTTTGAATTTTCCTTCTCTTTTCTTCAAAAAAAAAAAAAAATTAAAACAAAAAAAAATTTATTTTCTTGTCTTTTACTCAAGTTCCAAATAAGAATTATAGGAGTGAAAAACACACTTTTCTTACGAGGGCAATTTGACATTTACAAGATGATATAAATTTCGTCATTAGATTATATATGTATACGTCAAATAAAAATCATTAAAAATGTCGAATAAGGTACTGCCGTTCCATATTGAAGTTTGGGCGGAGTCGGCAAAAATTTGACCCTCTCACCCCGCTGAAAATAAGTACTAGCGAAACCCCACAACCAACTCTCTCCGAGCTCTGTCGGTCTCTCTCCAATGGCCGCCTCAAAGCTACTGCTCTTCTCTATATTCCTAACCCTAATCTTCACGAAAATTCCAACGCACGCGGAGTCTGACGACGACGACGATCTCAAGCCACAGCTCTCAGACTCGTCTCTCAAGATCGAACTTGACCAACTCAAATCCAAGGTCTCCCTTCTAGGTACGTCACTTCGAGTTCACCTACCCTTTCTCTATCTACTTTATGAGTTTGTAATTATACTCCGTTTGGTTGCCGACAAAATGTAGTGAAGAGAACGAAGAAAGAATTTGAAATTTTCTATGTTTCTCATTACTTGGGATTGGGAATTTAAAAGTCTCTTCTCAACTTAGGACACTAGAAGTAAATAGGATTAGTTCACTGAGTTCTTAATTTTCCTGTCTGTTTGGCTACCGAGAAAATCGAAGGAGGAAGTACAAATTATCGTTATACTTAGTTTTTATTTTTATTTTGGAACCTCAAATGAGCTGAAAAACTCTTTCTTAGTCTCATTCACGCAGGGGTTCTGCTCTTCTAGGTTTTTAGATGAGGACAAAGATAACTTTTATAAATTCAAGTTCCTTTCTTTTCCTATATTTCTTGCTGCTTAGAAGCTGAATTTTGAAGTTTAAATCGCTTTTTCCCTTTCCCCCCACATTTCCTGGCGACCAAAAGCAGCAGTGATTCTATTCTTGGGTTTTGTTTCCCACTGATTGGTTGATAGTTTTCTAATGTTAGTGGTTCAGTTGGATTATTGCATTCTTGTAGTTAAACTGTGTATTTGTCTCTGATAGGATTGAAGTTTGACAATTTCTTCACTTTTAAAATCAATTGTTGTTGGATTTACATCTATTTCAATTCACTAACCACTAACGGTTATAGTATGAACAATGGGGTGTAACGCCCGTTATGCAACAGTAATGCTGGCTGCCATTCCTGTTACGTCCCGGATATCTCGGCAAGAGGAAAATACCACACAACAGACGTTATGACGCCGAAATGGTGAAATCACTGCCATTATGCTTTTGTATCAGTGTTAGACCCGTTAATGTAACACAAGTCTTTTGTGGAACACTGGAAAACAATGATGTAAGGCTACTCTGCTTCAGTTGGATTGACTACTTTGCTTCAATGGAAGCCAAGACTCAACAATGGGTCTGCTCGATCACATCTTAGCCCCACTGCCTAATCCTTTCCTTCAAAGATCCACTAATTGATGAACCAAAAACCACAAATCAGAACCAGATGCGAACATACATACTCTTATGTATAATGGAGTGTATGTAATGTATGCTATGGAATCTGTGATATATTTTGGAGAAGAGACAGAAAAGAAAAAATGGGTAAAGCCATGCGGCTGGAGAGTCGAGAGGGGAGAGGACACGGGGTGGGGGTGGGTTAGATGGACCCCACTCATGAGAGAAGCAAATTTTGAGGAAAAAGACAAAAATTGAGTTCGTTATTTCACTCTTTTTATTCTTTTCAGGTGATGTAATTAGTTAATTTATGAATCAGATCAACATGATAGTAAAAGCTACAATCTCTGGTTACTAATAATTAATTTTCAAACATGATGTACTATATTCATACTAATAAGTTGCTTAAGATGAATTTATCTCAAATAATAGTATAGATTATTTTAAAGTTAAAATACGTGTAACAAGTAAGTTTTACTGAAATTTGCTAATTTTTTAAAAAATTCACAACCACGTTGCCTGCTTCCTGTTATGTAACATTTGCGTTGCCTGTGTCCGGTAAACCGCGACTGCAATTTAGTTCTATGCTAATGGTATGTCAATGTCAGTATTATTAGATTGACTTCTATGTGGGTTTTTAGTTCTAGAGGGTTAGTTTGGTTTCAGTCACAATATTACTTTGTTTTCTGAGGGTATGTTGTAAAATTGAACTAAGCTCTAAACAATAGTGCCCCCATTACAACTGTGCTTTAGTATAACTTTCTGGAGTAGAATTAGTTTTCTGTTTTTATCCTTTTCTTTTCCTTCGTCTTTTTAGCAGAAGGTTGAGCACATAGAATACAGTTCTTCAAATAGTGGGAATTCTCTTTCCAGTTATTCAGAGAAGTAAAGATCTCTATTGGCCATTTAGCTGATGGTTGGTGGTGGTTGTGAATGAACGAGCTACTTTGCAGTCTTTGGTGTAATTAAGCCTAGCAAATGCTAGTATAATCTTGCCACATCAGCCACAAAAGGTGCTGGCTTAAATTTCTTGCTTGTTAGTCAAATATACTGAATCAGTCATGTTCCATTTCAGTTAGATCGTTGAAGGGTGAATATTTCTGTTAAGCAAAATTATAAAGGGAGGGAAACAATTTCTGGCAAAAAGGAGTATGTGAAAATGTTGATTGGGAATCTATTCGTGATCTTTTTTTGGGTACAGTCCATTGATGCTGGGTCTTTAAATTGTCTTTGTACCGATGTGAGTAGATTAGTTTAAGTATCTTAAGTTACTTGGCTTGATGTGATTGGAGAGAAGCCAACTCCTGTCTAGACTATTCTGTGTGATGTGTGACAAGGCATTTTGGTTTCTCTAGTTAGCTTTTGGCTAGATTTGAGTTTCTTATCTGCTGCTTTTGCCTAATTTCATTTGTGTTTCACATTTTCATTCATATGTTTTGAAGAATCCAGCATTGCTGAGAAAATCCGCGAATTGGAAAGCAAGGATGAAAACATCAAGCAGATGGGGAGTATCATTCAGGAGAAGTCAGCTGCCATTGCATCATTGCAGAGTGATATACAAGCACTCCAGGTAAGGATTTAGTTTGACTCTGTCAAGTATTTTCACTATCAAACCAGTTGATCAGCTTCAATATTCAGATCAAACGATTCGATACCAGCATAGTTGGGTCTGATGAATAGGATCTTGTTACTTAATTTTCTTCATAATGTTATCCTATTTTTCACTGTTTGTAATAAGCTGAGCAATAATAATGATAATAGGGTTATTTTATAATTATAGAAATTTGTTATGAGCTTTATTGTCGTCATCATCATCTATTTTACAACACTGCCAAAAAAGAATGATCTAGTTCTTGTTGCCAAGTAACTTGCCATAAAATAGAGTTAATTTCTTTCCTTTCGGATTCTCTTCTTCTTTGGTCCTTATTTTGATTCAATTTGACCAATAATTTGTATGCACCAAAATGCCCTTATTTTAAAATTTTATTTTGCAGAAATTTGCACACCCTATGCATCTCTCTCTCTCTCTCTCTCTCTCTTGGGTGCGTGTATGTATGTCTGTATATAGTTTGAAAAGATAAACACTTTTAACAATTAGTTCAAAATGGGAATGAAGAGAGAGGGCACATTAGTTTTTCACCAATGCACTCAATTTCTCTGGTTTGGACTTTGAAGTGAGTTTAGGCTTATATCTAACGAGAATCAACTTTGTTTATTAGCAAAAAGGATCCTTAGATGCTAAGGAGCAGGTGCGTAAGGCTCATGGGCGGGTTGGTGAACTTGAGAACCAGGTAATTATGTTTGAACTAGCTTTCAAAGATAACACTTCAGAAATATTGCAATTCTTTGATGTTACTATGCTTAACAGGTTGAAAATCTTAGAAAGGAAATAGAAACCCAAAACAATAAAAGAGATGCCTTGGTAGCCCAAGCAAGTGTAGCTGAGAAAAAAGTTTTGGAATTGACCTCGAAACTGGAAAGTGTAAGTATGATGCATGTTCTAGTTTCTCTTAAGTTTGATATTATGGGAATAGTAACTTCTGGTGCAAGGATGATCCATGTTCTAGTTTCTCTCTGAAGGTTGATATTGTGGGAACGGTAAATTTACATATTACTTCTAATGCTGTAGTCCTGTTCTCAAGAAACTTCATTATTGTTATTGCAACAATACTTTTCTTTAATTTATGTTTTTTCTTTTTGCAGTACCTACTTGTTTTTCATATGTAATATATGGATATTGGTGTTGTAGTGTCATTCGCTTTGGAGCATTGGGCCATAAAGTATTGGTAATTTGTATCCAAATTATGTGTCTGGTGTTCTCCCTTGGACACTAACAGTGTATTTTCTTCAGCAATATATTTTCTTTTCTTCTTAATTAATAGAATTTTATCAAACATGACAAACCGGATTGTGTATAAAATCTGGCATCTTTGTTACTGAGTCTTGTACGTGGCTAAGGGTTTACAATGCATTAGTATTTTGTGACCCAGTTTCTGTCTTTAACGGACATATTTATTTGGATAAAGCCCAAATTTAAAGTGTGGGTCTTTACCAGTTGATTGCTTGAACTGGTTGAAGAACTAATTGCTTCGAGGGTAATTTTATATGACCAAGAAATAAGGGTTATTATCATGATTGAAATTTATATTTGATTACTAGGATTATTATTTTAATCCTCTTGGATATTTAATTGTTATATAATGTGATAAGTCCAGTTCAACTGATCCACATTGCTCATAGATTTGGTTCGACAGCACTACCTCGTCTTTACAGCATTGATCAAATTATTACTAGGTCTATCTGGGGTCTGTTGATGATGCTGATACGTGTTTAGGGTTCCTTTATCTCATGTAATATATCAATTTCCTTTCATAAGCTGTGCAGAAATTTACAAAATTTACATTTAGACCTACTTTTTGGTCGGATTTTGTTTGTAATACCACTAACTATTGCTTACTTGAAGATTCTGTGAAAAACCAGCATTTGAAAATTGCAAAGTTGTATGTTTAGCGCTGCATAATACATTTGGTATGAAGTCATCTTTGATGCCCCTTCTGCTCCCACATTTTGCTACAATTTTTATGTATGTTTTCTTTCATTATTATCCCTTTGCCAGCTTCAGAGGATCAATGATGAACAGAAGGCCAGAATTGGTAAAACTGAACGTGCTCTTCAATTGGCTGAGGTTTGTTGGCAGTTTTGTGTCTGGCAATCTTGTATTTTTCTTTTTGGTAATTGATAACACTAATTTTGTGGTGTATTTAGGAAGAAATGATGAAAGCTAACTTGGAGGCGACTACAGTCTCCAGAAAGTTGATAGAGGTGATTGCAGTTGCTTTAAACTGTTCTTATGGTTGTTGCTACTCTCTCTATCTTTCTCTCTCCCTCTGTGTGTGTGTGTGTGTGTGTGTCTCTCTCTCTCTCTCTCTCTCATTGACCCGTATGTTGCATCTAGCTTTTATGGTGGATTAATGTGGTTATAATAATCCTGATGTAAGACCGTATTAGACAATTCAAGCTAGTGCTGCTTTTAATTGATCTGTAGTGGCAAAATTATGAGAAATTTGTGCGGTTGGCGTTTCGAAAGGGTAAAGAGGGGCTATGGCTTTGCGAATGAAAATTATTAGAATTGGCTTGATTTCCAAGGTCATTAAATAGTTTTGGGATTTTCAGAAACTAGTTTCTGGGGTTCTGGGCAGCAAGTATAGGCACTTACGAACTCATTCATAAGAGAAGTCATCAAGTTGGTCTTTTGAGCCTTTACTTTTCTGACAAATAGGCTTTTGGATGCTGAATTCCAGAAGATAGGGGGATAGGTATTTTTATTTATTTATTCTTGGACAAGTAAAAGTTCATTAGAAAGCGTCAAAAAGGTTGCTGCCATGCTCCATCATGGAGCTTGTAAAATAAGAATTTTAGAGTAGATCAATACGTGTTAGGTCTGCATATGAGTTTGGAAGGCATACAACTGCAGAAAAGGTTAGAATAAATAAAAAAGTGAAGGTCTAGGCTTTGCACCTAGATTTCCCTAAGCATTGCATCGAGTGTTAGAATTACATGATGCAACCGCAAGAAAGACCCAATTAGAAATATATACTATATAGAAAGACACTATAACATGACTTGTATCATGACCCATGGATAACCGTACAACCAGTGTTCAGGAATTTTTTGAAAGTACTCGTATAAGCATGTTAAAAACTGACCAGATCAAACTGGCCTAAAAAATTATAGAATAAGATTCTATTAAGAGTAAAGACTTGATCACGCATGGTTCCAATTGGTCCTGTTTGTAAGCATGGTGATTTCCAATTGTCACTACTTCCTTGAATTTATGTTTTCCCTCTCTATGGATCACTTCAGTTTGTCTGCATTAGGCATAATGAAGATGAATGTCTATAAGAATTGTAATAGGTGTGTGTGGAAATATTAGACTATATGGTTCTCATTGTTAACAATTTGATGAAGTATTCTATACTTTTTTTTACAAGTAATTTGATGAAGAATTGTTGTTGTGTTGGTTTTCAATATAAAGAGGTTAATGCTTGTATTTGTGCCTTGGGGTTTGCAAGAGCAAGAGTCGTACCTCTAGTGATTTTAGTTTCACAATAGTGTGTTTGCTTGTTTGTTTGTTTGTTTTTATTTTATTTTGTGTTAGTTTTATAGTAGTGTTATCAAAATAAAGTACGGGAAAGTTGCATAGAAAATACAAACATTTAGATGGAAATTCATGGAAGGTTCTACAAAACCATGACAGAAGAAATAGAGCCAATTGATAGTGAACATAATGAGTAAAAGAGAGTATAGGCCATAGCCCGTGCAATTGGTACCACAACCTTTCTAACTTCAACTATTACCGGTGGGATTCAATGCTTTAATGTCCATTACTGCCACATGGACTTGATACCATGCTTTTGTCCTTCTCTACAATGAAAATATTGCAAATTGTTTCCCTTGGTTTTGTTGAGAGGAAAGTCACCTCTTCAAGTGCAGCATGATCTTGTAAATGTAGAGGAGATAGCTAGTACAAGGGAGGTGGCCTTAGGATGTTGAAAATATAGAGCAGTTAGGTTGCAAGGGAAAGTTGACATGGCACGACTGTTCTTGAAATTTCACTTTGATATGATACATGAGATGGCAATCTTGAATTGACTTGTTGAACTTCTCGTTTGCACCAAATTCATTGTTTACATGATTGGTGACAAATCCTTTGTAGCAACTAGTAACACCACTTTTCTCTTCCAATGAGTTGTTGGCATTATTTAAAGGATGACTAACTCAAATGAGTGATTTGAGTCAAAATGGTTGATAGGGTGTGTCCTACTAAGTTAGCATCGAGAAACTTGGACACATACAACACCATGGGCTTGGTGGCACTTATTCATATTTTGGCATCACATGATGGATTTTGATTCAGGTGCCTAATTGTTATGAGACAAGTCCAAGCACCCTTAAGGAGGGTAATGTTCATGGCAGTATTGTTTCGCCTGGCTTTGACACCAAGTCTTGTTAACTTTAAAGTGGAGGAGTAATGCCAAAAACCATCAAACGCACATCTTCAATTTTGTCACCTATATGGCACTTATGAAATAGGGAATTAGTCTAGAGTGTTAATTGCTTCTTATTTTGGCTGCACTATATTTTTGTGAATCAGTTTCTATCACACCTCTATAAAGCAAGCTCCTTTGAAATATTTTTAGCTCACCTCTTCTTTGTTGCTATTGGCCTTTTGTAGCATTCAAATTTATATGGTTGAAAAAGGAAGCTAGACGTAAATACAGTTCAAGTTGGTAGAATGTTGTGGGTGGGATGCATTCTATTCATCATGGCCGTTCCTCTGCATTGGTGGTTTAGTGATCATATTATATATAATTATATCTTCTAGATTTGGAGTATTGTATGAAGTATTTTATTTTATTTTATTTTTGATAAGCAAGAAACTTTAGTGAAAGGCATCGGTGATGAAGATCCACACATATGCCTAGGGAAAACGAAAAAGCTATACATCTGTCAAGCCCCAAAAACTGTCACTACCCAAACCCACCCTATGCTGATTTGGCGCCATAATTGGCCAATAGCTAAACTCTCCAAAAATTACCAAAGTTCTCACAACTCTTGGTGTCAAGATTGCATTTAGTTTGTTTGATTGGTTTAACACATTAACAATAAATTAAGAGGAAGCATAAATAATGTACTTAAAATGGGAGATTGTGGTCACTGAATAACAAAGCTGCGCTTAGTCCATTCATATTCCCATATGTGATATACAAAATCGTACATGAGATTTTCACCCTATACGGTTCCTCGTTCAAGTCTTTCGAAGTCATTGGATCCTTTTCCTCATTCTAGAATCTCCTCTCTTCTTTCACTCTCTAGGACTAATTTAGTCAATGTTTTTATGTTCCCATTGAACACTTGCCATTTTTCTTTTTGATTATCTCAAAGGAGAAGATTATTCTCTTTACCAAACATATGCAGATCAAATTATGATCTTATAAGAATAAGAGATCTTTCTCAATCAATCTCTTTGCCCCTCATTCTTTGACAATAAAAAAGATCCCTTTCAAGTTTGAATTTGTTCATTTGGAATATAGGCTCTTCTAGTTCATTTTTATTTAATATTTTTTCCGCTCTCTCTCTCTTGAATATCATTCCTTAAGTCCCATAAGTTTGATTGTGTGGATTTTGTCTAATTTTCTCATTGAACGTGGGGTACGAAATAAATCATGTTGGTTTTAAGACCAAAATTATTTTGTGAAATCTTCATTTTTTTTCTTCTTCCTCTATACCTGTCCCTTTGGTACAATCTTTGAATCAATAGAGAACCTTTTCTCCTATATAATTGATATTATTACATTCCAATTTTGTCGCCATACCATGAGTGATCTTTGCGGAGTATGCAAGCTATTATTAATTATGCTTTTGTTTATCCCTACAAATGAACTGAGCAAGCTATGAATGACATTGACAATAGCAAAGTAGGAATGAGTAGCCTATCCCTGCATATTGGGTCAAGCTGCGAAACTTAGAAGAGTGGGGGTCAACCTTAGTTTAGCGCTCAGGGTGGAACCTTATAACTAAATCAATCTAATGTAACATCCTCACCTTCAGAGCGGGATAGCTTCAAATTAGCCTTAATAGAGAGCAATGGCAGAGATATAGTAGGAGTTCACCCTTAAACATTATTAGGTATGAAAATCTTGGGATTTGGATTTTTTTTTTTTTAACAATTGAAAGGCCATAAAGCATGAACTAAGATCCATGATACGAAAACCAAAATCGTATGTAATGTCCAAGATCATGTAAGAATACAAATCTCATGCCCTTAAAACAAAAGAGGCCAACGTTACATATATAACTCCACATTTATGGAACATCAAGCTATATCAAATTTTTTTTTTTTTTTTTTTGGGTCCAAAAGAAAGGGAAGTAGCTAGGCTACGCCACAACCCCTTCAGGGCACTAGGCCCCCCAACACCAAGAGCGAGGGGCAAGCACCCCCAGGTGAGAACCGGTCTAGAGTCACGCAATGGGTTTATCAGGCCATAGATCCCGCTCATAGGGTTGTGGAGTATGGATGACCCCAACTAGGGGCTACGGGAGACTCAAGCCCAGGCACTTAAGGTGAGGAGGATGAGCTCTTACCGCTGAACCAATTCCTTGTTGGCCAAGCTATATCCAATAACCAAAAGATAGTCCAATCATCAAAAGGTATATCAAAGCTCTATGCATTAGGAACTACGTCAACTTCTAAGCGTCAGAAAAGATCTCCACATAAAAATTTTCTATTTACAATAAAGCTCCTTGATCCATAATGGTCTATGCCCTGAAATGATGTTAATGGATAGAGTGAGCTCACAGCCCTATGAATAACAGGACAATTCGCGAGATTTATCCATGGATACTTCATAATTAGAAAAGTAAGTAACATGATACAAATTATTTGCATTTCCAAAAGTATATCAGAATCGTTTCATAATTCCTTATAAATTAGATGGGAATTAAAATGACATAAATGGACAGATACATAAACACAAACAATTCCATGATTGC
This sequence comes from Euryodendron excelsum, assembly GCA_033060915.1. Taxonomy (NCBI): domain Eukaryota; kingdom Viridiplantae; phylum Streptophyta; class Magnoliopsida; order Ericales; family Pentaphylacaceae; genus Euryodendron; species Euryodendron excelsum. Next base: position 6,914,170 of record CM065393.1, on the reverse strand, counting down.
GATCCGTGTTGATCCTAATTCGAAACTTGCTAAACGCTATTTACACAATTGGAAATGTTGCCCACTGCAATAGAGAGACTTGTTTGATGTAGATAAATGTGATGATTGACGAGGGTCCTACTTTATGGAAGAAAGTTTAGTGGTCAGGTAGTATTGAGTACTTGGTGGTAATTTCGATCTCATAGTATACTTCTGAAAAATTTAAGATATGAAACACATTTATCTAATGAACATATAACATTTTGGAGATAATATTCTTAAGTCATTCTTTTCTTCACTAAACATTCTTGCTATGACAAAGAAGTTAGAAATACAACTTCGGAAGTCAAGTCACTTCACTTTGAGTCCTCATCACTTTAGGGTATTCGTTAGTCCTTAAAAAAATTGATTCCCTATTTAAATTAATCCTACACAATTATAGCATACTTGCTAATCATCAGCACAAATCATTGCACCATCTTAACATTATTAACCTAATAGGCAAGTCCGAATCTCGCCCCTGCGAGATGCTAGCGAGAAGCTAGTGAAGTATACTGGAGTTCCGTGTTATGTGAGGTCTGACTGTTTGCCCCTGCAAGATGCCCACCAGAAGCCAGCGAACTCAATTGGAATAACACATTCCGTGGTGTTTGACTCTTGCCCCTATGAGATGCCTGCGAACTATTCTGGAATTGGACTTTGCAGCTGCAAGAAGGTAGCGATAGCCGGTCACTATTCTAGTGTAAAAGCTATGTCAGGTCCTAAAATGATGAACCTAAAGTCTCCAATACATCCTCAAAGATCTCAAATACATCCCTAATTCTCATACACATTCTCAAGGGTCTTGAATGCATTGCTAGGGTTAGGCTTGTCAATGGACCAGGTCTAGTCCAGACCCGATCTGTTATCTCACGCCCCAGATTTCCCATGCCTAGGGATTTCCGAGTGTGCAACATAGAACGCCTACTAATCTCACTAGGTCAGTTAATCACACTTAGCCCAATTAATATAAATTAGTTTACTAATTGTGGTTAGCCATAATTAATCGTAAATAGATTTTCATTAAAGTAAATATTACTTTTTTTAGAAAATGCTAGTATATTGGATTTATTCATGTAATGTTTGTTTTTCTGCTTAATGTGTTTAGAAATGCAAGAACATTAAGTGGAATCAATTAAGCACCTCAACTAATGCATTGGATCCATTGTAAGTCATGTAATTCAAATTCTAGTCAATTATAAGAAACTCGTAATTCAAAGTATACACCTTCAAATATCATTTGATATGGACAATCAAAGTCACATGTAAACATAGATTATACTTAATTGAACACATATAATGCAATCTAATAAGGGTCATTAGCTTCTAAATTTGATTATGGTATATATAGGTTCCTGGACTAATGAACTTTGTTATCTCTGATCAACAATCAGGTTCAAGAAGCATGGGTCCCACATTGGCTTGCAGTTCATTTATTGCATTGCCAGGTAAATTTTTTGTGTATTGGCATGTTTTTGGCATTTCCTTTACTTTTGACCTTTTTTTATCTTAACATGCAGTCCTTTATAGTGACTCATTGGAAGGAGCATGGAAGACCCACCTTGGATCTGACGTTTCAAAAGGTTCTTTTTTATTTTTATTTTGTTCTGTTATGTAGCTAATACCTTGTAATTTCTAGTTGATACCTTGTAAGTTCCCCTGTTCGGTTTAGATTATAATGGCTACTTAAGTCATTTTTTGATCAAATTTCCCTATATTAATCAGTTTTTTTTTTTTATAACTAAATTGCCCAAGTAATCTAAACCAAATGGGCTATATTACTAATTGGATGGAGTTAGACTTTGTGAACATGCATGTAAAGGGACGATAGATATCTTTTATTATAATTTAGAACTGACGTATGTCGTACAATAAAAGCGTTATTAATTTTTTTGGTTCTTTTGATTTGAATTTATTTCAGGCACTGCAAAAGAAAACTCAACTTGAAAAGTGGGCTGAACCCCACATTGAAAGAGTAAAAACTGTAAGTTATTCCCACAATGTATTTTTGTGCTCTAATGATGTTTCAATTGTGTGTTGCTTCACTATTTCATGCATTGATGATTTTGGTTGGCTGTTGTCAATCTCATTATTGTGTTATAATTTGACTTTGATTTATTGTTGTTATAGCTGCAAATATATATGCTTAGATCCCCTCTAGAACTATATTTTCTCATTTGCACTTGAAATGAAAATTCTATTAGTGGTATAGGTCATGCTATGACTGTCTTGAACAACATTTTGTTTTTGAAAAAGGATGATATCCTATAAAGAGGTACGCTTGCCTTTGCCCTTCGATTTGCAGTTTGGGCAGAATGATTTGTGACAGAAAGGGTTTCCATCAATCATTTTTGATGGGGATTTCTTGATTGCTAGTAATTTTTGGATGGTAGTCTAAGGGGGCTGTGCGGGTGTGTTACAGGGGTGTGGATGCAGGAGCAATTGCTTTTATATCTTAACTGTCAGATTTGTTTACTTCCAATGTCCGAGGATTCTGGGACATGGCTAAAGATTCATACTTCATCCTATTTGTATTTCGATTAATATGTATTTTTCACGTCAAATAAAGCATTGAGCATGGGCAATTGACCTACTTTGAAGCAACTATGTCACAGACTTAACATAAGAAGGAAGCTTCATGTACAATTACAGTGTAAACTTGAATCCATAGACATGCTTGCTTATTAGTTGCATGTCTAGTTAGACACGTTGGACTATGTGCAATATTTCTAACCTAGTGTCGTTTGACATTCTCGTTCCTCTCATTTGGATCCTCAAACTCAGTTGGAAAAGAAATCTATTCATCATCGGACTGCTCCAATTCGAAATAGAGAGCATCGATCAGATGGCTGGAATGCGGACCTTGTTTTATCGTATTCCGCTAATAGCAACTATGCACAATCTTGTTAAAAAGAAAAAAAAAATCAATCAGTCAAACGTACAATTAAACATGCAGGTTCAACAAATGAATTAATGTTGTCCCATTTAATGGTCATTTAGGTCCTACAAGATGCCTCTAAAGACAAATGAGGACTTAAAGTTATCTTAAGAACCATTGAAGACAAATGAAGAGTGGAAGTTTTCTGAAGAGCCTTTGGAGATGAACGAGACAAATAATAAATGAGACAAATGAGAAATAAAAAAAAGACTCAAAAGCCTTTGAAGACAAATAAGGGGAAAATATTCCCCCAAGAGCCTTTGGAAACAAATTAGGCACAAAAATTTCAAATTTCCCATAAGCGCCTTATGTCAAAATTTTGAGGGCCAAATAAAACAAATGGGACAAATGAGGAAAAGTATTCCTTCAACAGCCTTTGAAAACAAATGAGGTAGGAAAATTTCCCACAAGAGTCTTGAGTCAAAATTTGGAGGGCTAAATGAAACAAATGAGACATGAGGAAAATAACTCCTTCAAGAGTCTCTGAAGACAAATGGGAGAAAATTTCCATCAAGAGCCTTTTAAGACAAATAAGGGATAAAAAGAATCCCTCAAAAAGCCTTCTGTTGAAAAGAAACTTGAAGAGCCTCTTTGGAAAGGAACAAACATAACTTTTCAAATCTTCCTATTGAAAGAACAAAGGCAGAAAGAAACTCGAATTGCTAACAAAATTTAACTTCTCAAGAGCCCCAGAAGATAAATTAAAGCAAAAGGGACAAAAAGTTTCCCAAGAGCTTCTATAAACAAATGAAGACAAAAATTTCCTAAAAGTTTTGGTAGACAGATGAGAATAAAATTTCGTAACAATATTTGATAGCCTATCTAACAATGATCTTCACATGTTTTAAAAAAACACTAGAAAGGAAGGCAGATTTTAAAGATACAGTATATAAAAAAATTACCTGCATCATAGCATACATAAATTGTAGTATTCGTTTTGGTCTGAAGTTCCACATTGCGACAAAAATTTATAAAATTCAGCTAGTAAAGAAAAAACACGGTTATGCATTGTTCAAACCAAGCCAAGTTGTCTCATAAATTTTCTTTGGTACCTAAATTTTAAAAGGCCAAAGCCAAAAAAAATTATTATTTTCTCTCCATTGATATCCAAGTTCAACTAAAGCAAAGTAAAAAATAAAAATGAAAGTTTCAAAAAATAAGGGAATGAAAAAGAAAAAAGGGAGCCTTTATAAAAGCTCATCTGTGGACCAAACATCCAAATAAAAACATCAATCTTAGATAAAGTCAGTTTTTTTTTTTCCCTAAAGGGTTATCTAATATTATGGCAATTGTGTTACTGCTGCACTTTTTATGAATTTATTATTATTATTTTTTGTGCATGGCCTATCATGTTGCTGTTCTTGCAGATACATTTCTGCTGTGGGCCTGCATTACTTTCCTTTTCTTTTGGAAAGAGAAATTTTTGTGTTACTAGACCCATTAAAAAGAAATAATTTTGGTAGAACGCCTTCGTCAAGAGTGTCGCATTTTTCTTTTCTTAGAAAAAACCACTGCCATGACTTCTTGGGTCTTTGGTTGGTTTGGGCAAACAACTACACTAGTTTGGCTGTGGAACCAATTGCCATAGAGTATTAGATAAGCCTTTGGGAAAAACTGACTTTATCAAACATTGCTTTTTTTATTTGGAATTTTTGTCTAGAGATGCGCTAGTAGGCTATATTATTTTCTTCTCTCTCTCTTTTCTTTCTTAAACTTAATACTTCCCTCCAACACCCACCCCCCCGCGCGCGCTTTAGCTCAACTTAGACATTAATGGGAGAGAAAATCATTAAAAAAAAAAAAAAGTTTCCCTTTCTTCTTTTTTTGACTTTGGCCTTTTAAATTTTAAGTAACAAAGAAAATTGATGACATTTGCTTGGCAGCAACTTGGCTTGATTTGAACAATGCATAACCGTGCTTTCTCTTTACTAGTTGAATTTTTTAACTTATTGTTGCAATGTGGAACTTTATACAAACACAAATGATACAATTTATATCTATTATGATGAAGGTAATTTGTTTGTTTTTTAATGCTTTATGTTTGAAATTTGCCCTCTTTTGTATATATATATTTTTTAACTTGTAAATATCATTATCAGACAGACTCTCGAATATTGTTATGAATTTTTCTTCTCATTTGTTATTGAGATTCTTGGGTAATTTTCGTCCTCATTTGTTTGTAGAGGGTCTTGGGGAACTTTTCGTCCCGGTTTGTGTTATTTATCTTCCAAGGCTCTCGATAAGTTAAGTTTGTTAGTGATTGGAGTTCCTTTCTGCCTTTGTTCTTTCAATAAGACGCTTTGAAAAGTTATGTTTGTTCCTTGCCAAATGAGGTTCTTCAAGTTTATTTTCAACCAAAAGGCTCTTGAGGGAAATTTTCTCACTCATTGGTCTTTAGAGGTTCTGTACTTTTCCTCATTTGTCTCATTTTTTTTCATTTTCCCTCCAAATTTTGACATAAGGCTCTTGTGGAAAATTTTCCTCCCTTGTTTTCAAAGGCTCTTGAAGGAATTCCTTTCCTCATTTGTCTCATTTGTTTCATTTGGCCCTCCAAATTCTGATATAAGACTTGTGTGAAATTTTCCTCCCTCATTTGTTTTCAAAGGCTCTTAAGGGAATTTTTGTATTTCTTATTTGTTTTTGCAGGCTTTTGAGGAGTTCTTTTTCTGTCATTTTTCTGATTTGTGAGTTGTCTCATTCATCTGCAATGGCTCTTGAGGAAACTTTTGTTTCTCATTTGTCTTCAGAGGCTTCTTGCAGAGACTTAAATGATCCTTAAATAGGGCAACATTTACTTTTGTTTTGAAATTGCATGTTTAATTGAAAGTTTAATTGATTGATCTTTTTTTTTTTGGTTTTGTTTTTCATTTTTTTGAAGAAGAGTATACTTAGTTGCTGTCAACTCAATTAAATAGAACAACGGCCACATTCCAGCTATTTGATCAATGCTGTCTATTTTGAGTTGGAGGAGTCAGATGATGAATGGATTCGTTTTGGATCAAGTTCGAGGATCTAGATGAAGAGAAAGAGAATGATGGACGACCGTTTTGGCCCAAGATAGCCAACTCTCCTATTTGGAATAATGGTCGCATTAGAAAATGATGGAAAGGATGGGTTATGATCTCAAAAAAGGGTTGGGCAACGACCAACATGGTATCATCACTCTTCCACCCAACACACATGAAGGTTGTTGGTTCGGACTAGGGTATTGTCCTAAAAAGGGTGACATAAAAAGATACTAGGAAGATAGACTTATGTCATTGACACCTTAACCTGACCCAGCTAGAAGAAGACAAGCAGAGTGGTGGGGCAATGGTACCAGATGTTGAGGAGAGAGAAGTGAGTTGGTCTCAATGAGAGCCTAGGCGAGTCTCGTCTGTGATAGTCTAACCCAGATTAAGGATATAGTTCCCTTCTTAGTCTGGGTTAAAGCCCTAGCACTCGAGGTTGAAATGCTAACCAAGTGACACATTGGGGCCATGGGTCATGAAAGAGGTTGGTGCTGTACTAACTAGATAGATATGACACACCTACGGTGGGTACAACGGTTAGGCTATGACTTTTAGCCTTTTTGACCGGCCAATCATACGTGACATGACTTATCATTAATACATACTATTAGAAAGAGAAACACGTGTCTTGTCAAATAAATGTAAAAGCCTCAATGCAAGAGTCCATGCCTTGTGGTATTATTATATGTAATAAATAGTATGTATTAATATGAGTAGTCGACTGATGAATAGTATGTATTAATGATAAGTCATGTCACTTATAGTTGGCCGGTTAAGAAGGCTAAAAGTCTATAGCCTAGCCGTTGTTTCCGCTGTAGGTGTGTCATATCTATCAAGTTAGTAGAGCACCTTTATGCATGTATATAACAAGGTGCTGGGGGACTCCCTCATGAGAGAACAAGTCTTCCCAAGTCTCATTGTAAAATACATCCTCTCTATAAATCAAGTTATCTAGTTTGTGTATTTTGATCCTATTTTCCTCCTTTGTGGTTGCAAATTTTCCCATCCCCCTTAACTATGTATGGCCAATGAACTCCTCGCTTTAGTCCGTTCTTTTCCTTCTTTGGGCTCGGGTCGATAGTAGCCGTGGAAGAGAGGAGCTCCAACCCTATCACCACATGGCCTACATGGAAAGTGTGAATCATAGCCAGTACTCATTTAACATAGTGAAGACCATCTTCACTGCAAAATCCTATCCCACATTATAAAATTCCAAACACGCATGCTGGTAAAATTTTACAATTTCACACTTGCATCTCCAGAAGGTGACATCTACCAATAATAGGCTTGCCAACAATAAATGAGGGGCCACTATCTAGGATTTCTTCAATCTTCTCTCTCTTCCCCTGCTACCCCTAACTGCGGTACTATTCTTTTGCTTAGTATGGTATTATTGCTGTCATAATATAGTGTGGATGATTACATGCTAATCTAGGAGTTGCTAAATCCATCTGCATAAGGATTCTTTAGAAAGGGCTACAAACCTGGTGATATCCTATGTTGTTTCAACAAGGAACCAGTTTTTGTTTGTGGAACAAGTTAAGAATAGCTATGAATCATAAACCAAGCAGATTCTGCTTGGTTCCGTCTTGAAGACCCTTTTTTTTTCCTGGCCCCCTCTCATGCTATGGTGGAAAGGGCTCTTTGCTGATACGGTTGTTGCTTTTTTCCCCCTTGTTTCGTTTTCATTTGCTTTCAAGCGCTATCATATACAGAAGCACTCTATTTGTACTTAGGTTGCGACTCCTTGTCCTTTGTTGCTTTCATTAGTTTCTCTTAGTTTAATGTGTTTTGGAGTTCAAGTTGGTTGATTTGTAAAATCTGTTTTCTGTTCTTTGAAGGAATGGATCCCAATTATGAAGGACCAGTGGCTGAGATTTGTTACTCAGATTGGACCACATGCTAAATCACTCACTGCTAAAACCATTGAGGTCTATCATGCATCGAAGAATTTTGTAGAACCACTTGTTGTCGAAGTACAGGAGATGCTGGATCCATACTTTCAGGTATATCTAACTGATATTAGTTATTCTACTTAAATGATCTTCTGGATGATATTCCTGCAGTGGCTTAACTGAATATGATGACAGGAAGTGAAGAAGTTCACAAAGCCATATGTTGATCAAGTTGCAACAGTGACAAAACCTCATGTTGATAAAACACGTGTCTTCTTGAAGCCGTACACAAAAAAAGTACTTCGTACTTATCGAAAGTTTATTAAAGCTGTTACTATGTACCACCGTCAGGTATTACTTCCCTTTGCTGCTTTTCCTTATAATCTTGTTGCGTACCATATCCGCTTCTTGCTTCCAATTTTGGAGATCCTTGTCATGGATTTGAAATTATTTCCTAACTTATGTTGGAAGATGCAGCATATTCCTCTTGAATCTGAAATGGTGAATTTATCTTTACTATAGGGATTGTTTCCCATTGGCAATAGTTTTGAACTTGGAATTTATTTGGCACTATTTTATGATAAGATGGCAAAAGTAAGCAGTGGTGGGGGAGAAGCTATAACATATGACGAGTGTATGATGTCAATTCAAGAATTGTTTCCAATAATCTTGCAGACATGACTTACTAACATTGGAAGTTTCTAATAATCTTAATATTGATGAAATTTCAATTTTCAATGGAGTTTCCAGCCTTTGCGATTTTGTTTTCTGGCTGTTTGATTTTGTTAACAAAAAGATAAAAAATCTTAATATATTTGAACACATACTTCTCTTCTGTTTGTTGCAAAAAGTTCATGAATAGAGACAAGATTTTAATATATTTGGTTGATACAATGAGCGTATTGACCCAGAAAATTTGGTAAAACTTGGCAAATATTTCTACAAAATATTTTACTAATAGGTTATGTAGAAAGAAAAGTATGGGAGGGTGCCCCTTTTGCAACAAGTAATCAGCCTCCTATATTTCTAATGTTCCTTTCATTTGTGAAGGTCCAAACGACAATACGTGAAAAGCTTAAGAATCATGAGCTTGCAAACCCACTTGCAACTAATGAGCTGGTTTGGTTTATGGTATATATTGTTGCCTTTGGTGATAAGTTTCATAATTATTTGGAAGCTTTATATTTTTATGTAGCTGACAATTGTGTTTTCTTAATTTTGTAGGCTTCTGTTTTAATGGCTTTACCTTTAATTTTTCTTTCTAAAGTGGCTTCAGCCATTTTTTGGTTAGTTTCACATTACTATCTCCTTGTTTAATTGTTAACCAGCTGTTAGTTTTTAACATACCTCCAATGTGATTTGGTGTTCCGGTCTATTTATGTATTTTTTTAGACTCCATTTATGTATTTTAAATCTCTGGTTCAAGATTTTGGTATAAGATTTGGTTTCTGATTCATGCAGTAAAAAGCCCAAAAAGCGAACTCATAATTCCAATACAAGCCATACACGTCGCAGGGCTAAACGGGTACATCATGACAAGTGAAGTTCTGCGGAACTATGTTTTTCAAAATTCAAGGTAAAGTTATTCACTTTGCTGAAATGATTTAGAAGTCCTTCAGAATCATTTGTCCCTATTTGCTGTGTGGTCCTTCCTGCCTTCTCTGTTTTTATTAATATTTATTTATAGTACATACCTCCTAAAGGAGAGGTTTCCTGAATTCTTAGGCATGTCAAGGAGATATAAGATGTTTAAATATAACTGCCAAGTAAAGTGTAAGTTTTATGTAAATGATAGAAATATTTTCTAGGCGCAAGAAACCGTGTCCTTTGTTCACAACCTCAAACCATGTTCTTTTTAGCATTCCTCCTGTGCTTTTTTCGCTTTCAACTTTGAATCATAGCTATGTATAGATTTAAATTAATAACATATCAATTTTAATACTGCAACAAAATTACAAATTTTGAGTTTTAGTTACCGAGGTACACTGGACACAGCATAAACTAGTGTTTTGGAGAACTTCAGTATGGTTTGAACAGTTTGGACTTTTGACCTTGGTCTTGGTGTTGATGCAGAGGGATCATAATACACCATTCTCAAGCTAGCATTTTCAATTTCCATGGCCAAAATATTGATTTTAATAACTAGAGTCAACTCCGTGTTTCCTACTGTTTCAGATTTTATTAGTAAAGCAGCCGAAGCATCCGTGGACTTGGAAAGTTCACATGATCAAGACCATCAACTTGAGGACTTTCCGTGTAGTTTCGAGTTTCGAGTTTGGTACATAACTGAAGCAAATGATGTGTCAATATATATATCTATATATTTACGAATATTGTTTCCTGAGGCAATCTGTCTGTTGCAAGTGACAATGTCTCTGCCTGATTTCATTTACCGGACACTATATGTTAGTAGTAGTGTTTCTGATATATTCTTACAGCCATTTGTTATGATCACTTTATTCTGTGCAGGGTTCTCTCTTTTAGGTGTCAGATGCTACATTGAAGTCTAACAACCGCTTTTGTGGACAAAAATGAAGGGATTTGATAATTTTCGCAAAAGCTATTCAACGTTATCATCGATCAATTTAGAGATTCAGTTTCAAGTCTCTCTCTGTCTGTCTGTTCATTAGCCTTGTTGAGGATTGCCACACCCCAACCCAAAATCTATGCACAAAATTTCAAGCTCTGTACGAGTTTTTGTGAAAGCACTATAATCAAGATGTGAATGTGGTTTGCATGGACACCTGACCTATTTTTTTTAATTTTTTTTTATGGGGATAATGCTATAATTTTTATGGGGAGGATCAATGAAAAGAAGATAGAAAATTTGGAATTCAGGTGCATGCGGCTCAATTACTACTAAAATGGATTTACATTAATTGATGACAGTATTCATTTATACGTGCCTTTGATGTTTTATTATATCTAACAAGAGATCAAAAATCATCTCTGGTACGTACCATTTTTTCTTATGCCATCTATTTGATTGGGTGCTCTTTATATCTCATAAACCAGTCTTGTTCTTACACACACACCTTAAACTATTAAATTTTTATATTTGTGTAGATACTGTTAACTGAATAAACAAATAGATGCATTTTCTCTTACTTGGTATAGGAAAGCAAAACTTGAGGGAAGACACAGATTTTAGACAAAGTCAGAGCGATAAAATGATTATTTATTATGTTTTAAATTAGTTTTGGCTTTGCACCAACAAATTGATCCCTATTTAGTGACTAGTGTTTTCCTTGCGAGTTTTGCATACTTTTTGCAGTGACCTATCTTCGTCATTAAAGGTTTGACTTTTTGTGATGAATTTTTTTTTATTTTTTATTTTTGGATGTATTGGAGGATCAAAGCTCTCGAGGAAAAGAGGGTGGAGCGGGTCTATTAGCACAATCATAAGTGGGGACGTCACTTTTGTTGGGCTTATTCCTATTTTTTTTTTTGATGATTTCTTTTCTAGTTGTAGTGTTATTTTATTTTATTTCATTTGGTAACCTGGTGATGACTTCAGAATTATTCTCAAAACTTTTAGGGTTAATAACACACTACTATCATTTGAACTATCACTAAATATTATTAAATCTCTTTAAGCTTTAGATGACATATTGATCTCTTAAATTATCGATTTGTATTAATCGACACTTTTTATTAGCCATCTATTGGGAAAATGGATAGAAAATTATTATGTGATCTGCACATATTCAAAAAAGTATAATTTTATATGTAAATTGTTCTTTTTTTTTTTTTTAAGGGGTCAATATAATACGTTTTAAAGTTTAAAAGAATTTAGTAATAGTTTAGGGGATATTGCTGTAATTAATCTAAACTTTTATTCAATAAGTTTTAAAATTTTCAGGGACGACTTTTGTTGTCAACAATGCATATTTGTTGCGCTGAGCTTAGATTGGAACAATTTAGCGATAAGAATATTTTTTTGAGTTTAATTTGGATGTATTATTTTGTGTAGAATTTTTTTTTATTTATAAAAGTGGGCACTAAAGTGGAACACGTGCGCCTATGAGTCTTATATGTAATAGTTGAAGTCTAAAATTCATGTATCTCATTTTGATACCTGCTTGTGTAAGAAAATTTTAAACTAATTAGTGCATAAAAATTGAACTCTTTTGTGATAATGGCATTAAATAATTACAAAGAGACCCTTATATGAGAACATAGAAATAAGAAATTATATATTTAATTACAAATCCAAATAAGTCCACTTTTTTTTACGTGCTTAGTGCATTTATGACGAGACATATATCCTATCATCAGCCCAAAGAGGCAAAAAGAATAAAAGGTATATTAAAAAGCGTCAAAACTACAATTGAGAGAAAAATGGTCGTGAAGTTATAACCTAGGGCATCAGAGCATAGCAGATAAACATTGCATAGGAAAAAGACTTGTCGGGCATCAAAGGGTGGGAGGGGGCAACCATTGATAACGACCTCCCTGGGCGTGACCATAGGAGCTCTCACCAGCCACGAAAAGTCCGGTTTGAGCTATAGTTACTGCCAGGGAGAGCGAGCTCGTCACCGCAGCCCCACCCGAGGCTAAGCGGAGCAAGAGGTAGGACACCAAACCCTAAACAGAGGGGCGCCGAGCACACGGCTTGAACCCGGGACCTGGGCCTGCTAGGGTCTTACCAATCGACCTCGTGCCCGCTAGACTACCACCTCGGGTGGTGTCGGGCATAAGTACTTTCGTTGCTATTTGGCAGGCTTTTCTTAGCAACCTACCCGCATTGTTAAAGGTTCAACCAATTATGACAATTTTTAATTTTTTTTTGGGGACATTCAGGCATTGGATTGGCCAGAGCTATGGGAAGGGGGAGTTGTACCCTACTAAATAATGAGTGGAGTGTAGCTCAGTAGAAGGGTTAGGGACGAATTGTAAGTTCAAACGTTCTGAGTTCAAAACTTGACAATCTTGTGGGGTCAAGTCACGAGAAATTTATCTCTCGTGAATCTTATAATCTTGATATAGATGACCTGCCTTTGAAGAGGTAAGTGTAAGTTAACTTAGACACCCCAGACTAGATAATAAAAAAAGTCATATTTTTTTTTTTTGGTAACGTAGCAATGACTTTAAAATCATCCTCAAAACTTTAGTTACGATTTTTTTAAATTTTTTTGGGACGACATTTGTTGTTAAAAATAAAGTCCATATTTGTTGCAGTGTAGCTTAGGTTGGAAAACTTTAGTTGATAATGATATTTTGTGAGGAGTTTAATTTGGATACACTATCATTGTAGAATTTTTTTTAACACAAGCGAGCAATAAAGTATGATACATGATCATGAATATTTCTGTTTTATGTAATAGTTAAATTTTAAAAGACACGTGTCACATTTTGATTATGTGTTATAAAAAACGTGTACAATAAAAAATAAACTCTTTTATGATAATGGCTCAAGACCCTTTACGAGGGCATAAATAAATACATCAAATAGAAATTAAATAAGAAATTACTTATTTAATTATAAATCCAAATAACTCCACTTTTTTTTTTTTTACATGCTTAAGACATTTATGACATGACTATATATGTATATATATGTATCCTATCATCTGTTACGAGGAAAAAGAAAAAAAGGCATATATTAAATGGCTTCAAAACCACAATTGAGAGAAATATGGTGGTGATGTAATAAACTAGATAAAGAGGGTGGTTATTTTTCTGACAAATGCAAGTTTTTGAAGTTAATGTTGTCACAAGGATTAAACTTAATTCAATAACTCATGAAAGCTTTATATTCTTTATACAAGATAAGATCAAAAGTTTCTATCTTGTATACAAGATAAGATAAAAAAAAAGATAAAATAAAAAAGGCTATCACATTTTTAAAAACATTATTAATAATTGCACTTTCGATGAGTTGCTGACTTAAGTTTAAAAATACTCTTGTGGCAACATTAATTTCAAAAATTGTCCTGCCAGATAAACATTGCTTAGGAAAAGACTTGTAGCTTAAATACGAGAGTTGATTACACACAACAGACCATTGAAAACTAAACTGTTGTCCACTTTTTCATTATTCTTTTCTTTTCTTCATCCACCAAGCCACAAGAGATTTATCTCTTGTGAATTTTCTAATTCTAGTATGGATGACCTGCATTTGACTAGTTGAGAGAAAAGATTAGTCGAGGTGCACATAACGTGGCTCGAACACCTCTAGCTGCATAACCAAAATTAAAAATAAAAAAATATATTCACCTCCACTTTATGCCACCATGCCCTTAAAGCCTACACGAGATAAATTAACTCCTCGTTTAACCATGACACATATGGTATTTTCTAACTTGAATATAAGTGAATCTCTTTCTAGAAAAATTAAAAGAATTATGGCAGCTTCCTCAGTGGATACGAACTGAGTTTCTTATATATATTTGTATATTTAGAGGAAATCCATTCGCTAACTCTATTCAATTCGAGTTAGAATTTGGGCGGAGAGTACATATGAGAGCAACTTACAACGGCATGAACATTCAATCCAAATAAATTTACCCTGTGAAATTGTTTTGCTACTAGGTGTTCAAGCCTTCGACCGCTTACTTTCTGGAACTTGTACAAAGCCACCATCCACGCGAACCAAGTAAATTTTATGTATTACATAAATGATGGTTGATCACAAAATGGCATAAGAAGGAATCAAGCTTAACCACATGATTAATACCAAATCTTAATTATCAATAGTCACATGGGGATATATATCTATTCATATTATATATTATAGAATAGGTTGTTGGGTCTTTAACATTGAAAGACTTAATCCAATTTTCTTAGATTTTTGAATTTTTAAATAACTAATTTTACATGTGTCATAATAGCATTGGTCTAACTATAAATTATAGAAACATTTATTTTCTATTGATGATTAGTAAATTTTTGCTTAAACTTAGGTAATCTTACATTACTTTGAAAAATTTGATCTATCTTATATAACTCTAGAAAATTTTTCCTTTAATTTTTAAAAACTTAGAATTGTTATTTTAAATTTCCTTAAATCCCTCTTTTATCATTTTAGAAAGGTCCTCCATAAATTTAGAAATAATATTAGGCTTGTTATTTTGAATTTCCTTAAGTTCTTCTATTATAATTTTGGAAAGTTCTTGCTTACGTTCAAAACTTCAGAATTTTCTATTCAAATCCTTTTCATTTATATTTTTTTGAAAGGCACATACAAATAAATCTATATTGTATATTATTGCAATTGGTTATGAGACCATTGAAATTGAAACATTTAACCATTTTTCTAAAAAATTTAATTTTATGTCCTTATTTCAAAATGTCCAATCTTGTGGCTTCAATGATTGGTTAAAAAAGTAATTTACAAACGAAATAAATAATCTCTAAAATTTCATTTTCAATATTATTTCTTTAAATGTTATAACCATCAACCTATATTATATATTACAACAATCGGTTATAATGTTTTCAAAGCTAAAAATCTTGATCCAATTTCCAACTTATTGGCCTTACTTTAAATTATTTTTTTGTGTACTCTTGATCAATATGAGAAGTTTATTGAAATTACTTCAAATATGTTTCTTCACAAAATTATTAATGAAAATAAAAAGTAATTCTAAAATTCTATTATAGGAAGTACACACGTCACAAAATTATTAATCATGCTTCATTTATTCTTTTGTTGTTTAAAGAAATCTCTTATTATTGATAAAATTGTCATTTGGCTGTAAATATTCATCAATCATATCTCCTTAAATATGCTTAAAAGAAATAAAAAATAAATAAATCAAAATTTTGGGAAGCTCCAATGAAACTTAATTATTATATTAATTTTTTCTCAATTAAAGAATAATTTATATATTTTTAATTATTTAACAGTGATTGAGTTGTTTAACCTCAATAATTGAAACAAACCCATAGACAAGTTTTCTAATTCTGCCTAGGTTAATATGAAAGGGCTTTTAATTTTTTCTTTTTATACTTTTAATACCATTAGAATATTCTATTTTAAAAAATATTTAATCAAAATAAAGAAAAAATTTAAAGTATGCTATAAATAATAAATTTCTGCTTTAAGTAATAATTGCAATTTACTATTTAGTAAAACTCATATTAATAGTATAAAATTTAAGGACATAATATCAATTCTTTATTTTTATTTAAAAATTTAAATTTTTATTTTTTTATGTTCCATGCATAGCACAGGTTCACTGCTAGTGTATATATAATACACTAGCAGTGAACCCGTGCTATACACTAGCAGTGAACCCACGCTATGCATGGCGTGTTATGTATGAGAATAAGAAAAAAATTAATAAAATAATTTAAGAATGACTTTTTTACGTGAAGTATTTGATATTCATTATCTTGTCTATTATTTATGAATATAATGAATACCTTAATAAGAGCGAATGTGTTGCTCACATGCTACATTTAATATTTTAAATGTATGTTTTTATTTATATGTGTAACCTTTAATTTTACCAAATTAAAAGTATATAACTAAGAGCATAATATTAAGCCACAACCTTAAAGAATAACCTTTTTTTTTTAATCCAAAATTGAAAGTACTTGTTATTGTAAATTAAAGTACTACAAAAAAATATTAGTAATGGAAAAAACTGAGGTGATCAACTTAATTTTTTCCAAAATAATATTAATAGAATATTTGAATAGGTTGAATTTAAAAATATTTTATCTAAAACTCTACTAATAGATTGATTCATTTTGACCCTATCATAAATTAATTAGGTTTTAGTTAAATGTTTGACCTAAGATATTAAAGATTTTAGAAAAAAAAGTAAATAGGGTGTTACATTTAAATTAAGGTCTACATAAAAAATAATAATAAAGATTTATATGAAAAAACCAATGATTAGATGACATACATATTTTCTAAATTTAAAACTCTATAAAAAAATTGGGTTAAAACTTTTGAACTCAAAAACCAAACAACCAATTGATAGTATAAATATAGATTGCACAACAATGGGTGTGTATCTTTAAAAATTTTGAGTGAATTTAGGTAACACATAATAATTTGAATTTTAAAAGAAAATTTATAAAACTATAATCTAAATTGATAGACTTTAGAAATTATAGATCCATCTATACTGCATATATCATTCAATTATTGAGAGTTTTTGGATTAACTTAAAATTATTCTTATTTTAAAGTTTGTAGGAGGGTTCCAATTAAAGAAATTTAAAAATTTTACCATAATAATTATCAATGGATTTTATCAATGTAGAATTTATAGATTTAAGAAGAAATAAGAAAGCGTTAGAAAGAACCAATGATATTTTGACAAACATATATTGTGTGTAAATAAAATGCTAAGAAGTTAGTAACATGTTCTTTCTATTTTAGAAATTTGAAATCTGTTTATGATTAATAAAGATTCTTTAGGAAGATTATAATTAAAGAAATTTAAAAATGTTACCATAACTATTATTGCATAGCATTTATGAAGATTAGAACAAATAATAAATTAATTAATATGAACCAACAATAATATGACACTAGGATTTTATGTTTTTAAAAAATAAAGATTTGGAAAAAAAAGAATTGAGACTTTTAACTTTAAAGATCTCCTGTCATTATGCTATAATATATAGAATAGATAGATATCTTATTTTTCTTATATTCTAGTCCAAAGACATGCTACACAAAGTTGATAGGCCTCATCCTACCCATAAATACACCACCATGCACATATATTTCTTGCCAAAGATGTACCCAAAATCTTCTTTAAACCTTATCAAATAGAACAAAACATTCTAACAATTATAATGGCATGTGCAAAGAATGGCACCCCCTCCTATGATTTTGTCACAGGTTCCTTCTGCATCAAGTCCAGGATATTTGGCAGTGCATTTCTGATTACAACATTCTTGGCTGCATTCTTTTATGCTGCAATTCCCCATATTTGAAGTGCATCTGTTCGGCGCCGGCGGTGATGGTGGTGAAGGCGGAGGACCACAGAAGTAGTAGCAAGTGCACAATGGGGTTCCAGTGTTGAAAGTACAAGATCCATCCCCACCTGGAAACTTTGAACTGCACCTTTGTTTGCAATCAGGATCACATAGACCAATGGTTTGAGAGCATGCTTCTCCTCTTACCATTGGCGCCATGAACCCAACTGTATTATTCGACAATACATATCAGCAATTGGATGTAGATACAACACAATCATGCATATATACTGCACTAGACCTCATACAAAAGATAGAAAAAGATAGAGAAAAGAAAAGGATACTGAAGTTGCATGCAGGCACATGCCTATGTTGGAGATCCTAATATACTTGTTCAAAAAGGTAAAATTTCCAATAATTTTCTTTACGCTGTGTTTGGAATAATTAAAACATGATTGTCCTTTGTAATTGGTGGTTACTAACAATTATTTGTAAATTAAAGTTGTTAATTACTGGAGTCCATCTATGCCATTTTTTCATTTTTTTTTGTGACAATGTAAAAATTGATTTACTTGATGCAAATACGAGGAGATCGACCAGAAAAATCATAGGGTTGTGGAAGGCATGATTATTGTATTCCCAAGTGAAAGTAGGTCTTCAGAACCTCCTTAAGTTGCTTGAGATATTGTGATGGTGTGTAAGATCCATTTAAAATCAGTTCTATGAAGAGAAACCAGGGAAAACTTGTACTATCGCTTGAGGTTTTTTGGAGAAAGTTGAAATCATATATATTTAGTGCACTAATGCTTGTGAATGCAAAGACTGTTTGGACTATATAAAAAGAATGTGCGTGCAATAAAAGCCCTGTTTTGCTTTTGCCTATGAGTACTTAGGCCATATCAAACAGTTCTTCGTCTCTCTCTCTCTCTCTCTCTCTCTCTCTCTCTCTCTCACACACGCACACACACACACACGCACACACACACACACGCACACGCACACACACAGACAGTCCTTCTGCGACCCCAACCCGGATGGAGATATGATTCAACCCTAGATCAATGGTCTGACTAGTAAGAGACTTTACCTTCCTATTTAGTTAGAACCTTCCGATATATTGTGGAGAACCACAAACTTAGTATACCCAATAAGAGGTGGCTCATAGTTAGGTTTTGCAACTCATGGTT
The DNA here is from genome assembly GCA_033060915.1 of Euryodendron excelsum. Lineage (NCBI taxonomy): Eukaryota > Viridiplantae > Streptophyta > Magnoliopsida > Ericales > Pentaphylacaceae > Euryodendron > Euryodendron excelsum. Next base: position 6,895,234 of record CM065393.1, on the reverse strand, counting down.
TGTGTTGGATCTTTTGTTTAGTGGGGAACCAAAAGAAAGAATGTAAGGACATGTTTTTTCATTTCATTTTCCTTTTGCATTCGTGGCTACCAAACATAGTTAGAGAGACATACCTGCAGCCATAAAGAGGAGAACAAGAAGAAAACCAGTACTAGAATGAAAGATAACAGCCATTTCCTCAACCTTGAATCCCAAAATCTCAATGTGTGAGAGAATATCAATGTGCCAATAATCCACCCCGACTTGCTATTTATGGACCTAAATAGAGGATTCCTAGGAGTGAATTAAGGGATATTATTAGAATATATCCTAAGGGTGAAGGGAAAATTAGTAAGGCACGCTTAGGTGCAATTCTCTACCTTCTTAAATTCATATTTCGCCGTAGTAATTACCTTCCTTTTCAATTTGGGTATCACCAAAGTCAATGTTTCATGCCGAATGCAAATCCTCTATTCCCTTTTTTGTGCCAACTTCTAAGCCTCATGCATTCTATTGGGCCATGTCATTATAATTGATGATATATTAATGCTTATTTTGTTGTTACATATTTGATTTAACCAATATAAAAATTAATATTCCTAATGGGCAACAACCCAATAAGGAATATGAATATAGAAATTCTTTCTAAATCAAAGCTCATATTTCTAATGGTCTAAAAACCCTAGTATATTTTTTCACTATCTTCCTTGAATGGCCAAAAACCCAGTTGCTGCAAGTCCTCGGTGTTGGGTACTGCGAAATTTTTCACGACTTAGCTATAGTGTATATGCATACTATCAAAATTTTTGATCTGATTAGCATAGCCTAATCTACGTTATTAGAATTATACTTTCGAGATCTCTCTGGTTTGATCCCGAATAACAAGAATCAGCACTAAGTAAGAAGCAACCGCTCGAACTCAACCTTTGGACTTCTGCTGTATTCCTCGTACACACCTTGCTCTACAGAGAGTGGACTCACCGTTGCTAGGGTTTCTCTTCCTCACAAAAATGTGTATCTCTCAATTATGTGCAAAGTGTAACCCTAGCAGCTCTTAGAGCGCGTATATATATAGGCTACAACAGGGACCATAGGATTAGTATAACTAGGGCTTTCTACGCAAATAAGGACTCCTAAACCAACCAGGATTAATCCTTATTCACGTAAATTATAATTTATACCACTAACGAATTATAATTGCACTCCCTGTTATACTAGAAATTATATTTCGAGCTCCATATTATTAAATGCTTATTTATCTCCATACGTTAAGATTACAGATACCTGTCTATTAAATTAAATTACTGACAATTAAATTTAATAGACTTATTTAATTTAATTCCTTGAGACCTTTCACTTAACTTATTTGATATGTTGGATTCATAATCCACCTGCAGGGTTTGACATAATCAAAACTTATAAACTTCCTCAAGGGGGTATCATCAATCCCTATGCGGGAACATGGATTTCATTAATAATAAATATTCACCATACACGTAATATTATTGTCCAACTCACTGAGTTTATTAACCTACAAAGAATCTCACTCTTCTGTGAATCAAAACAATAAATACTACATGCATGTATCTATTTATTATATTAGGATTAAGAACATAAGCACTCATAATAATCATGAGATATTAATTATTTTATATAGTCAGTATAAGAATAATTACCTCAATACGGTCCTGTTCAATACACAAAGTGTACTAGTGCAAGGAGTTGGAATTATACCGTTCCCTATAGTCAAGACAGACCTATTAAAACCTTATACTACAGTCCTACTGATGGTGTGTCCATTTCCATCTAAGACTGTGAACGATAAACTTATCTTCCATAAGAATCGATGATCTGACCTTCCGTGTGTAAGTCGTACTCTACACACCAAATCATCTACTATATAGAATAAGAGACACACATGCATAATTATTAAATAAATAATGCAATGCAATCATTTCTCACACAGATTCTCATTAAAATGGAATAACTAATTTATTAATAAATACTAAAGCCATTACACAAAGCATGTCTTTTAATATAAATTCCCAACACTCGGAGAGCTGGAAATACCTTATATAAGATGAAGAAGACCTACTGCAAGTCCAAGAAGTGCTGGGAACACAATTTGCATATTGTCATACTTTTGTAGCAAAAATAGGAATGGAAATTATGTGCAATCTCCCAAGCAATGATTGAAAAGTGCTCCAAGTCTAAGGTCTAAATGTATGAATTAAGTCAAGGAGCCTAATTCAAGGACAACATTGATACCTACTATTGAATGGCCGTAGAATGCCTACCCAAAAAGCAAGCAAAAAATATTTCAAGTGTGGAAATTTTTTTCTCTTAAAATGATTTATTTAGGCTTTCTTCTTTAGAAAAATTCTCACCACATCTATGATATTACTCTTTCCCATATTTTAATAAGAATTAGTAGCAGCAAAAATTTGTTGACTCAAGGTTGATCTCTATGTTGATTTTGATGATAACTAAACCTTGTGTTATTTTACTAATGCATTTTCTTAGTGTGCAGATTAATAAAGTTTATAATTTAGACTTAAAATTAAATTTTAAGTCTAATACATGTCAAAGTGGATGCACAACAAGTTTAGGTTCAAGCAATGTACTCTAAGAGTTATGCAATGAACCAAACAGAGCAATGATACCTATTTCTACTTCAAACAAATAATTTGCATTTGAAGAGATTGAAGGTATTCAAATAAAGTTTTTATCAAAGTATGCATAGACTCAATGAAGTTGACTTGTACTGAAAAAGATTGAAGGTGTTCAAATAAAGACTTCATCAAAAGTGTGCAAAAATCAGTTGAAGATGATTTGATCGTGAAAAGATTGAAAATGTTCAATAGAAGACTTCATCAAGTGTGCAAAGATCAATTCAAGATAATGTGAATGAAGTTGCTTGAGAAGAGATTTCATCCTGATAGCATGATCTCTACAAAGAATCAAAGCAAAGAATTCTTTTGAGATGTAAAGGATCAGTGAACACAATATGTATGAATAGACTTCATCAAAAGTCTCACTGAAGTAATCCAAATGAAAGAGATAGCTCGGCAATGAAAGAAAAAGCTCAACATTGAAAGAGATAGCTCGGCAATGAAAGAAATAGCTCGGCAATGAAAGAAGAAAGCTCGGCTATAGAGAAGAAGAAATTAACTTTGATAAAGTAAAGTCCTGACAATTTGAAAATCAAGAAAAGATGATTATCAAATGAAGAATTCAATCCAAATTGAATAGAAAACAATCTTGATGTATTGAAAACTTTGATTGATCATCATACCCCAAAAAGAAGACTTCTTGAAGATTTTATAGTTGTGCTGAAGCTGAACTTGATCATTGGAAGACAAAATGAAGATTTCTGGGTAATAAGTCGACACATGAAAATAAAGAATCGACACACGAAGACAGAAGCAAAAACTTGAAGACAGAATGATCAATGAGTTGACACATGGATATGAAGAGTCGACACATGGAACAGTGGACAACATTTGGAAAATGCAGACTAGATGTGTTGACACATGGAACCAAGTGTCGACACCTGGGAGATAACGGCTAATTTTTTTAAAGTTATAACAGACTGGACTTGCATTAAATGAGTCTCAACAACCTCCAATGGACACAATCAATACATGAGTTTATAAACAAGCTTCCAACTACATTTATAGAGAAGAGATACAAGAAAAACAAGGGGATCTTGGGGTGAGGATGTAGACCATGGATTGTGGTTGAACCTCGGTAATTCTTGGTGTACTTTCTATTGCTCTGTTTTTCATTCTTCTTTTGATTATATTGCATCATATATAAATTGATTACTGTCACATTGATTACAGTAATTTTAATTAATCTTAATTACTATTAATTTTCAAAAAACTCAATTCACTCCCCCTTTTGAGTTGCCATTTGGGCAACAAAATTAAGATAAATTTAAAAAGAATGATCTAAGATACGTCATTTATCCGTAGACTCTTCCAAGTTTTAAAATTATTTTTATGTTATTCACACAAACACACACACGGATGAAAAATGATGTCGAAAAACATTATGCATGCAAAATGTGTTTCTGGCACTACTTGGACTCCTAGCAAGAGGTACTCTTCTTGTGTTTTCTGACATGCCCTGGACTTGCAGCTTTTTTTTTTTGGGTTGGGTTGGGTTGGGGGGGGGGGGGGGGGGGGGGGGGGGGGGGGGGGGGGGGGGGGGGGGGGGGTGGGGGGGGGGGGGGGGGGGGGTTGTTTAGACTCGATGAATTTTTGGATATTTATGATACAATAGGTAACCTGGCCCCTCTTAACTTTTGAAATTTTTCCTTAGACTCCAAGCATTTTTTAATATTTATGATAGAATAGGTAAGTTAGCCCTCCAAAACTCAAGTAATTTTACCTTTGCCCTCCCCAAATCGAAATAATTTTTCCTTGTCCCTTTCAAATTTTGTCCTAACATTTTAGTCATTCCAACATTTTTTATTTCGGCATGTAACTTTTCATGAATAACTTGATTTTAGATTTACTTATTTTTTCTTTATTCACTATTCTCCACATACTTTTATATTTCCTTTAGTATTTATTCCAATGACTACTACTATTGTCTATTCTATTTTAGCACTTGTTATGCATATGAAAACAATATTGAACCCAATAGCTCTCTCTCTCTCTCTCTCTCTCTCTCTCTCTCTCTCTCTTAATATTACTATATTGATGTATAAGCATTTTATGTTATAACAGTCTTATTGTATTCCATATTTGATTAATGTGAATTATAGTCACTATTAAATATTCTACCATAAAAAAGTACTATTTTGATAAAATGTGATATTTATATTATAGGTAAGATGACCCTAGAAGAAAACATACATTTGTTATAATTTTTACTTTTCTTATATATCGGTCTCTTACTATAAAACTTAAATTTAAGTGGCATTGGTTGATAGTTGCGATAACCATATTACTAAAAAACTTTCCTCCTCTGACCCCTCTTCCCTATATTCTTGGGTCTGCAGCTTTAGAGGAATGAGTTTTGATTTTGAAATGATTTTTATATCAATTTTTCTAATTTGTAGACATCTATTCAATTTAATATCTAAAATTAAAATGAACATTAATATCTCATCATTTGTGATTACATGACCCAATAAAATGCATGTGATAAAAAAAGGGGCATAAGAAGGGGTAGAAATTTGTATTCTTTCATGCCATCATGACTTGATATTTAGAAGAATATGGCCTATGTCTACGCTTAGAATGTGGCAATCTAAACACCCAAGTGTAATTGTGGCGAAGTAGCAGTTAATAATAACATGGTAAGATCGGAGTCGATTCACATAGAACGAAATATTAAATCATGTGAAATGTCACAGTTACGGATTGTAGGTGTCAGAATTCAACCCAGGTAATGGGTTAGATATCAACTAAACCATGGTAGACACAGAAGCGTCACAAATGGCATAAGTTACAAGCTAAACCAACCGGTTCAAATTTCACCTATTGCTGACAATAATTTGACAAATGCTGTAGAAAATAGTAACCAAAGAAAAAATATCTTATTTTGAGAGGTTTGCTGGTTGTTAAATTAGACTGTAAAATCAGTAGATTAAAAGTGGCCTTAAATCTAATTGATCTGACTTTCTTGGGGTTGATCAATATAAGTTTACTATTTACCAATTGTTTGGCCCCCTTGAGTCTCATAAACCAATATAAGGGAATATTAAATGATAACCAAATACTAGAGTATTACTTAGTTAAAAGCATGAAACCCTCACCATTGACTCATAAATACTTGGCAATGCTTTATCAAGGCATAAATATGACAAGCATAATTAAAGGCATATGTTTTCAAATATTCTAGCTAAATACTTACTCAATTATTATTGAAGACCGTCACCATTGATTTGCATACACTGGCTGCTTTGTCAAGGCAAAAGGTATTACAAACATAATTAAAAGTCTAATTTTTCGAAAGCATCTAAATTTCAATTATCAAGAATATAAAAGTAATTCATTTCAGATTAAGATTAAGAGCCTGAGGTCCCTACTAGAGATTTGAGCATAAAAACATATCAGACAGAGGATCTGCATAAAATATACAAGCCTCTGATTAGTATAGAGTAAACCAACATGTACTCTACTTTTACACTAGAACTATTCTAAATTTGCTTACAATATACGTAATCATTACGTGCATAAAATATATGTGTCAATGCCTATGCATGTAATATGCCGAACGTGTGTAAAAACACTAAGTTTTCGAATAAATTTGAAATGGAAAGACAAACGTTAATTGATCATCCCAATGCCGTTAAGTGATCTTCACAATTGGCTCAAAGAATAAAACTAGCTACTCATAATATTGAAAAGACTTGACTTTAAAGAAAATGACTACATAAATAAAAATTTTATTGCAGTAGAATAACACTAAAGAAAAGATTGAAATGAAAAATTAACTAACTAAAAAACTAGTAACAAACCAATTGAAAATCTAATTCTAAGAAAGAAAACAGACCCCCCAATCTAGTCTCCCCAAGCTGCTATTTATACTACTAACAAACTAATTGGGAATCTACTTCTAAGGAAGAAAATAGACCCCCCAATCTAGTCTCCCCAAGTTGCTATTTATAGGCATTTGAGATATTGAAGCATTATTTTTTGTCTTTCGTTTCGTGTCAATCGCCGGACTCGCCCATTTCAATACACTTGATTTCTTTCAATTCACCACCCGTTTCCACCTACATACATACATATATATAATATATGCTATTTACACACGCACATATATATAAAAGCATAATATAATATCTATACATGTATATATATATATATATAATACACACACCTATATTATATAATATAATATAATACTACACAAACAAAATATATATATCAAATTAACACCCGAATAAATGTTTGTATGTCCACTGGCTTCATTTTACTCGGTTTTAACTTTAAATCTATATAAAACACAAAAACGTAAAAAAAAAAAACTAAATTTACATTAAAATTATAAATAATATATAAGTAAATACTAATAATAGCTTACAATTAGGAACTTCGATTATACTTTTTAAAGTACAATTACACCCCCTAACTAAGTTTGTGCTAATCCTTGGTAAAACAAATAAACACACTTAAAAAGATATGCTCCATTTTCGTAGGGATCACGAGTGTATTTAGTATATGCACCAAGTCTTTAAACTTCTAGTTTACCTTCAGTGGATGAGTGGTATCTCGTGAGATTTTTTCAGTGATGGTACCCACAAACATCAATATGTGACTTGCAAGTGGGGATAATGAGATCAAAGTATTACATGTATCAAGATACAAACATATTCTGTATAGCCTACTCTTTAATACACAAGTAAGATAGCATCTTAAAACAACATATGAGAGATTTTTGTATGTATATAATCATTACATGATGAGAAAAGTATTACAACACAAAAACATAAATACATCCTTTAAGTTTTGATTCAACCTCACTAGGTATTTTTTCAAAAATAAAGAACATCGGTATCTCACGTTGGTTGACCTTGTAAAAGAGTAAATGTAATGTAAAATCAAAAGACATAATCATAAAGAAATAACGTGAATATATGAAGTGAAAGACGACTTGGCATAGCTCCATGAAAAAATACTCAATGTTAAAATCATATAAATAATTGATAAGTGAATTCTATAAGTAGTGAATGAACAAGCCATGTACAGATTAAATGCTCGAGAACTTTGTTCAGGTTGTATAATGGTCATGAGGTATAAGGTCGGGAGAAAGAAAGGGTACAAGGCTCAAAACATGTGTGATCATGATCAATGAATACATACCTTTAATTTCTTAATTTGATTTGATTTGATTTAATTTTTTTTTCTTTTTTTTCAACAACAAACCTCTTATTATTATTTTTTTGTACTTCCCTTTTTCCTTTTTTTTTTCCATTGCTAATTTATTTTTATATATATATTTTTTATATTGCAAATAGATCAACCCTTTCTCAATTCAACTTGCAAAAGTGAAGATACTTGATTTTTCGTATTTAGGGACTCAACTTTAACAATGATATATGTGTTAAGAGACAAAGAAATAGGCTTAAAGATGATTCCACGAGAACTATGTCAACAAAGAAATTTGTTACTCAAAAGATCAAAGATTGCCTCGATTTATTTTTGAAAGTATACAACATCTCAAAGTTCTAAGAATTCACATATTCAATCACCATAGTGATTCAAACAATTGAGACAAATACAAGTTTAATGAAGCTATTGAATGACTGATGTAGAAAAATTTCATCAAGAGTAAATGTAAACATTTCAAAAGACGTAATTGGCTCTAAAGTTTACTTGGTGAATAATCTCCATTTTTGTAAAAATGAAACTATACAATACGTATGAAACTTAACTTATCATGATATGAGAACGTAAGTGATGTAAAATAGCTTCTATCTATGTGTTAAGATAAAATCTTGCAATTATATTAAAAATAAAGGATATAACAAAAACTGTGCTAAGGTGTATTAAAACATGTTTAAAAAAAAAAATTCAAAATCTACATTTGCATTTCACATAAAATTGTATAAAATTATAAAAGATACGTAAACCTTTTTTGTAGATCTCAAGTGCATTAAGAGGTTCGAATTGTACGCTGCTCAGTCTTGTGCATGTTTTTTTTTTTTTTTTTGGTGAAAATAACGAGAAAAGCCTGCAAAATAAACACAAACAATTTTCAAAAACATATGCACAAATAAAGAAAAAACACAATTGAAAATACAAACAAACAAACAACATAACACAACTTAACAAGAATAACTATTACAAAGACTTTTGACATCCAAATCAAAATAGTCTACTGTTTTGGTGATTCCAAGGTGTCTCAATGCCTCAGCATTTACTTTACCCTTAATAATATCTAAGTAAATCATCTGATTTTCTGACATTAGTCGATTGCTCCCTTTACAATTTTTATCCACACATATGTGTCTAGCACAACGGTGACACCTGTTTAGTCTCTTTGCTCTTTTCTTACATGCTAGAGTGCTTCGACCAGTAAGAAGTTAAGGTTGTTCCTCTTGTAGCTCAACTCTTCTCACCATTCTTGCAGGGCGAATTACCTCGCCACTGATACTGAATGAAAGTGTTAGATTGATGCAACATGCACGCACTCGACCATATCCAGGGTCACAACACTATCCAGTTTTTTTAACATTTGCTGGTCACAAAGAAAAAACTATAAAAAATAATGACACAAATATCAAAAAATGAATGTGCACCCTCTCAATTAGAGAATTGCCACGTTCTGAGGCATAGAAGGAAACAAAGGGAGAGAATAAACGAACATGGGTGGGGAAACAAGATATTCCCCCTAACTAAAGAGAAACTAACTACCAAATTATATAAACTATCCTAACTAACAAATGACGGGGTGTTACTTTTACTCAAGTAATGGTGAATCCATGAGATCTACACTTTCAACTAGACTAACAATGTTCTCAAGGTAGGGTTTTAGGCGATGCCCATTGAATTTGAAGATATTGCCATTGCTAGGATCCTTAATTTCAATTATCCCATGTGGTGACACATCCCTTACCAGATGAGGTCTAGACCATTTGCTCTTTAACTTACCCAGAAACAAGTGTAATTGGGTATCATAGAGCAAAACTTTCTAACCAATGAAAAGGATTTACGCACAATGTGTTAGTCATGGAATGTTTTCATCTTGGCCTTAGAGATATTTACATTCTCATAGGCATCATTTCGAAGTTCCTCAAATTCATTGAGTTATAGCTTTCTTACTGGGCCTGCCTCATCTAGACTTTCATTGAATTGGCGGATAGCATAATAGGCTTTGTGCTCAATTTTTACTAGGAAATGACACGAATTTCCATACACAAGCTATAAGGAGAAGCACCTAATAGAGTTTTATATGCAATTTGATAAGCCCAAAGTGTATGTTCTAACCTTAAGGACCAGTCCTTTCGGGTATGAGTGACAATTTTCTCAAGAATGCGCTTAATCTCCCAGTTAGCTAACTCAATTTGACCACTAGTTTAGGGATGATAAGGTGTACTAACTTTATGAACAACCCCAAACTTTCTCATTAACAGTCCAATAGGTCTATTACAAAAATGGGAACCTCCATCACTAATGATAGCATGTGGCATACAAAAGCATGAAAAAATATGCTCTTTTAAAAATTGGACCATTACCCGGTGATCATTGGTGCGAGAGGCAATGGCCTCAACCCATTAGACATATAGTTTATGGCTACAAGAATATACGTGTAGCCAAATGAACTAGGAACAGGTCTTATAAAGTTGATTCCCCAACAATCAAATATTTCGATAATAAGGATAGGAGTAAGGGGCATCATATTTCTTTTAGATAGACTCCCTAGTCATTGACATTTATCGTAAGTCGTGCAAAATGTATGAACATCACTAAACATGGTGGGCCAATATAAACCTGATTGCAGAATCTTTGCAACTGTCTTTTTAGAACTAAAAGGGTCACCGCATACATGGGAGTGACATAACTCCATGACAGAATGAAACTCAATATCAAGAACACACCGGCGAATTATTTGATCGGGACAGTACTTAAACAAGTATGCATCATCCCAGGAAAAAATTTCACATTTTTAAAGAATTTCCATTAATCCAAATAAGATTAATGTGAGGGAACTTTGCCAATAGCCAAAAAGTTGGCAATATCAGCAAACTACGGAGTGGTCACGTGAGAAAGTGCTTAGATTTGAAAAAGATGCTCATTTGGAAAATGCTCATTAATAGAGAGAGTGTCCTTCGTATCCCCATCAGCAGGGAGCCATGACAAATGGTCAGCAACAACATTCTCTATCCTCTTTTTATCTCGAATTTCAATGTGAAATTCTTGTAACAAAAGAATTCAATGGATGAGGCATAGTTTTGTGTCAAGCTTGATTAATAGATACTTTAATTCAGAATGATCAGTATTGATGATGACTAATGATCCTACCAAGTATGATCGAAACTTATCTAATAAAAACATAACAATAAGGAGTTCTTTTTTAGTTGTGGTATAGTTCATTTGGGCTTCATTTAAGGTTTGCTTGCATAATATATCACATGAGGTTTCTTGTCCATTCCCTGTCCTAGAACCGCTCCTACAACATAATCACTAGCATCGCACATCAACTTGAAAGGTAAAGACCAATCGAGTGACCAAATGATAGATGTAGTTGTCAAAAGCCCTTTGAGCTTATCGAAAGCTTCTTAGCAATCAGTCGTCCATTCAAATGGAACATCATGAGACAATAGATGACACATTGCACAGGAGATGGCAGATGGCACTAAACCCTTTTATGAATCTCTGATAAGAACCAGCGTGCTCAAGGAAAGAACGAACGTCTTTCACGGTTCTAGTGGTAGGTAGTTTTTGAATCAGTTCAACCGTGGCTTTGTCTACCTCAATCCCTTTGCTAGACACAATGTGTCCCAGTACTATACCTTGTGTCACTATGAAGTGGCACTTTTCCCAGTTTAGAACAAGATTACTCTCCTCACATCACTCCAACACCTTCTCGAGGTGTACCAAACAACTTTCATAGGTATCTCCATAGATAGAGAAATTGTTCATGAAAACCTTCAAAAATCTCTCCACCATATCATTAAAGATACTCATTATGCACCTCTAAGAGGTGGCCGATGCATTGCACAAGTCAAAGGGCATTCTTTTGTAAGCATAGGTACCAAAAGGATATGCGAATATTGTCTTATCTTAGTCTTTTAAGGGACTTTTAATTTGGTTGTAACCGTAGTACCCATCTAAAAAACAATAAAAGGCTTGTTTTGTCACTCTTTCTAAGACTTTGGTTTAAGAATGAGAGTGGGAAGTGGTCTTTTCTAGTAACAACATTTAGTCGACGGTAGTTAGTGTACATATGCCACCAAGTTGAATCCTAGTAGGCAATAGTTCATTTTTATCACTTTGGATTACTGTGACTCCAGATTTTTTTAGAACAACTTGGGTTGGACTAACTCACTTTGAATTGAAGATGGGATATATAATACCCACATCGAGAAGTTTTAATACTTCTCCTCTCACAACTTTTTTCATGTTAGGATTTAGATGCTTTTGCATTTGACGAACTGGTTTAGACTCCTCTTTAAGATATATATGATGTGTGCATACTAGAAAACTAATACGATGTAAGTCTGCAATGGTCCATCCTAAGACTTTTCTATGATTCTTTAGCACTTCCAGTAAACTCTTCTCTTGCCCTTCAGACAGGCTAGAGAATATAATAACATGTTAAGCCTTACCCTCACCAAGAAATGCATACTTCAAAATAGATGGTAAGGGTTTCCTCTCCGAAGTGGGTGCTTTTTGTTTAAAAGGGACATGTTTGATAGCACTAAGAACTAGAGGTTCAAAAGATGGGGTCTAATGACTCACTTACATACATTGCTCGCTTTTTACCCCTTTAATGACTGTGTCAACATTTAATTGGTCGTGTGACTCACTCAAAGCAAGAGTTCTTTCAATAGGATCATTGAAGAACTCACTCTCAATGTAATCTTGGAGAATAGACTTAATAAAGTCTATTTCCACAACATTATCGTGCTCCTCAAATTATTTCCAACCGAGAAGATGTTTGTCTCTACGATCATATTCCCAAATGACAGTTTTAACAATCCATTCCTACAATGAATTATGGCATTACAAGTTGTTAGGAATGCTCATCCTATGATCACATGAATTTGAGAATGAGCACTAATAATTGTAATTGGTTGTGTATTTAAAACAATGAAGTCTACTGAATAGTAGAACTTGTCTATCTAAATGAGAACATCCTCTACTATACCCCTAAAGATTTTGATAGACCTATCAGCTAGTTGTAAGGTTACTCATGTAACGTAGCTCTTTTAAACCGGGTTGTTGGTAAACTGAATAAGGGAGTAGGTTGACACTTGCTTGTAAATCAAGAAGGGCTCGATCTATCTTGTTTCCTCTTATGGTACATGAAATAGGACAACCGGGATCCTTATACTTTAATGGAGTTTTACATTGTAAAATCGCACTTTGGCTCTCATTCATAAAGGTTGTTTCCTTGACATGTAACCTCATTTTCACACTACACAAGTCTTTTAAGAACTTGGCATATGAGAGGATCTGCTTGATGGCATATAGGATTGGAATGTTGAGTTTAACTTGCTTAAACATTTCGTAAATTTCTGAATTTAGAAGCTCGTGTTTAGGCTTGGTCAACCTATGAGGAAATGATGCATATTTCTTAACATTAATGCCCTTTCCTTCAAACGGTTTCCTTGGCTCTAAGATTGGCTCAACTTCATTTTTCTCTTTCTCACTTTTATTTTTCTCTCTCCCTTCCTCATCTTTTTCTCTCTTTTACTCTCTTTTAACTCCTTTCCCCTCATCTCTATCCTTAAGGGCGCCTTTCGTAGATGAAATGGTTTTATCGATGATCTTACTACTTCTTAAGGTTGTGATAGATTGGGCTTGTTCATGACTAGATTGAGGATCAGTCCTTTCTTCAGTCATGTTCACTTGCTTATTGGGATTTGGATTTGGTTGGAGTTGAGTTGGAAATCTCCCTGACACTTAGTGGGTCAAAGCTTGTGTTAAAGTAGACATTTGCTTTGCTATGTCTTCCAATAATCTAATGTGTTGATCTAACACCTTCTCTTGCCAATCTACCCTATTATTCACCCCTTTCATATCATTGGCCAATTGGTACACATTGTCTTTTAATAGATTCCTATGAGGAGGTAGATATGGAATGGGTTGGGGTTGGAAAGGTTGAATAGATTGTGGTTGAAAAGGTTGAGAGTTTTGAGGCCCTCATTGGAATGCTTGAGAGTTCAAAAGTCCTTCATTTCTCCACCCAAAATTTGGATGATTTTTCCATCCAGGGTTGTATGTGCTCGAGAAAGGGTTTCTCCCAACTCGTTGGTCATTATACATAACTTGATATTGGCCAATCGCATTGGCTTGGCCATGTAAATCCTTAAGTATAATTGGACATGCAGCAGTGTCATGATCCAGTATGCCACACATTAAACAATTTTCTTCTTTGGGAGACTGACTATTCATAACATTGACTTTTTAAGACTCTATAGCCTATACTTTTCGGGTAAGTGCAGTAACTTTAGTATTCAAATCATCTATTTCATTGAGCTGAAATGTTACCCTAGGCTTAGATTCAGGATTCTGGGTCCCACTTATGCCCCAGTCTCTAGCAAGGTTTGCTAAGTAATCAAAATAGTCATATGCCTCAACGGGATCTTTGTCATACAAAGTCCAAACGCACAAAGACTCAACGAAGTGCTTAAGTTGTGGGGTCAATGATGAATAGAAAGTATTTATGACATGCCATTTGTGAATCCGTGATGTAGACAAGCATTTAGCAAATCCTTGAACCTCTCCCAACATTAGAAGAACGATTCACCAACCATAGGAGCAAACTAAGAGATTTGGCGACGAATTGCCTCGGTTTTATGATCAGGGAAGAACTTTTTAAGAACTTCATTTGAAGATATTGCCAATAATGAATAGGCCTAGGCCTCAATGAATTAAACCATGTCTTGGCCTTGTCTTTGAAAGAAAATAGGAAGAGTTTCAGAAGTACTACTTCCCTTGGATAAGAGTTATTAAAGAACATTGAGTAGACGTTCTCAAAGTCGTTTATATGTTGATATGGTTTTTCCAAATCTAAACTATGGAATAGATTTATCAGTTGGATCTGTTGAGTCAAGGTTGATCCTTGTTGACTCAAGGTTAATTTCCATATTGATTTTGATGATAACTAAACCTTGTGTTATGTTACTAATGAATCTACTTAGTGTGTAGATTAACGAAGCTCATAACTAAGACTTAAAGATGAATATTAAGTCTAATACATGTCAAGAAGAATGCACAACAAGTTCAAAAAGCAAGCAATGAATTCAAAGGGCTATGCAATGAACTAAACTGGAAAAAGATGTCTATCTCTACTTCAAGCAAATGTCTTACATTCGAAGATATTGAAGGTGTTCAATTAAAGCTTCTTTCAAGTGTGCATAGTTTTAATGAAGACTGATTTGCACCAGACTAAAGACTTTATCAGAATTTGCGAAGATCAGTTGAAGAGGTGCAATGCTTAGTTGAAGATGTATTGGTTGTTGAAGAATTTGAAAAATGCTCAAGAGATGATTTCATCTGGTATGCTAAAGACTAATTCAAGACAATGTGATTGAAGTTGCTGAGAAGATGGCTCACAATAAATATCTGATCTCTACATGGAATCTAAGTGAAGAATTCTTCTACAATATAAAGGATCAATGAAGATTAGATGTGTGAATAGATTTCATCTAGTCTGCAATGGTCTCAGTAAAGTGATCTTTAATGAATAATGAAGAATTGCTATGAAAGAAAGCAAATCAGATTTGAAGCATTGTGAAGCTTCACACAATTGAGGAAGATTGGCATTGAAGAAGATATCCTACAATGATAGAAGGAGCTTTGCAAATGAAGAAGAAAAGTTCAGCTTTGATCAAATGAAGCTTTGACAGTTTGAGATTCAAGAAGAAGATCAACATCCAATGATTGATTCAATCCAAAATTGAATAGACGTTAACTTTGATGAGTTAGGAAGATTTGATTGATCATCATACTCCAAAGACATACTCTTTGAAGTTCTTATACCAGTGCTTTGATAAGCTTGATCAATAGAAATCTGAAAGCTGAATTCTGGGCAATGAGGGGACTTATGGAAATGAGGAGTTGCCTCCTGATCACAGACGTAAAAGGTCTGAAGACAAATTGGGCAATGAGGGGACTCATGAAAATGAGGAGTCGCCTCCTGATCACAAACGCAAAAAGGCCTGGAGACAAATTGAACAAAGAGGGGACTCATGGAAATGAGGTGTCGCCTCTTGCACACAGAAGCAAAAAGCCTGGAGACCAAGTAGGCAATGAGTGGACACATTGTAATAAAATGTCGCCTCATGGAGACAGACGCCAAGGCTTGAAGATAAGATGATTAATGAGCGGACACATAAAGATGAAGTGTCGCCTCCTGGTAGCAGAAGCAAAATGCTTGAAGTTTAAATGATCAATAAGTGGACGCCTGAAGCAGAAGTGTCGCCTCATGACAGCAGAAGCCAAATATGAAGAAGACAGATGAAGAAGGAGTCGCCTCATCAACATGAAGAGGGGACTCATGAACTCAGTGAATATCATTTGGTAAATGCAGAAGCAGGAAGTGTCGACACCACAAAAAATGGAGCCGACTCCCTCTGTTATAATGGCTATTTTTCTTAACGTTATAACGGACTGGACGCGCATTAATGATACCCAACCACCTCCAACGGATGAAATGAATGCAAGGGTATATATACTAGCCTCTAACTGCATTTATATACAAGAATCAAGAGGAAGAAACAACAATAGACAAGAATCACTGATCAACCTGATATTCCTGAACATTCTTCCTGTTTTATTCTTGAGTGAGCTTTGATTATAAATCTACTCTTGCTAGAGAGTTTGTTTGTGAATTGTATACTCCTATACACTTGTAACTGAGAGTTTGAGAGTTCTCTTGTGTAAAGCAAAACTCTTGTAAAGTTTGAGTGGAGCTTGGACAAAACTACTTGGGAATTGAAGAGCTTGGTGAGGAGTTCTTGTAGAGTGAGCTAAGCACTTTGTCAATCAGCAGCCCATCTTGTAATAGGTGATTACACAGTGGAAGAAGACTTCAAGGAGGTCTTGGGGTGAGGACGTAGACCACGGTTTGTGGTTGAACCTCGGTAAATCTGTGTCGCTCTTCTATTGCTCTGTTTTCTTTACTTCTATTGATAACATTGCTTTGCACATAGATTAACCTCTGCTATATTTTTTAGATTAATTTTAATTAATCTTAACTTGCATTAATATTCGAAAAACCCAATTCACCCCCCTCTTGGGTTGCCTATTGGACCAACAGGATCATTCATGACTTTAAAGTCATCGCTGTGTGATGCGCAGGAAAAACTATGCAAGAAGTACGGGCTTGCTTAGCAGGAATCAAATAATCTCTAAGAGATATATGGTGAGGAATTGTTCTGTCACCATGGATACTCCCTCCATTAGTCTCATTGTTTGGATTTATTGGGTTGGGAATCTCGGGAGTAGGAATTGTCTCCTCTTCCATTGGAATAGAACCTCAATTACCTAACTGAATACTCAGAATATGAGACTTAGATGGGGAAAGAGTATGGTATGTGGGACGAAGATCATGAAACAGGTCAACTTTTACCAATCGATCATGCATATCTCTAATGTAGTTTGACATAAAAGTGTAAGTACCCTATAGGGAATGAAGACATACACTAACTCTTCCCAAAACAACAACACAACAAAACGCTAAAAATAAAAGATTACAATAGTAAACTAAAATACTTGCACACAAAAACAACAAAAGAAACAAAAATGAGCCCGTTAATAAAACGTTAGTAAAGAGTTAGTGAGTTAGTAAATAGTTAATAAGTTAGATCAATTAGATGAGTTAAATGAGTTAGATAAAAAATAAAAACAGAAAATATGGTAACCAACTTGGCTAACTTTGTCCAACAATAAGCGAGTATGATGACCAAAGAGGTTAACCACAACGAAAAAATAAAATAAAATAAAATAAATGAAAACGAACTAAATATATACAAATATATAAGTTAGCAATGAAACAAAGCAAAAATACAATCATATGTCCTAACTCCACAGTTATTATTTATTATTTATTATTTATTTTCACATAATTTAATTAAGCCATTCTCTAGCAACGGCGCTAAAAATTATTTGTCTACACCTAGAATATAGTAATCTAAACACCCAAGTGCAAGTATGGCGAAATAACAGTTAATAATAACCATGTAAGATTAGGGTCGATCCATAGAAAATGGAATATTAAATCATGTGAAACGTCACAGTTAGAGATTGTAGGTGCTATAATTCATCCCAGGTAATGGGTTAGATATCGACTAAGCTATGTTAGACACAGAAGCGTCGCAAATGACTTAAGTTGAAAGCTAAACTAACCAATTCAAATTTCACCCATTGTTGACAATAATTGGGCAAATGCTATAGAAAATAGTAACCAAAGGAAAATTTTTTTGTTTTGAGATGTTTGTTGGTTGTTAAATTAGGCTGCAAAATAAACAGATTAAAAATGACCATGGATCCAATTGATTCGATTACTTGACTTTCTTGAGATTGATCAATACAGGCTTACTATCTGTCAATTGTTTGGCCCCCTGAGTCTCATAAACCAACAAATGAAAATATTCAATGATAAGAAAATATTAGAATATTTTTTAGTTAAAATCATGAAACCCTCACCATCGACTCATAAACACTTGTTAATACTTTGTCAGGGCATAAGTGTAACAAGCATAATTAAAGGCACATATTTTCAAAGGTTCTAGCTAGATATTTATTCAATTATTATCGAAGACCCTCACCATCGATTTGTATATACCGACTAGTTTGTCAAGGTAGAAGGTATTATAAAATAATTAAAAGCCTAAGTTTTCAAAAGCATCTAGATTTTAATTATCAAGAATATAAAAGCAATCCATTCCATATTAAAATTAAAAGTCTTAGGTCTTTACTAGAGATTTGAGCATAAAAACATAATAGACTGAGGGCCCGCATAAAATATATAAGCCTCTGATTAACATAGAGTAAACCAATATCTACTCTACATGTACACTAAAACTATTCTAAACTTGCTTACAATACACGTAACCATTACATGCATAAAATATACGTGCCTGTGCCCATGTATGTAATATACCAAACGTGTGTAAAAACACTAAGTTTTCGAGTAAATTTGGAATGGAAAGACAAACCTTAATTGATCATCCTAATGCCGTCTAGTAATCTTCACAATTGACTCTAAGAATAAAACTAGCTACTCTACTCATAATATTAAAAAGACTTGACTTTAAATGAAATGACTTTGTAAATAAAAGGTTTATTATTGTAGAATAATGCTAAAGAAAAAACTGAAATGAAAAATTAACTGATTGAAAAACTATTAACAAACTAACTGAAAATCTACTTCTAAGGAAGAAAACAGACCCCTATTATTTTTTTTCTTTCTTTCCGTGTCAGTCGCCAAACTCGCCCATTTCAATATAATGTTGGCAAGTCCTTATCCAATTCAATCACTTGATTTCTTTCAATTCACCACCCGTTTCGACCTGCACACTTGCACACATATACATTTATATTATATATGCTACTTACACACACACACACACACACACACACACACATATATATATATATACACACACCTATATTATATAATATAATATAATATTACACACACAAATATATATATATATATATATATATATATATTAAAATTAATACTTAAATTAATGTCTGTGTGCCTGTTGGCTTTATTTTGCTCAGTTTTGGCTTTAAATTTGCACAAAACACAAAAACGTAAAAGAAAACTAATTTTACATTAAAAATATAAATAATATATAAATAATTACTAACAATATCTTACAATTAGGAACTCGGATTGTACTTTTTAGAGTACAATCAGCCCCATCGTAGCAGATTTAAGGGCTGAAAATATTAAAGTTTGTTTGGTTAGTGGTTGTTAAGAATCTTTCTCTTCTTCACAGAAAACATTAAGGTTTGTTTGATTAGCGTTTATTAAGATTCTTCTTCTTCTTCTTCTTCCTCTTCTTCTTCTTCTCTCTCTCTCTCTCTCTCTTTATTCTCTAATCATGAATTTGCAAAGGATGAAGGCAATTAAAAAGTTATGTCAAGAGTTCTCTTAAGGCCTTTGGCCTTGTAATTACCTGATTTGTGTGGAACGTGGGGGCTTTACAAACCTCGGGATTAGTCAAGGTACGCGCAAGTTGACTTAGACACCCAGTTACCAATAAATAAATAAATAAAAAAAGAAGGTTATGATATGGTGAATGTGTCACGCCACCGTTACTTGCTAGAACGAGATTTAATTAATTAATACAAATGTTAGTTAAATCAACCCAAATAATCTGAAGCAAATGAGCCCATAAACGTGCTGTTGTTAAAAATAAAAAATAAAGGAAGAAGAAACAAGTGATATATCTAATTTGCTTGTACATGGAAGGATAAGTTGCATCGGAATTAGCACTGGGATGAAAAAATTCAAGCAAGTTTTGGAAGAAGTAAAGGTTCTAGACTTGCCTTTGATTGTTAAAAGGTTTACTTGGTCCAACAATCAAAACAAAGAAATTTGGAGCAAGTTGGACAGATTTCTGGTATGCAATAACTAGCTACAAAGTTTCAAGTGTTCTCAGTGGGGTCTCCCAAGACTTCTTTCTGATCATAGCCTTACACCCTTATTAGATGAAGAAGTAGATTGGGTCCTAAGCATTTTAGAATCTGACACCTGGTTCACAAGAAATCTTTTAAGGATGTAATCCATAAGGAGTGGAAGGATTCTTCCTTCAATGGTTGGGTAGGTTTTGTCTTAATAAAAAAAACTGCAAGCCATCAAAACTAGAATCAAATCTTGGAACTCTGAGATGTATGGTAACATCTTGAAAAGGTTAGCCACTTAGAGGGTGAGGTTGCTAAGGTGGACAAGCTTATTGAGGATGATGCCAACAACATAAACCAAAAGGGACAAAAGAAAGCTAGTGGGAAAGCTTTGGAAAGCCTATAGAGAAGCTAAGAGCCTACACAGAAAAAAATCTAGGATGCTCTGGCTGCAAAGGGTGATGCAAATACCAGTTTTTTTCATGCTTCAGCAAATAGAAGATTAAAAAAGAACTACGTACATTGGCTTTGTGATTAAGAATGGCTATTTAATCTCTAATCCAAGCAGTATTAAGAAAGAAGCTCATGATTTTTTCAAATTCATTTTTTTTCCAAGCTTTAAGTAGCTGTGAAGGAGGAAAAGCTCTAGGACCTGATGGTTTCAACTTTAATTTTATCAAGAAATTTTGGAATCTCCTGAAACCAGAGGTAATAGCCTTTTTTTTAGAGTTTCAATCAAATGGTAAATTAACAAAGGGACTAAATTCTTCATTCATTGCCTTGGTACTTAAAGTGGAAGGTCCTTAATCCTTGAATCATTATAGGCCTGTTAGCTTGATAGGTTCCATATATCAGTTTCTTGTCAAATGCTTAGATAATAGGCTAAAATTAGTAATGGGTGAGGTAGTTGATGTTGCTCAAAATGCATTTATCAGAGGAAGGAATATTTCAGATGGGATTCTTATTGCTAGTGAAGTTTTACATGACTAGAAAATAAGGAAGTTTAAAGGAGTTGCACTGAAACTAGACTTTCAGAAAGCCTTTGACACTTTGAACTAGGACTTCTTGATATTGTTGATGGAAAAAATGGGTTTTTGCAGTACATGGTGCTCTTGGATCAAAGAATGTGTATCTTTTGCTAGAGTCTCAATTTTAGTCGATGGCTCCCCAACCAATGAACTTAAAGTGAAAAGAGGCCTATGGTAAGGTGATTCTATTGTTGGCCCAAAAAGCAACCCCAGAGGGGGGGGGGGGGGGTGAATTGGATTTTTCAAAACTAATTACAGTTAAAACTAATTTAAAATTAATCTAAGCAATATAATAGTAACTCAAGGTTTATGCAATGCAATATAATCAAGCAAGAAGTGAAAGCAAAGCATAAAAAGAAACACTAAGAATTACTGAGGTTCAACCACAACTTGTGGTCTACTTCCTCACCCTAAGATTCCCTTGAAGTCCTCTTCCACTATACAATATCCAATTACAAGATGGAGGCTAGTTAAAGTGTCTAGCTCACTCTCCTTGAAGCTTACACCTAAGCTCTAATGTTTCAAGAATTTTGTCCAAGATTTCTCAAACTTACACAAGTGTTTTTCTTGAACTAGAGAACACTCAAACTCTAACTCACAAGTAAAAAATATAATTGAAGTACACACTCTCTATGAAGAATAGATGAGAATTGAATAGCTTACTAAATGCCAACTATTGAAGACAAGGAGAATTTTCAAAAGTTGAAAGAATTTTCAACTCAATGATCAGAGGAATGTTGTATCTCTTGTCCATAAATGCCTTTAGAGTCTTGTATATAAAACCCTTAATCAATTTCAGCCGTTGGAGGTAGTTGGGGCTTCATTTAATACAAGTTCAGACCAATATAACATTTAAAAATATAGCCGTTAGTGCCCAGGTATTGACACCTGTATTTTATGTGTTGACACATCATGCTGGCATTGGTCACTGGCCTTCATGTGTCGACACCTCAAAACCATGTGTCGATACATCATGCTGTAGTTGGTCACTGGCCTTCATGTGTCGACACATCAAAACCATGTGTCGGCACCTGCAGATGCATTTTTTAAATCTTACCCTCTGTCTTCATGTGTCAGCTCATTGAACCCAGGCATAGCCTTCTTTACTTTACTTGGCCAATTTTACTTCAAATACTTCGAGCTTCTCAAGAGATCTTCTCTTTGGGGTATCAAGAAACTTTTACAATGATCTTCAAATAATTATGTTAATTGAAAGAGCTCCAATTCTATTTTAGATTGAATTCTTCTTCTTGAATGATCATGATGCCTTCAAACTCTTCTATTTGAGATTTCAATGTATCCTTCCAAAGCTTGATGATTTCTTCTTAGAACACCTTCAATCTCTTCGAAATTAATTCAATGGATTGATATTTGAGTAGATGTCATTCCTCTTTATTACTTATCTATAATTGAATTCCTCTTCTTGTTGATTAAACTTGAACAACCTTTGATACCTTCAAGACCTCCTTTTTGAGTCTCCAATGTATCTTCCTTGAGCACCTCAATCTCTTCGAATTCAAATAATTGGATTGATTTGTTGAATAGGTGCTATTTTTCTATTTTGGTCCATTGCTTATCCTTAGCTAGTTATGCATCCCACTTTGATATTTACTCAACTTTAAGTCTAAGACTTATCTCTTATTGTTCTGCAAACTAATTAAAATCATTAGTAAGATAATACAAGGTTTAGTTATCATTAAAATCAAGGCATGGAGTCAACATCCATTTCACCCTTTTTATTCATAATTACTGCAGAAGGACTCAATATACTGCTTAACAGAGCTATCTACTCAATCTAATGAGTGGGATCAAAATTGGCCGAGATAAAGTTCATCTTCTTCAGTTTCAATATGCAGATGACACAATTTGTTTTAGTGCTGCTAACCTGAATGAACTAATGAACCTCAAAAGGATTCTAAGATGTTATGAACTTCTTTCTCAAAATCAACTTTCTTAAGAGTAGTGTGTATGGTGTGGTGAGTAATGGAAACTTCTAGAAGTGAATAGCAAGCTTATTTAGTTGCAGCACTGGAAAGCTCTCTCTTCTCTACCTTGGCATGCCAGTAGGAACCTCTCAATGCCATATGAAAGATTGGAAAGGTGTCATAGACGGATTTAGACATAAACTCTCAAGCTAGAAAACATCACAGTTATCAATTGGAGGAAGAATCACATTGCTGAAATCTGCTCTAGCCAGTTTACCTTTATATTTCCTTTTCCTTTTCAAGATGCCTACCAATGTTAGAAATACAATTGAAAAACTAATGAGGGGATTCCTATAGAGAGACAGTTCTAGAAAGAAGAAGGTATAACTATTTAAGTGGGGAAAGGTCACTCTAAATAGAGAGAATGCAGGTCTGGGCATCAAGCCTAATCAACTAATAGATGTTGCTCTACTCTCTAAATGGTGGTGGAGATTTGGCACAAAAAGAGATGTCTTCTGGAGGAGATTGATATGTAGCAAGTACAACCTGGTATGCTAAGATGGCTCCCCTATGCAGTTATCTCTATAAAATCTTTTGCCATCTAGAAATGAATCATTAAAACAAGATATGTTAACAATGAATTAACAAGCTTTTCCTTTGAAAATCTTCATATTTGCTTGGGTTCTGGAAATGCCACTCAGTTTTGGCATGAGCCTTGGATCTCACAAGGATAGGAACAGAGACTGCTCTGTGATCTATTCCCCAAACTTTATTCTCTATCACTCAATCAATAGGAGCTTATTAGGGATGTGAGTGAGGTTCAGAATGATGGCTCAACCAGTTGGAATCTAAGTTTCAAAAGGGATCTCAGAACCTGGGGATTTGAGGACCTTAAAAGGCTTATTCATTTGCTCAATCCCTCTTCTTTAATCCCAGAGAAATGTGACTTCTTATCCTAGAAAGCAGAGTCCTCTAATATATACTCAATCAGTTCCTTCTGCAAATCATTCCAAAACAAGTTGGATGTTCCATTATGCATTAATAAGTTTGTATGGAAAAATGCAGCTCCTCTTAAAATTCAGATTTTTGGACGGTTAGCTCTCCAAAGGAAGATATGCACTATAGATTTACTAAAACATAGGGGTATCTTGCCTCCAAACTCTAGTACAAGGTGTGCTCTCTGTGAGGAGGAAGGTGAGAGCTCTGATCATTTATTACTTAGGTGCAAAACTACATGGCTCATCTGGTCCTCCATCCTTAACTGGTGGGGTATTTAATGGATTTCTTCCTTCAATCTAGTAGATCTAGCCATTTGGTGGTATGATATCAAATTGTTTGGCTTGGAAAAGTCCATTTAGAAAGCTCTTTTCATTGCTATAATTTGGAATATCTGACTGTTAAGGAATGACATTATTTTCAAAGGCAACTCTCTCGATTGGTAAGAAACTATACACTTAATTAAGATCCATCTCACATTTTGACAAAAGCTAAAGTGGGCATCACTGACTACAGTGCACTGGAGTTTATCCACAACATTGTAGGTGTTAGATGTCTTAGGCGTTCATCCATTGCTAGGTAGAGGTAGTTGGTTCATTGCCAACCTCCTTTCCTCCCCTCTTTCTTCATTTTGTATCTTTTCTCCCTTTTCTAGTCTGGCTTGGGTGTTCCTATCTCAATGATGCCATCTCTTGTTATCCTTCTTTATTAATTGAATGGAAAGCCTTCTCTTTGCCAATTAAAAAAAAAAAAAGGATGAATTTATACAATGTATTATTGCAATTGGTTATGAGGCCATTAATTTCTTATTGGATACTTTTTTGCTTGTCCATATATGGTGGAGAACAAAAAGTATACCCAAGAAGTCGTGGCTCACAGTTAGGTTTTGGAAGTCATGGTTTGTGTTGGACCTCTTATTAATTTAGGGGGGAACCAAAAGAAGGAATGTATGGACTTGGTTTTTTCTTTTTTGTTTTTTTTTTCTTCTTTCATTTCATTTTTCTTTTGAATTGGCTACCAAACATAGTTAGAGAGACATACCTGCCACCATAAAAAGGAGAACAAGAAGAAAACCAGTAAATGAAAGATAAAAGCCATTTCCTCAACTGAAAACTTCTTTAAAATCTCAATATCTCTCAGTACATCTTTTGGTTGGTGAAATCCTCTTCAAGGAGAGAAAGGACATTGGTACTTATATGTGAATGAAGATCAATGTGCTAATAATCAACGCCGATTATTAAGCGTGAATTAAGGGATAGTATTATAATATCTCAAGGGTGAAGGGAAAATTACTAAGGCATGCTTACGTGTAATGCACTACCTCCTTTATTAACTAGGTGTCAACTCGTATAAATGCACGGGAGTTAGCCTTCTTCAAATTACAATAAAAATATTGTAAATAATTAATTCAAAATTCATAATAGTCAAGTATACAATCCAAAATTGACAATCCTAATTTATTTTATGGTAATAAAATCTAAAATAACCCCTAGTATACATACATTTATTGTAATAAACACACTATAAATTTTAAATATCCATAAAAAAGTTACAAATTCTAAATCACGCATCAGGTACAGTTGAGGCCCATCCATCAAAAAATAATGTTAATCCAAGACCTTACTCTATAATAATAAAAATTAAAGTAGTGGAATTTTAACATTTTTTTAAGAGATCTTACGTAGTTAAATCTTAGTGAACTTTATTTTATTGATAAAAATTAAATATATCTTATTAACTGTGAAGTAGTTTAATTATTTTAAATGAAAATTACAAGAGATCTTAAGTATACAATAAAAAATTATATTTGGTGTCTCTCGATATCAACTATTATTTTAAATAAAAATTAAATACAATAGACGAATTAGTCGGAACTTGATGAGTTTCTTTTCAAAATAGGAAACTTAATCAGATTAGTATAAATGAATACAATACTTAAATATGGAACTCATACATATTTATATGTATAAAACAATTAATAAGAATGTTTATTGCATATACTTTTTTCTTCAAATCGGAATTGTACAAAAAATAGAGAATTTAATAGAATTAGTAATGAGAATCTTCATTACCCCTGTGGCATGTCATTTTAAAAGTATAAAAGTATAGAGAATGACACCTAAGCGACATATAAGAGAGAGACAAAATATAAGGGTGAACAGAACTTATATATATGCGATTTGCGTCTCACAAAGTCAATGTTGCATCATGCCACCCTAACTTTGTGTTTAGAAGAATACGGGCCTATCATAGAAGATTGAGGGCAGAAAGCAAATTAAATAATTAGAGCTCGTGTAGTTAAGGTTATCAAAACTTTTTTATTTTTTTGATTTTTAGTTAAATAATTTTGAATAAATCTTAGAAAAAGTAAACAGGCTCGTAAATAAACATGGGTGGTAAGTACGTATAGAGAAAACAATTTCCTACGATATAATCCTTCATACCAATACAATGAAAATAAAATTAGGTTTAGTCAAATTATTACTTTCAATATTTTTCCCTGGTAATTAATTTTAAGGTGGGTAAGTGGTCATTTTGTCTCTCTCCCATTTTGCCTCAAATTTCATTGTTATTCTTCAACTTTTGATATATAATATATGTGAATGAGGAATACAAAAGCCAAGGGAAGAGCTGAAGATCTGGGAAACCAGAAACAGTAGCTACCACCTCGCAAAGCCAACAAGAGGTTAGCATAAACCTAGACTAATGTAAACAACAAAAAATGCCTATCAACACCTCACACTAGCAAGCCTAAACAATACACTGGACAAAAACTAGCACCTTTCTAACACCCTCAATTGAATACAAAATATCATTTACTGAGAAGTAGCAGCCTGGAACCATAGCTTTAATCCAAAGGGCAACTTGTATCTTCACAATATCCTTAAACTTTTAGTTAGACATTGGTAGAAATAGAACGATTATTTATCGGCATTTTAAGATAATCTTATCATTAGGTTAACGAACCACTAAGTTGAAATTCCATATTAATTGATAGTAATGTCAGTTAAATCAACCTAAATAATCTAAAGCAAAGGAGCCCACAAGACTTGTCGTTGTAAAAAATGAAATAAGTAATAAATGTAATTTACTTGTAGAAGGGAAAATATTATAAATCTATACAACATATTATTGCTTATAAGGTCTTCAATTTCGTATTTGATACTTTTTTTCTCATTTTTCTTAATTTAGATTATTAAAATTATATATTTCATTATATTAACGGATGGAAAGTCAAATTGAAAAATTGGTACGTAATTTTATCATGTGTAACGATGTGTTACAATGTCATTGGTCCATTTCAAAATAGTTTGGCAAGTTAGTAAATTCATATTTATTTGGAATGCAATAATCTTGCTCAACTTAAAATTTATTTATTTATTTATTTATAATTATGCTGTAGTGGAAAATTACGTTCAAATTCATCAAAAAAATTTTACTTTATTTTTGGATATACAAAGATAATGAATTGCCAAATCCAAAAATTCTCTTCGTTTATGAGCCTACAACTTTACCTTAATTTACAGGAATACTTTGAAGTTTGAAAACAAATTAATAGTTCACATATTTGCATATATCTTGACCATTCATCACTACTTTGATGTCAAAGAGTTTCTGGGAACAACGCTAGTACACGGTATAAAATTATAGACAGATAGATAAATAGATAGAGATCATCTAAGGGCTTTCAACATTTCTAACAAACACAGAGGCATGTATAATAAACGAAACCATTTCCTACAATCGCTTTCCATCCGTCAATATCTTTATGTTTTGCATAACAATTTGCAATATATATAGTAATGTGTATGGCACTTTCATGCACCTCCAAAAACCTATTAGGGTTGATGCAATTAAATCCTCTTCGGCAGTGGAGTTGGAAGACAAGTGTAGTCGCAGGTGCAGTATGAAGGTTGAAAGGGATAACACCATCCTTCACCGCCGGGCTTATTGGCAATACACCTTGCATTGCAGTCTGCCTTGCTAACACAGTCTCCTATAACAGTGTGGCAGTTCCTCTTCGGAGGTGGCGGAGCTGGCGGAGGTGCAGGTGGACCACAGTTGTAGTAGCATGTGCAGTATGAAGGGTTATCAACAACGATAGCACAAACTCCCTGACCACCCGGGTATTTTGCACTACACCTTGCATTGCAGTCATGCCCACAATCTCCTATTATATCCTTGCACGTTGTTTCACCTTGCACTGTTGGAACTAGTATTAACATTAGAGAGAGAGAGAGAGAGAGAGAGAGAGAGAGAGAGTGAATGTGTAAGTATCTCCAACATTACTCTCTAAAATAGCTCAGTTTAAATACTCTATCAAATTTTATCACGTGATATTTTTTTTTTAAAAGTCTCTCAATTACATCACAAATTTAGGTTATTGATATCTTAACACACCACATATCATCCTTTAATCAAGATTACTACCAAGCACTCTTTATCACCTAACTATTGGACTTCCACCAGAGTTTTAGCTTGCCACTTTTGAAAAATCCTCTAATAATCTTCTATATTTTAGTTAGTCACCTCATAAGCTATTCCGGTTTTAAAAAATTTAGATACTCACTCTTGGTTCTCTATATTTGGAGAGCTAAAGTGAGGCTCTTTAAAATAGATAGCCATATAGAGAGAAGTTAGAGGGCCATTTTTGAGGTCTAGTTATCAAAAATAGTTAAGAGAGACATTTTAATGAGAGTCTTGTGGAGACAGAAATTTGCGACAAAGTATAAAAATATGCAACCAGATTTGCATAGTTACGAGAGCCATATTAAAGAATCTATTGCCTAAGTTCCATTTGAATTATTATTTTTTCTCCTTCTTGAATTTCTCATCAAGAAGATGTGCAAGAGGCAGTAAACCTGATTTGTCTAAGGAAAACCCCACGGCCACGAGAATGAGAAAAGCTGAAAAAAAATTTTCTTTCCTAGCTAGTTGAAAGAGTATGCCATAAAAGCCCTGTTTTGCATTTGTTTATGTATACTTTGTGTTACACACAAACACACAATGGTCCAATCATATATAGTTGAAGAGAGAGCCATACCTGAAGCCATAAAAAGGAGGACTATAAGAAATGCAGTTGAATGTGAGATTGTAGCCATTGCCTCAACTTCAATGCCCAAACCGAAAACTTCTTTAAAACATCGATCAATAGCTCTCAGTACATTTTTTTGTTGGTGAAATCCTGTGTTTTGGTACTTAAAAGGAGTGAAAGTTCGTTGGTACTTATCTGTGAAGAAGATCAGTGGGTCAATCAACCATGCATGACTTGCAATTTAGAGGAATATGAGTATAAATTAGATGACCCTAAGTGTAAATTAAGGGATACTATCAGACAATCTTTAAGGGCGAAGGAAAATTATTAAGGCATGCTTAGGAGTAATTCTCTACCCGCCTTTTTAACCCATATTTGGCTCATAGTAATTGCCGTCGCTTTTCAATTTCGGTTCCACTGAAGATTTAAGGCTAACAACATTAAGGTTTAGTTGATTAGTCTTTATTAAGAATCTTCATCTTCGATCTCCTCTCTCTCTCTCTCTCTCTCTCTCTCTCTCACTCACACACACACACACCATTTTTTTGTGAGGATTTCTTTTACAAACTTGTTATACCTTCATTGAAATGCATCCAGATTCTCCAGGAATTTATAAAGGATGAAGGGAAATCTCTAATTAGGCCATCATAAATTATTTGAAGTTATCATAATGACATGAATTCTTTTTTATTATTTTTTTTGTCCAATGATGATGAGCTACATTATGGAGAGTAACCATCTTCTTATCCATAAATTCCAGTGCAGATCAAGGTGGAATCAGATTGTAGGTATTTAATATAAGTTTCATTTTCATTTTTTGGACTTTTAAAGTCCTAATGTAAAAATTCCAAAAAGTATATAGGGCTCGCATGGGTATAAGGATGACAATTTAATCCGAAAAATTCAAACTCTACTTCACTCCGCCCCTAATAGTACGGATTTGGAAAATAAGTAAACGGGATAGACTCAAAACAGGTTCGGGAGGGCGTCGGGTTTAGGTCAGCCGCTACCATCCCCACTCTGACTATATTGTGAAATACTCTAAATACCTTTATTATACTTTAACAATACAAAATTTGCTTTGTACATACAAGTAAATGTTAAGATTTCAAAATATTTTTTATTTTTTGGGATTTAGTCTCTTGCTTTCTCACTTGTTATATTATGTTTATGTTTATAAAATCTTCATATTTTTATTTTGAAATTTTATGTGAGTTTACCCTATTAATGTAAGTGAGAGGGTGAAGTTTAATCCGTCGCAATTTTGAAGCGTGGTATGAGATATAGTTTTCTTATTAATAGCGGGATAGGGTTTAGCTTAACTCGTCTTGAATCAGCCCCGTTGAAAAATTATTATGAATAACCAAAGATCTGGAGTGTCAGGTAACAAAGTAGAAATCTATAAAACAAATTAACAATCAACACTAACGTTAGAAAACCAGTTTTTGTAAATAGGAATTCCGTAATAAAGACTTGCTTTTTTCAGCTAAAATTCGAATTCCATAAGTTTTGGAACAACAAAAGTTGAATATCATTGATAAAAAGAACTAATACAACAGGGGCTAGGATTTAGCAGAAAAGGAACCACCAAGACTGTAGAATCCACACCAAGATAACAAAACAAAGGAAAATCTTATACAGTCCTCAGCTGATTAGGAACCAACTACTAGACCAAAGGAAAACGCCTACCATTTCACCAGCAACACCAGCCCCTTCTCAAACCTCTAAATTTTCCCAGCTCTCTAAACAGCCAATAAGAGATGGAAAACCAGTAGAAACAGAAGGCCAAAATAGATTGACTAAGCTACTAAAGTTTATCAGAAAGGACCAGCTCCAGAAAATACTAAGGAAACCAATTTGGCAAGGAGCCAATTGATGAACAAACTGAACACTAATAACAAACACCCTCAAAACTATAGAGAAAACATTGATATTGAGACTGTTCTTTGCACCCCTACCTTAATCCAAAGGCTGTGATCAATTTGATGTCATCCACTACCTCAGGGCAATCCGCCAAAGAAGAGAAAGAAAGCCAGAAGAAAGAGAAGGCCAAAGCAGACTGATTGAGCTGCTGAAGTTTAGCAGAAAGGACCGGCTCCAGAAAATAGAAAGAAAACCAATTGGCAAGGAGCCAATTGAAGAACAAACTGAAGAATAACAACAAACACCCTCCATACTATAGAGAAAATCATTCATACTGACTTAAAGGTTGTGATCAATTTGATGTCATCCACTACCTCAGAGCAATCAAGGCCTGCTTGGTTGCATAAGTGGTCATTCCTTAATAAACATAATTTTCAAATCACTACTATAAACAAAGAGTGCCAGATGTGTTTCTTTGGTTTCTTGAATCTAAAATCAAACCACCAATCCATGCGGGCCTTAAAATTCATAGGACAAACCCATTTCAAAGCCCACCACTTCAATATAGCTGACCACACCTTCCATGAGAAGCTACATGCTAGTAAAAGGTGATCAGATGATTCCGGAAGTAACTTATAGAATGAGCAGAGAGAGGCTGGAGCCAAACATGACCTTTCTGCAAGCATCACCTTTGTTTTGATTCTTCTTAACAGAGATAGCCAGCAAAAGAAAAGTGCTTTTGAAGGGGCTAGTCCGCAAGAATTTGAATTTGAAAGCCTGAAGACCCTTACCTTCTTCAAAAGACCTGTAAAAAGATTTGCACGAAAAGGTTCCATCCTTATCTGGCAGCCAAGATATGGAATCCTTAAGGCCAGGATCAGGATTGGCTGGATTGAGGATTGCCCTTAAATCTTTAACACCTTGAGATTCCCAAAGAAAAAGATTTCTTCTAAACAGCAAACTCCAGGAATTGTCAAAAGAATTGAATAAGGACTGAATGTTGCCATCTTTCTGAGTTGATAGAGAGAACCTAGGGAATGAGAGCTTCAAAGGCTTATTTCCGATCCAAACATCATGCCAAAAGCTTATTGAGGCTCCAGACCCAACTTAAGATGAGTATTTGAGGGCAAAATGGAGGATAGAGCGTTTTGTTTGCCTCCTACAGATAATATGTTAGACCAGATCCTTGAGCTTTTATTTTGAGGGTTGATCTTAGGAACCCAATCCTCTCAGCTCAGGCCATACTTTACACATATTAGTATTCTCCATAAGGCTTGTTTCTCACTACCAAACCTCTACCACCACTTTGCAAGGAGAGAGTAGTTCCTTATTTTTAGGGATGGGATGCTTAAACCCCCAAAATTCAAACTTCTTGTGACTAAACTCCAGTGAACACATCTAATTTTTCTTTTTGCATCAATATCATCCCAAAGGAATTTTCTTTGAAGTTTCTCCAACTCCAGACAAACCTTCTGAGGCATCTTACCAAAACAAAGAGATTTACAAAAGTTACCAGGATATAAAATTATGTAGAAAGTTTTATTTAAAAGTGTCGCTTTAAGCCTCTAACTATTTTGAGTTAGCTTGATTTGGTCCATTTTTTTTTTTTTAAACTATTTTGGCGATCATTGAGGATCTTATTCTCATTCTGATCCTACTGTTTTTATAATAAGATAGTAATTCTAGCTCTTTTTTATTTTTATTTTTCTGGACTTCAAGTTCCTATTTCATCATTCCCACAAGGTATTAGAATAATGAGTATAAAATATACAATACTATCAGAATTTAATTCATATTCTCTAATGCTTTGATGCATTGATGAGTTAATATTGGCCTAATGGAAACACATCCAATTTCTTTTCATACATGAGCTTTGATTCTCTTAGGAATAGGAATGAAAACATATAGCTCCCTCTACGTAGAAATACGATCTGTCCATGGTAGTTTGTCATGAACTTATAAGATTGCTTATAACTACAAAAATCATTTTTCACGATTTAAGATATGAATTTCTGAAAATATTTTTTATTTTTTATTAATTATTTGTTATTAGTTGACGATGATCAGATTTACATGGTCCAAATTGATAAAGAGATATCAAAGAAAAGTAAATTGAAAAAAAAAATATGCATGCATGTATATTAACCAATGAATAAGGGGGTTTTTCCCAGAATAAATAAATTAGAAAACTTTTTTCCCAAAATAATCAAAGTCAAAAGGTTATTACCAAAATAATGTAAAACGCAATTTATAATTGCATTTTAAGAGAAAACGCAACCGTAAAATATGTTTTGTATAAATTTCGTACTTTTTGACAAAAACGCAACTTAATAGTGCGTTTAGTCAGAGATTCCTGACAAAACGCAACTTGATAGTGCATTTAGTCAGAGATTCCTGACAAAACGCAAATTGAAAGTGAGTTTTGTCAGAAAACGCTGTTGGCGAGTGCGTTTTCTGACAAAACGCAAATTCAAAGTGAGTTTTGTCAGTTGCGTTTTCTGTTCACCACACCTGGCCCCCCTCCCCTCTTTATTCTTGTTTTTTTTGTGTGAAATCTGCCCACGCCCTCCCTTGGCCCCCCCTTCCCCTTTCCTTTGGCATTCTCTTTTTTTTATTTGTGGAATCTGCCCGCCCCCTCCCCCCTGGCCCCCCCTCCCCCTTTCATTTTTTCATTTTTTTTTTTTTTTTTATTGAAATCTGCCTGCCTCCTTTTTACTCCCCCCCATTCCTTATTCTCCAGGCGCCCCCTCTGCCCCGAATTCAGCTCCAGCTCCCCCCTCTCCCCATTCCTTCTGTTCTCTCTGTCCATTTCCTTTGTTTCTTATTTTAATCAGCTCCCTCTTTTTCTCTTTCTCTCTTTGCGAATAACTCTCTCGACCAACTCTCTGATCTACTTTCTTAGCCCTTTTTTCGGATTATAATAAGGTAACAAGATCTAATGTTAAATAGATATATATTTTATAATACATTTGACAGATTACTAACTGTGTATTATTTTATTTGTAGCCATATTTGCTGTTCCTGCGACTTCGAGAAATGATTTCGTTATTTTGCAGACCGAACAAGTTAGTCAATTTCATTAGTAAAATATTTTATTTATTTATGTTGGTAAGGTAGTTATTATTTGTGTCATGATGTGTTTGTGGTGTTGATTCTTTTAAGCTTGAATTTAAAATTTAATTAGTCTCTACTGTTTGTATATTTGATTTTGTGAAGTCTTAAAACTTTTATCAAGCTCTTAGTCTCTACTGTTAGTAATTATTTGAGTAAAAATAATATTGAGTTAAATTCAGGTTTCAAATAGTCTCTACTTTTTTTTTTTTAATTTTTTCTAGTTAATAAGTTTTTTATAAAGGAAAATAATTAATAAATACATATCAACTTGATAATATCAAATACTTGCTGATGTCATCATTAAGATTAATAATGCATTGGCTGAATTGTATTGGAAAATGTCAGCCACCCAAATCGGCAACTTGTAGTTTACCAAAATATTGTTGTATTGAAATTTTGTGACAGACGGCCATAATTCAGCATTAAATTTGGTCGATTCACTCTAAAATAAAAAATAAAAAACATCTTACGACAATTTAATTAATTTTGGTAACTCTATATTCTTAAATTTAACTTTGAAATTTGAGAGGATCTTTACCTTGTGTTTAAATCAAGTATTTGGTGAAAGAAAAGAAATTGAAAAAAAAAAAGATTTTTATTCTCTTTTTCTCACCCAATGTGTTAGTAATTATTTCAGTAAAAATAATATTGAGTAAAATAATTACATTTAAAATTGTGTTAGTAATTAGTAATAAAATATTATAATATCGAAATTGTTGATAAGATAGTTATTGGTAAGATATTTATTTAATTTATTAATGTTGGTAAGATAATTTTATTTAAATGTATAAAATCAAAATTGAAAAAAATAAATAAATTATTGGTAAGATATTTATTTTAGTTATTGACGTTGGTAAGATAGTTTTATTTAAATGTATAAAATCGAAATTACTGTAAGAGTTTAGTAAAAATAATAATGAGTTAAATAATTAAATTTAAAAATGTGTTAGTAATTATTTGAGTAAAAATAATATTGAGTAAAATAATTAAATTTAAAAATGTGTTAGTAATTAGTAATAAAATATTATAATATCGAATTTGTTGTAAGATAGTTATTGGTAATATATTTATTTAATTTATTGATGTTGGTATGATAGTTTTATTTAAATGTATAAAATTGAAATTGTTGGAAGAGTTTAGTAAAAATAATAATGAGTTAAATAATTAAATTTAAAAATGTGTTAGTAATTAGTAATAAAAATGTGTTAGTAATTATTTGAGTAAAAATAATATTGAGTAAACTAATTAAATTTAAAAACGTGTTAGTAATTAGTAAAAAAAATATTATAATATCAAAATTAAAAGTAGTAATGAGCAGAAATAATTATTAATCAGTTTAAGTAAATGTATGATATTTTTCCTTCAAGTAAATGTATGACATGTTTGTGCGATTATATAAAAGTAGGTGCAATAATGGATGAAACAATGGCCATGATGTATTGGGGTGGAGAAATAATAAAAAATCGAGATGAAGGGATTATATATAGCATCGAATGCCGGGCATGTCGCAGTTACCATTGCAATTGAAAATGTCTGAACTAGAAACAATGATAATGTCTATGATTGGCAAGGATAGACAACATGTAAGGCTTATAATAATATGCAGATTTCCATATAGTAATGAAGGGGGGTAGATCAAATACAAGAAAGTTCTGATCAAAGATGACCGGACATTAGAAATTGCCTTACGGCTACCATATAAAAAGTCATGGATGGAATGCATCGAGCTGTACATCGAAGTAGAGGATGTAGTAGTAGATGTGAACCCTACAGTGAATCGAATGTGGAGTGAAATTTAGGGGTATGGAAGGATATTATCGGATGAGGGAGATACGTCAACATCATGGAATTTCTCGACGATGTTAACATTGGGGCAGGACACTGTTGGCCATAGTGTGCCATATTCAGAACAATTGGACCAATATGGTAACATGATTCATTTTCAAAGCACGCAGCAAAGTGGTTACCATGGTTCATTCGTTGATTATGGCATTGGGTCTAGTAGTATGTCACAACATCAGCCTACCATTGACACCGCTGGTCCTTCAGAAGGGCCTTCGATGAGACATACTCAAAGGAGGGATCCAGTGCAATATATGGTTCAATCAGGGCACCAATCCATTCCCATAAAAATTAATTTAAATGTAAGGTCTCCGGATACACAGTCTGAAACATCAGATGAACATATAGATGTTGCTCTGATGAACGATTCCGATGACGATGTTCAACAACAACAAGAGATCCCGGTTCCGTATTTCACCACATTGCCGGAAGGATATGATGCACCTGTACCTGGCAGGGATCAATTTTTTCGTGGCTCCGTATGGGATATGCAGAATCCCAATTTTCAAACAGGGATGTTGTTCAATGATAAGGCAGCTGTGAAAAATGCATGCACAACATATCACTTGCAGAACAACAAGGAGTATTCGGTTGTTGAATCAACTACAAAACTGTTTAAAGCAAAGTGTGCACACGACTGCCCTTGGATGCTTCGTGCGTCCACCAAAAGACATGGAATGTGAGAAGTTACGCAATACAATGGGCCTCATAGTTGTTTGTACGGGATGCCAAATATGGGTCATCGTAACCTAGACGCAAACTTCATTGCAAATGTTATCATGGGACAAGTAGCGGTGAGTTTAACTT
The DNA here is from genome assembly GCA_033060915.1 of Euryodendron excelsum. Classification (NCBI taxonomy): domain Eukaryota; kingdom Viridiplantae; phylum Streptophyta; class Magnoliopsida; order Ericales; family Pentaphylacaceae; genus Euryodendron; species Euryodendron excelsum. Next base: position 6,858,372 of record CM065393.1, on the reverse strand, counting down.
TGATTCAGACTTTATCACAATAGCTGATTACTTTGTCATATAAGAAATTCATGAAATGTACTAAAATTGTGTTGTTTTTGTACAGAAAGATCCTGATTGGAAGATTAAGTCCATAATGGAAGATGTGAAAACACATTACCACCACTCTGTGTCATACAAAAAAGCATGGATGGCAAGAACAAAAGCCATAGAAATGGTATTTGGCAATTGGAAACAGTCATTTGCAAAACTTCCCAGATATTTATTGGCATTGCAGTCAAGAAACCCTGGAACAATCCAAATTTTAGAGTCTTTCAATCAGGATGTCCGTGACATGGTCATGTTTGATCGAGTATTTTGGGCATTCGGCCCATGTATTAATGGTTTCAAGCACACTCTGTCGATTATATCGGTTGATGGCACCCACCTTTATGAAAAATATAAGGGTGTCATGCTTATCGCTATAGGGGTCATTGCCAAGGGTAGAAATTATCCCTTAGCATTTTCCGTTGTTGAGGTTGAGGACACACGTAATTGGTCGTGGTTTATCAACTTGGTGAGACATGTCGTTGTCCCTGGGAGGGAACGTGTCACCATACTATCGGATCGTCACGGGGGCCTACTAAATGCTATTGATCGAATATGGGAACATCCAAGCGATAATCAAACCCCTGGTTTTCACAGGTATTGCCTTCAACACTTTCGCAATAACTACCACAAGAACTATAATATGATAAGGATCAAAGATTTGGTGTGGGCTGCTAGCATAGCTCATCAATTGCGAAAGTTCAACACTATAATGGAAAGAATTAAGAAGAGATGTGAACCTTGTTATAATTAACTAAAGGGGAGGATATTACTAAGTGGACACTTGCTCACGATGGCGGCTTTCGTTGGGGGATCACATCAACTAACAACTCTGAGAGCTACAATAGTGCCATAGTAGGCGCACGTAACTTGCCCATCACTGCATCTGTGCAAATCACTTACTACCGTCTTGTTGAGAGTTTTGTTACACAACGTGGTGAGATACAATGTGACGTGAGGAACGACCATGCATACCCGTTAGAAGTGCGCGAAATATTTCAGAAGTGGAGCAAAAAAACAGCTGGACATACTGTCACAGTTTGTAATTGGTAATATATGTTTATACCGTCATTATCATTAAATTCCTATTTCAATGGCGTTCAACTGAATGTATGACAAAATAAATCTTATTGTACAGGGACACCGTGTCTGTCAATGTGTTAACTGGCAAGAGGGGGACTAAAGGTGGTCATTTACATGCCGTGCAACTTATCCCGCCCAGCTGTACATGTGGAAAATGGGTTATATATCACCTCCCTTGCTCCCACATGCTTGTTGCTGCTGCAGCTGCTGAAAAGCAATCCTGGTTTTTATTTGACCCTTACTACACTATGGAAGCCTATGCCAGTGTGTACGGGATTCCGTTTGTGCCCATGTTAATGGAGGATTACTGGCCTCCTTATGAAGGGCCTACTGTCCTCCCAAACCCGCTTCGCAAACGTGTAGCCCGAAAAGGTCGTCCACGACATAGTAGAATTCGTAACGAAATGGACGAATCGAGGCAAAAATAAACGTTCAAGTGTAGTTTATGCAACGAGCCTGGTCATAACAGACGTCGATGTCCAAACAAAAGAGGAGAACATTAGAGGATAATACATGTTGTAATCCATTTGTATTTGACTACGGATAGTGAATGTGCAAACTTGTCATTCTAACTAAAGGTGTAAACCAATTATTTCATGCATGTTACATGACTACGTATCACAGTCTTCTAATGGTCACAGTCTCACAACCCACTGAGGTGAACAATAACTAATGGTCATAGTTTTCTACCTCCTTTAATAAGAACAAAAAAAATCATTAAGGTGAAAAATAACAATGTCACTTAGTAACATTGCAAAAGTACCATAAATATGATTGTGAGTATATTTAACTTCTATCATCTTTGTTATATTAATAACTACTTACTCTTTGGTTCCGTGCATTGCATTTTACTGACGTTCCAGGTCTATCATACACTATGGCATCACAACGACGACCTGGTGGGCCCATCGATCCTAGTGTACTTACCTTACAGGAGATTCATCGCTCACAGGTCGTATGGGACCAGGGGGTAAGTTTTATAAAACTTGTACGTAATATAGAAAATAGTTCACATTTAATTTTTTTTAATAAATACTACCAATTTTTAACGCATTTTTTTTTTATTTGATGGACAGTGTGATGAGCCTATTAATTGTCGTCGGGGAGACATGGGTATATTTGACGATGATGTACACCCCCGCATTATTCCATATTTGATCCGCGCGGGTTTTTACAGTGTATACCGTGTAGGTAGGATTCAGCACGATCATGCTTTGCTCACAGCCATGGTGGAGAGATAGCGACAGGAGACACACACCTTCCACTTGCCTGTCGGGGAGGCGACGGTTACATTATAGGATGTCTCCATCATATATGGTCTTCCGATTAATGGCAGGGCTGTTACAGGTTAGGAATTTCGGTTTACAATTACAATTCAAATTATAATTAATTGCACAATTTATTTGACAACATTATTTAAATACGCGCGTTCTTTTATTATGTTATACACGTTTTTATGTCGTTTCCAATCACTGAATTTCATTTTACTAACATTTTGCAGGTCCCTCCGGCCCATTGACACCGCAAGATTGGGCCCCTTTATTTATGCAGCATTTCGGGGTTACACCCGGGGCTGAATATTTCAAAAAAGGTTTGCTCAAGCTTAAGTGGTTAAGTCAGACATTTGGGGCACTTGCAGATGATGCTGATGAAATCACAATAGAACGCCATGCTCGGACATTTATATTGAGACTCAATGGCGGGATCATGATGTCAGATCACTCTGGTACCCTATTTAGGCCCATGTACTTATCATTGATAGCTGACCTTGATGCTTGTGGAGATTTTAGCTGAGGTAGTGCAGTTCTTGCATCATTGTACAGGGGGTTATGTCGCGCCGCTCGTCCCACTTGTTCTGAGCTTATTGGCCCGCTTACACTGCTACAGGTATGCAAACTATTATTTTTTTTTTTTACTAATGTTGTTATTCCATATCGACGATCATATCCTTCCATATTGACACTAAGATTCATTTAGATTTGGGTGTGGGAGAGATTCCCTATTATCGCACCTATACGGAAGTCGATTTCCATTACACGTGCACAGGAGCCACTTATTATTGGGGAACACGCGTTTCCTGCTGGACCATTAGGGGCCAGGTGGCATGACGATTTCCTCCTCACAGATGTCTCCACCCATGTGCTCGTTGTGTACAGGGATCAATTGGACCGACTTCGGCCCGATGATGTAAGTTATATATTGACAATACGTCTTACATTCGTTACATTTGGGTTGTACAATACATGACAATTGATTGTATGTTTTATATTATTCAGTTTCGTTGGACCCCATACGAGGCCCATATAGATGCATTGCCCCCCTATTGCTTTGCTGGGATAGAGGTTTGGAGGGCAATGGTCCCTCTCGTGTGCTTTGAAATTGTAGAGTTCGATCTACCTGATCGAGTGATGCGCCAGTTCAGGATGAGACAGAACATACCGGACCATCCGAACACCAGGAGGGACTTGCATAGAGTGGATCGACGGGGGAGGACTGGAGTAGATTGGAGTGATTATCATGCAGGGTACTTAGAACTCTGGTCACACAGGATGGCCTATGTAGTTGACGGTGAGATTTATAATAGACCTATGTCCTCTGTTGATCCTTACATGGCTTGGTACAGAAGCATCACTCGCCTCCACATTGGGAATCCACTTAGGCGCACAGAGAGAGGCTATTCAGGTGTCGGAGGCACCATAGATTTGATGGTATATGCAGTTAAATATTGAATACCAAAATTTTATTTCGATATCATAATACATCCCATTAATTTGTATTTTCAAGCAGAAGCATGGGCGGATGTATATGAAAGGGGAACACGCGCTATACATGACTTCCCTAATACGGAGTCGGTGCAGGAGATTTATCACATACAGGAACGTGCCACGGCTTCTTTATCTCTCCTATAACAGTCGGATCGTGTCCCATAGCATCGACGCCTACCCGCGATGCCACGCATTTTGCTACCCCAGCACCTGGTGTGCCGCACGGCATGCCACCTCATCCCACCCCTGCACGTCGATCCACCTCTTCCATACCTTTTTTCGTTCATGATGGATATAGTGCAGGGTATGTCACACCTACACCATACAGCTATGCCACTCAGAGTTTCGGGACAACGTCACATAGGCCAGCATTTCCTACCAAGGAATACCTTGGCATACATGATACTTCCATGACATCACATCGTCGGTCGGCCTGCCACGTCTCTCCAGTTATGTTTTAGACTGACCCAGGGTTTAGTTACGATCCGTTCGTAGGTGGCAGTTCTGGACAAGTGAGTCATGATTTTCACAGTGGATACCCATCATCGACTTATGGGGCAGAGTCATCACAAGTGACTCATGATTTCCACAGTGGCCACCCTTCATCGACTTATAGGGTAGGGCCATAACAGGTGACTCATGATTTTCAGAGCGGCCACCATTCATCGACTTATGCACCAGGGCAATCACATGTGAGTCATGATTTTCAAAGTGGCTACCCTTCATCGAGTTGTGGGATAGGGGCATAAGAGGTTCATCAGGACGATGAAGAGTGTTGGCCCAAGTAGGCAACCCAAGAGTGGGGGTTGAATTGGGTTTTATAGAATTTATAACAAGAATTGCAACTAAAAATCGTTTATGTATTTTAGTAACAAATAATCAAAGTATATGTATCAAGCAAATGAAGTGTACATTAATACAAGTATTTGCAAACATGTATAATGAGCAAGTAAGCAAAACAGAGGCAGAAGATATATACACCAGATTTATAGAGGTTCCGCCAACCTTGCCTACGTCCTCTCTTCTTCGATCCTTTCGAAGGAATTCCACTATGCAATACTCCTTACACAGCTGCTGGTTGTGCCACGAGTGCCCAGCTCACTCTTACAAAAGCTTCTTCCCAAGCTTTCAAAACCCAAGAGATTTTGTCCAAACTTCCCTTAAACTTACAAGTGTTTTTCCCAAGAACACTCAAACTTACAAGTTACAAACCCACCCAAATGAGAATGAATGAAAATTATACAAAGAGTGACTCTCCTAGTGAGTATATGAATGAATACAACTCAATGGATAACTTTAAACACTCAGCAAAAATATGTGGCAGTGACGTACAGGTGATTTTCAGCTTCAAGCACTTGATATGAATGGTATGATTGCTCTCTTCTACTTCTTTGAAGTTGTATGTATCTCATATATATACGTATGGATCGATTCTAGCCGTTGGAGAAGTATGGGAGAAGATTTGGTTGCATTTTTTGCCCATACCGTCTGTCAGAAAACTAGCCGTTACGGTCTAGGGGTCGACTCTTTTCACAATGAGTCGACTCTTTTTGCATTTCAGCAGATTTTTCAAGTCACTGTCCAAATGAGTCGACTCTTTTTGTCACAGGAGTCGACTCTTTTAAGCTGTCTGCAGAACTTTTGTTCTCTGTTGCAATGAGTCGACTTTTTTTGGCCAGGAGTCGACTCTTTTGAGTCTCCAGCACAAATCCAAGGCTCTGTTCGAATGAGTCGACTCTTTTTGCTTGATGGGTCGACTCTTTTTACCAAAACCCATATTTTTATAACTTTTCTTCATTCTTTTCCAAAGCTTCCAATCTCTTCAAGGATCATCTAAATAGGCTTTTTAAAGCTTGCAAACACTTCTTCAAAGTTAGATGACTCCAAGAATATCTTCAATCCATTCAAGGTGAATTTTCTTCATTTTCATCACTTGTAGAGCTCTTCCATCAGCATAGCTTCATCCATTGATTCAAGTCTTCTTCAAGATCTTCAAGAGAGCTTCCATGACTTAGAATCTTCATTTCTTCAATCAACATGGCTTCTCCATGGACTTCAACAACTCTTCCAAGAAAGCTTTTCAAGTCTTGTGATTCCTTCCATGTCTTCAAGACATCTTTAAATCTTTGAAGAAAGCTTTTATATTTTTGAGATGGTCTTTTCTTTTTCCATTCTTGCAAGATATCTTCAAGTCTTCAAAGTTTTCAATCTTTTAAATCAAGACTTTGATCATTTTCATTCTTCTTTTTTTGATATCCATCATCTTCATTCTATTATAAAATCACCATTGTTGAATATGCTATTCTTTCATGCTTATCAATCTTCAATCTAGGATTTTCATCAACTTGAGATTTTTTTTTCTTCTTATAATATCAGCTTTGTAGAATACATCACTTCATCATGCTTTTCATTCTTTATTCAAATCTTTGCATCATAAATCCTCTATTATGATGAGCTTCAAGTTAAGATCTAATTAATAATTCATCTGCACACTAAGTAGAATTATTAGATCATTTAACCATGTTTTGTTATCATCAAAATCAAGGCATTGACTCAACAATCTCCCCCTTTTTGATGATGACAAAACATTAAAAATATATGCAATTAAGCTCAATATAAAACATGAGGATTAATATGTATTAGAAGTATGGGACTTCAAAGTCTCAGTTTTCTTCCCATTTCAATATATTTTTCACGAGTATTTCTCTCCTTTTTTGTTAATCAATCAAAAAGGTATGCAAATTTGGAATGAAAGATGGGAAACCATGGTCCGAATAAGGAAATTTCTCCCCCTTAATGAAGGAGTTTTCTTTGAAATGGCTTATAAAAAAAAATTTTAAGAGTATAAACAGTATGCTCAAAATTTTAAGAGGCTCAATAACTTGCAATAGCAGAAAAATTTAGAGAAAGTGAGATTTCTATACCAATCATTTGCTCCCCCTTGCTTTTGTACTTGGTGTTTGAGAGTTTTATTGCTTAAGATCCACTGAATCAGATTCATGCTTCCCATTAGACAAAGATTCCAAATGAGGTTTCAGTTTCAGGGCAAAACAAATTCTAACTCAGAGGTGCAGGGCATGTAAGCATCTGGTGATGGAGAAAATTCATACTGCATTTATGGCATTGGATGCTTCTTTCTGCTTCAACTTCATTAAACCAATGCTCCCCCTTTCCTTTGTAGTTGATGCCTTATGATATAATTCATGGTAGTGCATTGAGGAGTGTTTTCTCTCCTTTTGATCTTTTTGAGAATAATTTCTCCCCTTTTTGTCAAATCCTCAAAAAGAGGAGTAATAGATGGAGAAAAACAGACAAGTATAATAGCAAAAAGAAATAGACTACAATGATGTTTATTTGAAGATCATTTACTAAGACAGTTAAAGCAATCATTTATTCAGCAAAATCAACAATGTTAAAGTAATTATTCATTCATCATTTAAAGGAATCACTCATTCAACAAACACAAATATGATAGCAACGTTAAAATAATGAGATCCAAAACACACCATTCATTCATAGAGAAATATTGAAAGAGTTTAACAAAAAGAACCATCCACAAAAATATTACATGATGCTTTAGAAAATGTCTTGTTCAAAAACAGAAAATAGAGAGTTCAGAGGCAGAGGTCTTCATTTTCTTTTGGGAGAAGGGGTTTGAGAGAGATCAACTGGATTATCAACAGTGTTTGAAAATTTGCTGCTTGAAGGTCTTTGTCTCAGGCCATATTTGTGAGGAGCAACAGAAGACTTTGGAGGAGTTTGGTCAAGGGGATTAGAGGGGTCTGCAGGTGATGGCTGAGAAAAGGTATGCTCCCTTCCACTGGATCCTTCCAACTCATCTGTACTTGAGTCCTCTGCTGCAAATTCTGCTGCTGAAGGGAAAAGAGGCTGGTATTGGTCTCCCACCAGCTTCTTCATATATTTGCCAATATGCTCAGTGGAAAGAGCAATATTATTGGTAACTTTCTCTCTTATTTTGGTTCCTTCAGACACAAAGGCCTTGCTCAATTCTCTTATCTTCTTCTCAACAAAGAATAATCTAGTTGCCCCATTATCAATTTTCTTATCCAATTTGGTGAACATCTCTTCTTGATGCCTTTTCAAGTCTCTTACCATGCTCATCAAAATAGTCATATCCACTGATTGGCCACCTGGAACAATGCTCATTGGAAAAAGTTCCCTTAGAGCAGGAGAAGAGGCAGGTCTAGAGGGTTCACCACTTTCTGGTATGGCACTGGAAGATTCACCTCTTTTAGTGGATTCAATTCCAGGAGTCCCACTGTCAATGTGTTTCTCTTTTCTAAGGGTCCAGGTCTTGCTCTGTGGGTTGAAGTGATAGCCCATCCTTGACAAAGTTTTCTGATTATACTCATCTGAATTAGAATCAGGAGTTCTGTGCTTTTCACCCCTTAAGTCTATCTTGAAGTGTTTAAAAACTTTGGTCAAGAGGATCCCATAGGGTAGGCTAACTTTGGTTCTTAAGGCTTTGACAATGTGCTCTAAAATAAACTCAGGCAAATCAATTTTGGTGTCTGTCAAATAAGCCCAAAGGAAAAACAATTCCCTTTCAGTGATGTAATCAAATTTTCCACCTTTAGGAATGAGAATGTGACAGATAAAGTGATGCACCAATCTCAGTTCCAAAGGCAACTCATTTGCCATGGGTTGGAATGAATCATCAGTAATTTCCTTTCCCAGTAAAACAGACAAAGCAGTCTTTCTACTAACATCTTTCTTGTCCATTTGCCCACCACTACCAATTTTTAAAATTTGACAAATCACTCCTTTAGTGAGGGTAATGGTTTCACCCTTCACATAATTAATCACATTTACTTCTCCAGTTTCCTTTTCTACATGGGCATAGAATTGTCCCACAATTTCAGGATATATATCATCCTTTAATAGGGTAATAGATTTCCAACCAAGGGCTTCAAATTTTGGTTCAAATGCAAACTTCTCTTTAGCAAAGAAAGCATAATCTATCCATCTTCCATTTAGAATGACTCTAGAAGAGAAAATTTTCTCATACTTATCTCGATTTGATTTCTTCTCAAAGTAAATGGTGTTGTCGAGAAATACATCTTCCTCCTCTTCAGTTTGCTTCCCTTTTCTTCTTTTTGAAAGCCTAGAAGAGTCCCCTTTTGTCTTCCTCTTTGTTCCTCTTTTGGGTGTGGGAGTCGGCTCTTTTAGGGCTTTCTTGCCTTTCTTCGATGGAGCAGATTTAGGAGCCATGGAGGGTTGTAAATGACGGTTGAAGGAAGTTAGAAAGACTCTAGGATGATCAAATATAGGTTGGGTAAGGATTGAGGGAGAGTTTTTCGGTGGTTGGAAGTGGAGGTGGCGGTTGATCGTGAAAGAAGAGAGAAATCAGAAATTGTGGAGTGATTTGAATAAAACAGGGGTTTTACAATTTTAAAGTAATTTTAACTTAAATGAGTCGACTCATGGTTAAAAAGGGTCGACTTTTTTGAGCGAGGAAAGCTTCCTGAGCTCTCTGTTTAAATGAGTCGACTGTTTTGACAAGAGGAGTCGACTCTTTTCAACAAAGGACATCTGGGGCTGATTCCAGAGTCCAGGAGTCGACTCTTTTGGGGCATGAGTCGACTCTTTTTCTCCAGAAATGCAAAGATGTGTTTTTAAAAGCCATGAAATGCATCAAACAAGTTTGTAATCTATTTCAAAGATACTTATGCATTTATCAAACATATATAGACATCTAAGCATTCACGATAAAGGGTTGCTCATTCCCAATTCTCTCCTAATCATACAAAACCTATCTTCATTTAAGGGTTTTGTGAATATATCTGCAAGTTGATGTTCAGTACTCACAAAATCAAGCAAGATGTCACCTTTTTGCACATGATCACGTATAAAATGATGTCTAATCTCAATATGTTTTGTGCGAGAGTGTTGGATAGGGTTTTTAGTCAGATTGATGGCACTTGTGTTATCATATCTAACTGGAATATGTTCAAATGTTAAACCAAAGTCCTCTAATTGATGTTTTATCCAAAGCACTTGTGCACAACAACTTTCGGCTGCAATATACTCAGCCTCGGCTATACAAAGTGCAACAGAGTTTTGTTTCTTACTAGACCATGAAACAAGCATATTTCCAAGAAATTGACAAGATCCACTAGTGCTTTTTCTATCAACTTTGCTACCAGCATAATCAACATCTGAATAACCAATTAAGTTCAAAGATGTGTTTTTAGGATACCACAATCTAAGATTAGGTGTGTGCTTAAGGTACCTAAATATTCGTTTAACAGCAACAATATGTGATTCCTTTAGATTAGATTGAAATCGAGCACACAAACATACACTAAACATAATATCAGGCCTACTAGCAGTCAAGTAGAGCAATGAGCCTGTCATACTTCTATATAGCTTGGTATCTACTGAAATACCTTTCTCATCACTGTCAAGTTTTGTTGAAATATTCATAGGAGTGCCCAATGGTTTCGCATTTTTCAGCCCAAACTTCTTTAGTAGATTTTTGATGTACTTAGCTTGGTTAATGAAAATTCCTTCCTTTGATTGTTTGATTTGAAGTCCAAGAAAGTAATTGAGCTCACCCATCATGCTCATCTCAAACTCACCCTGTATACACTTAGCAAATTCTTTGCAAAGCTTTTCATTAGTAGAGCCAAATATAATGTCATCAACATAAATTTGCACAAGCAACATGTCATGATTTTTAACCTTTATAAAAAGAGTTGTATCAACTTTTCCTCTCGTAAAATCGTTTTCGGTTAAAAATTTGCTTAGCCTTTCATACCAGGCCCTTGGGGCTTGCTTTAAACCATATAGGGCTTTAGTAAGTTTGAAAACATGTTCTGGAAATATAGGATTTTCAAAACTAAGAGGTTGTTCAACATACACCTCTTCAGATATAAAACCATTCAAGAATGCACTCTTCATATCCATTTGATAAAATTTGAAATTCTTGAAACATGAGAATGCAAGCAACATTCTAATAGCTTCTAATCTAGCTACAGGTGCATATGTCTCATCAAAATCAATACCTTCTTCTTGACTATAGCCTTGAGCTACAAGTCTTGCTTTGTTTCTAGTAATGGTTCCAGATTCATCCATCTTGTTTCTGAACACCCATTTGGTTCCAATTACAGGATGATCTTTAGGTCTAGGAACAAGATTCCAAACCTTATTCCTTTCAAATTGGTTTAATTCTTCTTGCATGGCCATAATCCATGACTCATCATTTTTAGCATTTTGAAAACATTTTGGTTCTATTTGTGAAAGAAAAGCAAGATGATTACACACATTTCTAAGAGATGATCTTGTTCTTACCCCTTGTGATGGATCACCTAGTATTTGCTCTGTTGGATGGTTGTGGACAAATTTTCACTCCTTTGGCAATCCTTCATTCTCATTTTGTTGGCTTGAGGAGTCATCTTGATTTCCTTTGTCATGTGGTGAAGCTTCATTTTGAGTTTGATCAATGTTCATCTTATCCAAGTTCTTCTCCACATCATCTATATCATCATTCACAGCCTTTCTAGACAAAGAGTTTAGTTCATCAAAGGTAACATGAATTGATTCTTCAACAACTAAGGTTTTCTTATTGTAAACTCTATAAGCCTTGCTATGTGAGGAATATCCTAGAAAGATAGCTTCGTCAGATTTTGCATCAAATTTACCAAGGTTGTCCTTGTTATTATTCAACACAAAGCATTTACATCCAAAAGCTCTAAAACATGAAACATTTGGTTTCTTGTTTTTCCAAAGTTCGTATGGGGTTTTATTTAAAAATTTTATTACCAAAACTCTGTTTAACACATAGCAAGCTGTGTTAACAGCTTCAGCCCAAAAATATTTTGGCAAATTGTTTTCACAAAGCATTGTTCTCCCCATTTCTTTCGAAGTCCTGTTTTTCCTCTCAACAACTCCATTTTGTTGAGGAGTTCTAGGTGCTGAAAAATTATGTTCAAAACCATTTTCATCACAATATGTTTCAAAAGGTTTGCAATCAAACTCACCACCATGGTCAGTCCTAATTGTTGTGATTGTAAATCCTTTTTCGTTTTGAACCCTTTTACAAAATTTGGTAAAGAAAGCAATTGTTTCATCTTTGTGAGCTAGAAAGAATGTCTATGTAAACCTTGAGTAATCATCGACAATGACAAGAGCATATTATTTACCAGCTAAGCTTAGAGTTCTAGTTGGTCCAAACAAATCCATATGCAATAGTTGAAGTGGTCTAGAAGTAGAGAGCATGTTTGTAGATTTAAAAGACACTCTGGTTTGTTTTCCCATTTGACATGCATCACAAGTTGTCTTTTTCAAACTTGAGTTTGGGAAGACCATTTACTAACTCATTTTTCAAAATTTTTGAAATAATGCTCATACTAATATGGCCAAGCCTTCTATGCCACAACCAACTATCCTCTTTGCTCACAGCAGCAAGGCATTTGATCTTACAAGAAGATAATTCATTTAAGTTGAAAGTGTAAATATTGCCTTGTCTATGGCCAGTCAATATGATCTTGTTATCATTTATGTTTACTACATTACATTTAGATGATTCAAATACTACTTTGCAACCTTTGTCACACAATTGACTAATGCTTAACAGGTTGTGTTTAAGTCCTTTAACAAGTAGAACATTCTCAATAGAAGTTAAAGATTTTTTACCAATACTACCTCTACCGATGATCTTGTCTTTGCTATTATCTCCAAAAGTGACCAATCCTCCATCTTTTGGTGTGAGAGAAGTGAATTGAGTTTCATCTCCAGTCATATGTCTTGAACAACCACTGTCCAAGTACCATTGATCCTTTTTGGAATTGGCTTGAAGACACACCTACAAAATAAGCAACTCAACCTTTGACCTTTGGTACCCAAATCATCTTGGGTCCAGTGGAGTTAGTCTTCAATGTTCCTTTTGGAACCCAAGCTTTCTTGATAGCATGAGATTGTTGTATAAGGAAACATTGATTTGCAAAGTGACCTCTCTTATGACAATAAAAGCATGTGATTGGTGCTTTTGAAAACTTTTTATGTTTAAAAACATTGTAACCTATTCCAGCCTTGTCAAGAGAGCAATTTCGTTTTCCAAGCATAACATCAAGTTTATCTCTTCCATTGACACATTTAGAGAGCGATTTTTCTAAATCGGTAACTTTTTCTTTCAAAGCAGAGTTTTCATTTTTCAAAATGTCATTTTCATTTTGTAACTCTTTACTTTCTTCTGTGAGAGTGAATACCATATTCTTGAGAAGATTGTTTTTGATGCTGAGCTTTTTAAATTCAACCATCAAATCATCAAAAGCATCTTGCAATTCATTAAAAGAAAAATCAGAATTAGTTACCTCTGTTTCTTCTTCATGTGCCATAAGACATAGGTTGGCTACTTCATGAGTTTCAGATTCATCTAAGCTTGAATCCTCACTGTCACTCCATGTTGCAGCTAGAGCCTTCTTCCCTCTTTCTTTCTTTCCTTTCTTTTTCAGCTGGGGACACTCATTTCTTATGTGTCCTGACTTTTTGCATTCGTAGCATATAATGGTAAAATCCTTGTTGTTAGATTCACCCTTTGCTTCAATCTTCTTTCCTCCCTTCCACCTTGTTTTCATGAATCTCTTGAATTTTCTTGTGATGAGAGCAAGATCTTCCTCATCTTCTTCTTCACTTCCAGATTCATTTTCTGATGTGGTGGTCTTGAATGCAACAGACTTCTTTTTCTTGTCCTCTTCTTCTTGAGCATTCTGTTTTCGGGTTAGCTCATAAGTCATAAGAGAGCCAAGAAGCTCTTCAAGAGGTAGAGTGTTGAGGTCTTTAGCTTCCTGAATGGCTGCCACCTTTGCTTCCCATGTCTTTGGCAGTGATCTTAAGATTTTCCTCACCTGTTCACTGTTAGGATACACTTTTCCAAGAGACTTTAAACCATTTACAATGTCAGTGAATCTAGTGAACATCTCAGTTATAAACTCATTAGATTTCATTTTAAATAATTCATAATTATGCACAAGAATATTAATTTTTGGCTCCTTGACCTGATTGGTCTCTTCATGAGTTACTTCAAGTCTGTCCCAAATTTCTTTGGCAGATTCACAAGTAGAAATTCTATTAAACTCATTTGGATCTAATGCACAATATAAGATATTCATAGCCTTAGCATTAGATTGCATAAGCTTCATGTCATTCTCATCCTATTCATTTTCAGGTTTAGGGATAACTTCTCTTTCAATAACCTTGCTAGGAGTTTTAGGACCATTAACAATAATCATCCATAACTCATAGTCAACAGATTGAATATAAATTCTCATTATATTCTTCCAATAATTGTAGTTTGTACCATTAAACATTGGAGGTCTGTTGGTGGATTGACCCTCACCTAGAGAGTTTCCAAACATGGTTGCCATGGATCAACTCTAAGGATGTTAAGCCTTTAAACTAGAGTACTAGCTCTGATACCAATTGTTGGCCCAAGTAGGCAACCCAAGAGGGGGGGTGAATTGGGTTTTATAGAATTTATAACAAGAATTGCAACTAAAAATCGTTTATGTATTTTAGTAACAAATAATCAAAGTATATGTATCAAGCAAATGAAGTGTACATTAATACAAGTATTTGCAAACATGTATAATGAGCAAGTAAGCAAAACAGAGGCAGAAGATATATACACCAGATTTATAGAGGTTCCGCCAACCTTGCCTACGTCCTCTCTTCTTCGATCCTTTCGAAGGAATTCCACTATGCAATACTCCTTACACAGCTGCTGGTTGTGCCACGAGTGCCCAGCTCACTCTTACAAAAGCTTCTTCCCAAGCTTTCAAAACCCAAGAGATTTTGTCCAAGCTTCTCTTAAACTTACAAGTGTTTTTCCCAAGAACACTCAAACTTACAAGGTTACAAACCCACCCAAATGAGAATGAATGAAAATTATACAAAGAATGACTCTCCTAGTGAGTATATGAAGGAATACAACTCAATGGATAACTTTAAACACTCAGCAAAAATATGTGGCAGTGAGGTACAGGTGATTTTCAACTTCAAGCACTTGATATGAATGGTATGATTGCTCTCTTCTACTTCTTTGAAGCTGTATGTATCTCATATATATAGGTATGAATCGATTCTAGCCGTTGGAGAAGTATGGGAGAAGATTTGGTTGCATTTTTTGCCCATACCGTCTATCAGAAAACTAGCCATTACGGTCTAGGGGTCGACTCTTTTCACAATGAGTCGACTCTTTTTGCATTTCAGCAGATTTTTCAAGTCACTGTCCAAATGAGTCGACTCTTTTTGTCACAGGAGTCGACTCTTTTAAGCTGTCTGCAGAACTTTTGTTCTCTGTTGCAATGAGTCGACTCTTTTTGGCCAGGAGTCGACTCTTTTGAGTCTCCAGCACAAATCCAAGGCTCTGTTCGAATGAGTCGACTCTTTTTGCTTGAGGGGTCGACTCTTTTTACCAAAACCCATATTTTTGCAACTTTTCTTCATTCTTTTCCAAAGCTTCCAATCTCTTCAAGGATCATCTAAATAGGCTTTTTAAAGCTTGCAAACACTTCTTCAAAGTTAGATGACTCCAAGAATATCTTCAATCCATTCAAGGTGAATTTTCTTCATTTTCATCACTTGTAGAGCTCTTCCATCATCATAGCTTCATCCATTGATTCAAGTCTTCTTCAAGATCTTCAAGAGAGCTTCCATGACTTAGAATCTTCATTTCTTCAATCAACATGGCTTCTCCATGGACTTCAACAATTCTTCCAAGAAAGCTTTCCAAGTCTTGTGATTCCTTCCATGTCTTCAAGACATCTTTAAATCTTTGAAGAAAGCTTTTATGTTTTTGATATGGTCTCTTCTTTTTCTATTCTTGCAAGATATCTTCAAGTCCTCAAAGTTTTCAATCTTTTAAATCAAGACTTTGATCATTTTCATTCTTCTTTTTTGGATATCCATCATCTTCATTCTCTTATAAAATCACTATTGTTGAATATGCTATTCTTTCATGCTTATCAATCTTCAATCTAGGATTTTCATCAACTTGAGATTTCTTTTTCTTCTTATAATATCAGCTTTGTAGAATGCATCACTTCATCATGCTTTTCATTCTTTATACAAATCTTTGCATCATAAATCCACTATTATGATGAGCTTCAAGTCAAGATCTAATTAATAATTCATCTGCACACTAAGTAGAATTATTAGATCATTTAACCATGTTTTGTTATCATCAAAATCAAGGCATTGACTCAACAAAGAGTTGGTAGCAGTGAGTGATGAGGACGAGCAGGCGGAGGTGGGTGTTGACAGAGGACAGAGTGGTCAGGACCAGCAACAGGATTTGGGGGTTCGTAGAGGATTGAGAACCTGAAGGGCTCGAACATGTTTCACAGGGGGGCGTTTAGGGCGATCATTGTTCAGTAGGTTTCATTAGTATTATGTATTACTATTATCTATTGTATGCGTTTTACCCCCAGATACATGATATCGTTTTTATTTGCATGTATTATCTATTGTAGGTGGTATGACATCGCTTTCTATTTTTTTTAATAATTTTGTAGGGAACTCACCATACATAGGTATACATTAAATTTTAAGACAGGTACAATAGCAAAAAATCATATAACAAGTTTAATGTTATAACAAGTTTAAGGAAGCGAGCAAAACATATATATAAGGCTATGATATGGAATTTGGTGTTTAGGATGATCATTATTAGGGTTAGCGTTATGGTTGTGTTGTTACGAACATGATCCGTAAAGCTTATTTCTGTTTTTAAAGTTAGGGCTAGGAGTTATTTTGTTAGCGAAAAAAATTATATGCTACAAATTGTTATTTTCATTTAAGACAAT
Organism: Euryodendron excelsum; assembly: GCA_033060915.1. Lineage (NCBI taxonomy): Eukaryota > Viridiplantae > Streptophyta > Magnoliopsida > Ericales > Pentaphylacaceae > Euryodendron > Euryodendron excelsum. The sequence goes on along the minus strand of CM065393.1, from coordinate 6,841,631 downwards.
TACAACATTTAGGGGTTCTATGAATTTTCTGACATCACAAGAAATATAATTTCGTAAACAAACTATTTATGTTTCTTTAGCTATTATATAATAAAATTTTTAAAATAAAAAGAGCCTATATAAAACTTTCAAAGGCAAAAAAAAAAAAAAAAAATACACATGAATGAAAATTTAAAAAAAAAAAGTTCCTACATTAAATTTAATTATTTTACTCATTATTATTTTAATTATTTTACTCATTGTTATTTTTACTAAACTCTTACCACAATTTCGATTCTAATATTTTATTACTAATTACTAACACATTTTTAAATTTAATTATTTAATCATTATTATTTTTACTAAACTAATTTGTAACACATTTTTAAATTTAATTCTTTAATCATTATTATTTTTACTAAACTAATTTGTAACACATTTTTAAATTTAATTATTTAATCATTATTATTTTTACTAAATTAATTACTAACAAAATTTTAAATTTAATTATTTTAATAATTATTATTTTTACTAAACTCTTACAACAATTTTGATTTTATACATTTAAATAAAATTATTTTATTTTAAATAAAATATAAAATTAGTTATTTTAAAAAAAATATAGAAAGAATATAGAATTAATTAGAAGGGAGAAAAAAGAGTATAAAAGAAAATAAAAATTTTCAATTAGAAAAAAAAGAATATAAAATTAATTAAAAGAAGGATTAGTGGGATTGAAATATAAAATTAATTAAAAGGAAATTAGTTATGGGGGGGTTGTTATGGGAAAGGGTCATTTTTGGGGGGGGGGGGGGGGGGGGGGGGGGGATTTAAAAAAAAAAAAAACTCCTATTCACTTTTTCGTTTTGTCAGAAAACTCACCCTCTATCTGCTTTTTGTAAGAAAATTCACCCACCATCTGCGTTTTGTTCATAATTTTTCTGCGTTTTGTTCATAATTTTTTCGCAGCTTTATTCTCTTACAGAAAACGCATTTTAAGGTTGCATTTTCTCTTAAAACGCAACTCTAAATTGCGTTTTACATTATTTTGGGAAAAAAGTTTTCTAATTTATTTATTTTGGGAAAAACCCCATGAATAAGAGGGTTATTACAGTTGGGTCTCCAACTAGAATGAAAGACTTGCCTTTTGTTTTTCAAACACCAAAATAAGGGGTGTGTTCTCATTCTTAAATACTAGGCATGCATAAAGCATTCTAAAACATCCCGGCTAATTCTTAATTTTTTTTATAGAACAGTGTTTGATCATTGAATAGTAGGTTAAATCATGTACTATGAAAATGTAATCTACAACGATTCAACATAAGACTACTACCAATAGTTAGCTAATCAATATTAAATATGTACCAATAGTTACTTGAAAACACAGGTTTGCTGGTTATGATATTAAACGAGAATAACCAATTAGGATTAATCTAGTCTCCAAACCATGCTAATTTTTAGTTGTCAACATTACCCACTAAATTTGAAAAAAAAAAAAAAAAAGATCCTAAAAGAAAACATCACAATATCCAACTCATATAGATCCATATTTCTTATAAACATCTTGTTGTTGGCGAATATTAATTGTACCTATATGACAGATATTTGTCCTTCCCAATAGAGAAATTAAAGAGATTTGAACAAGAAATTACATAGTTTGGAATTTAAGGAAAAACTTTCTAAAATTATAGGAGAGATATTTAACAAAATTTAAAACAAGAATTGTAGTCTCTTTGAATTTGGGGTAAAACTATCCGCAATGCCATTAAGATTACCCAAGTTTTAATAAAGAAAAAGTTTCTAAATTTACAAATAGACCAACACTATTATGAGACATGAAATATTAGTAATTTAAGATTTAAAAAAAATTTTAAAAATTAGATATTAAATTTTTCAATATCAAAGACCTAACAACCAATTGTTATAAATTTAAAATACAGACAATAGATGATAGATAACACAACTTTCAACACTTGTAACAAACATAGAGGCATATACAATCACGCAAGCCATTTTTGTTATCATAATATAGTAAATAGTTGTCAACCCGTGCAATGCACGGGAGTAAAAATTATTCAAATCATAAATAATTAATTTAAAATTTATAATAATTAATTATACAATCGTATCATATCTTTAAAATATAAATAAATATTGACTTATATGGTATTTTATTTAATTATAATCACATCATATACAATCTGATATTATATATATCTTATCTATCTTACAAAACTAATCTTATATATATATATATATACATATATATATTTACAAAACTAATATATCGTATCATATCTCTAAAATATAAATAGATATAGATATATATAATGTTTTTTATTTAATTATAATAACTTTTTTTTTTATAGATATTAAGTTTAGAAAGAGTCCTAACAATATGATATATATATCTTATCTATATTACAAAAACTAATCTTATCTTATCTTATCTATATATATATATATATATATATATCTTACAAAACTATACAATAAGTTTAATAAAATAATAAATTCAATAGTTATCTAATAAATTACCCCTGTGACGTGGCATTTTAAAAGTATCTGAACATTTAAAACACCACATAAGAGAGAGACAAAATATAAGGATAAACACAACTTTTATATATATATATGTGTGTGTGTGTGTATTACACTTTCACATTCAAAAACCTAAGGGGTGATGCAATTAATTCTTCTTCAGCATTGGAGGTGGACCACAGTTGTAGTCGCAGGTGCAATATGACGGTTGATAGGGATAACACCGCCCTTCACCACCGGGGTGATTCGCAATACACCTTGCATTCCAGTATGCCTTGCTAACACAGTCTCCTATAACAGTGTGGCAATTCCTCTCCGGTGGTGGCGGAGCTGGCAGAGGTTCCAGTGGACCACAGTTGTAGTAGCATGTGCAGTATGAAGGGTTATCAACAACGATAACACAAACTCCCTGACCACCCGGGTATTTTGCACTACACCTTGCATTGCAGTCATGCCCACAATCTCCTATTATATCCTTGCATGTTGTTTCACCTTCCACTGTTGGCACTCGTATTAACATGAGAGAGAGAGAGAGAGAGAGAGAGAGAGAGAATATGTAACATGTAACTACAGATATGTCCACAATATATAAAGTATAGAAATATCCAACCCTTAAGTTCCATTTGAATATTTATTTTTTCTCATTAGCTTTCTCATCAAGAATATGTGCAAGAGGCAGTAAACCTGATTTGTCTACGAAAACCCCCATAAGAATGAGAAAAGTAGAAGAAATATTATTCTTTCGTAGTGGAAAGTGTGTGCCATAAAAGCCCCGTTTTGCACTCGTGTACGAATATTTTTTTTTTATATAGCTACCCACAAAAGGATCTAACTTTTATACTCTAGGATTTGTTTACTAATACTTTGTGTTACACACAAACACACAATGGTCCAATCATATATAGGAAGAGAGAGAGAGAGAGTCATATCTGCAGCCATAAAAAAGAGGAATAGAAGAAAACCAGTAGAGCCAAAGATTATAGCCATTTTCTAAGCTTGAATCCCTGGCCGAAAACTTCTCTACAACCTCCACTATCTCTCGGTTATTACAACTTTTGGTTGGGGAAATCCTGTCTCGGTACTTAAAGGAGTGAAAGGGAATTGGTACCCATATGGGAAGAAGACCAATGTGCCAATCAACCATGACCTGTAATTTAGAGGAATATGGACCTAAATTAGATGATCCAAAGCGTAACTTAGGGGATATTATTCGATGATCTTTGGGGTCAATGAAAATTAATAAGGCATGCTTAGAAGTAATTCTCTACCTTCTTAAACCATATTTGGCGAATAGTAATTGCCTTCCTTTTCAACTTGGAAGAATCTCCTTCGATCACTCTTTATTAAGAATCTTCTTCTCCTTCTTCTCATAATAAAATCCAATCCAGTAGTCAGATAGTACGTAATGTTCAGTATTCATTCTTATTAAATTATGACATTTAGTTCATTATGACATCACTAGCATGAATTTGTTTAAAATTTTGAGATTTTTAAGGAAATAAATTAGACATGACAAATTGTGATAGGCATGAATGTTGAAAAACTCCGTACTACTTAACTATTGGATTTTTTTCCGTTCTCTCTCTAGAACTTTCTTTTTTGTGAGGATTTCTTTTGAAAACTTTATATATTTCATTGAAATCGCTCAAGATTCTCCAATCATGCATTTATAACGGGTGAAGCGAATTAATAACCACGGGTGACTAGGTGTGTGTCCTACTCCTATTCTTTCTTAAATTATACCGCTTTCCATTTTGATTTGGGTTGCGATCATAGCTAAAGAGAAGCGGAAGAATAGTTACAAGAGAAGCAAAAGCGGAAACGTGGCTTAAAAAATTACCAAAAATGAGAAATGTTAGGTAATACAAAATTAAATATATAAAAAAATTAAAACAACAATATAAAGTATTTAGAATACTTTGCTGATCAGGTAAACTATTAATACTACATAATACCTATAAATTTTTATTAAAGAAGTTATATATTATTAAGTAACAAGATTTGAGAGTTTGAAACATACTAGAAATTAGATAAACAAGTTTCTAGAGAGTTACCACGATACTTTTTAAGAGTTTCTAACTTGTGTCTTTAAATTATGTTAGAGTTTCGGAAATGTCTCATAATCGTTTTTTATCAGTTTTTCTTCCAATTTCATAAGAGTTTCATATCTGTTCTAGAAATGAGTTTTTGGAAAGCGGTTTCCCCTCTTGAATAGAGTTTTCTAGTAATTATGATTGTGATTTGTTGAATGCATCATGCCACCATAAATTCATACAATGAGAGATTTAATTAATCATTTCTATTTTACGGACAAAAGCTAGCAGGTAAATTCTTCTTTTTTTTTTTTTTTTTGGACCTAAGTGGTGTCTTTCAATCTAGCTAACTCAGAAAGTATACCTTTTTTTAGGGCAAACGTAAAAAGGGATTCCAATTAACGATAATAAATTATTTTGAAGTTAGTACAATGACATGACTTTCTCTATTGTTTTTTTTTTTTTTTTGGTCTAATGATGATTGGCTGCACAATGGAAAGTAATTATCTTATCTATAAACTCGAGTGCAGATAAAAGTGGGATTTTGCTGATATTGTAGATTGTTGATGTAAGTACCAAAAGCTTTTATCAACAACATCTCATTTTCTCTGCTTCAGCAAATTAGATTTTTCTTTCGGGAAATTTTTACCTCCCCGGCCTACTAAATTTCCTTTTCATTATTCGAACTTTTGTAATGTCCAAGGAAATTACACTTTCAGCAACCAGCAACAGAGACTTAATTTTGTAGCGAAAGGTGTACTTCCTGCAACCATCATTGTTCTCGTCGCCAAAAGAGTATCTTCAGCAACGGAGGCTTAATTTTCTAGCCAAAAGGGGTACTTTCCGCAACGCAATTTTTTGTTCTCGTTGCTTAAAAAGCACTTTCCACGACGACATTTTGTTCTTGTCGCACAAAAATTAGGCGCCATAAAAAATTTCTCGCTATAAGAAGGGAGTTAATTTAAAAAAAAATTTTGGCAACAACTAGATCTGGTCGCGAAAATAAAAAAATTATAGCTGACAAGTTTTCTTATTGCCGAAAGTTGTGACCAGAAATAAAAGCCGTTTCTTCGTCGTTTTTTCCTCTCCCTATCAATACCGTTTCTTTCGCCCTCTCTATTTTTCTTCGTTATGTCTCTTTCACCTGTGTCTCTCTCCCTCTCAACTTCACACCACAACACAAACACTTTGTTCTTTCCCCGATTGCTAAGATCTATAAAGTTGCCGAACGCAACGAGTCTATTTATATACATACAGAATTACACACACACACACACGCATATATATATATATATATATGTATATATGCGTCTCTAGCCTTTATAACCTGAAGAGGGCTTGTGTCTTGTTGATCCCTTAGCTTCAAAATATTTTTTTTATTTCTTCCCTGTTTTGTTTTACAGGAATATTTTCAATCGATTTTGTTTCTAGTTTGGATGATGGACAATTGAATGTAAAAATATATTTGGAAAATTAATTGATTGATTTTCTTCATTGGGTACAGTGAAAAATACAACAGAAAAATTGAGATGTCTTTGGGTGTGGATTTCTTTCTCGTAGAGACACACGGGCAATTTATTTGGAAGGATTTACGAACAACGTAGAAGGTTTAGCCTTAGTTTTATCTCCATCAGCTATATTTATGCAAGTAAGATTTGTAGAACAAGGGTCTAATGTATTCCCCCGTTTGATACGATTGGTATGTAGGGCAATGGCATGAGGATAACCTGGGCGGGTGGGGGTTTGGTGTTGGGGGGTTTGTTGGGGGCGCGCATGAAGGAGCTGCATCTTTTTGTTTGCTTCAGCTGTGTCATCTAGGCGTAATAGTTTATGATTGGTTAGAAATTCCCTGGCTCCAGGGCTAAGGGCCTTTTCACTTCAACATGTCCTAAAGAAAATAGGTGTTTGGGGTTTTGTAGATTTTCCTAGGAAATACAGGTCCATTTGCTTCACGAGATTGGATCCTTCTAGATCTTACTATTCAAGGCTCCATGATATTGAACAGCCATCTACATATATACATTCCCCAATACACACTACTTCACTTATGCTTTCATTGCACTCCAAAAGTGCAATTATAACTCTTTAATTTGTACTTTATTAGCCTTAATTTAGGAGTTTATATGCCTCTTTAGTTAAATTTTAGTATTAACTAAGTGAATTTTGCTTTGTATAGATTTTGAGTTTAAATCGGATGATTTCGGGCACATTTTGTATGAAGGGAGAATGAGTTTACTGTTAAAGTACAAGCTGCTGAAGATGTAGTACAAGTTGTTAAAGCATGCAGAGCTTAAATTTTGAAAAGCCATATCTCTCAAACCGAAAATGCTACCGGGGTCCACAATATATGGATTTCATATAACTTTTTGAGATCTATACGAATACATCATTCGAACCCTCATGAAGGCGTTCAAACATTCGGAAAACTTCAAAAGCTGATTTTTAGCGTTTAAATCAAGTTAGCAAGGCGTTGGTTAGGCGTTCGAAAGCCTAGCTAACGCTTTGTGAATCTCTTTTTTTTTTTCAGCATATTTAAGACAATTTTGGCTAAAAATTTGGGAACCTCATCTTATTTTTAGAGTTTTTAAGATTTGTAGAAGTAGTTTTAGATAGAGAAACTCTAGATATCATTGTAATTATTCATTTTCATTGTTGTAGTAGTTTTAGAGAGAGAAACCCTTAGTTTATGCTTTGATGTGGCTAGATTTTAATACAAATTGTTTTGAATTCTTTAATTCCTTTTCAATTTCTCTAGTATTTTGCAATGGCGATGAGTAGCTAAGCTATTTCTTATGTTCAATTGAAAAGATCACTCAAGATCTTCAAGTCTTCAATGGAGGTCAATAGATCTTCAAAGTTGTATCTCTAATTTCTCTATTTCTTATCAATTGAGACTTAGATCCTTAGGAAAACCTAAGCTCTTGACTAAGTTTGGTAATCTCAATGCACAATCCTTAGATTGGTAATGGGTTTGCACAAATCAATGATATGAACCTATGGATCTTCAATAGAAAACTAATTCTAAGGCTAATTGATAATGAATTTCTAAATTCTATAGTCAAACCATTCTGAAACAAAGATCCATGAAGAGATTTTTTATTTGAGTTATAAAATCTCATTAATTACTTATAGAAATTGAGTGATTAGACAAATTGAATCCAAGACTTTCCCTCAATTGTTTTCAAACTAGTGTTAATTGCTTTCAATAGTAGATTAATACCACAAATCTCTTCATCAAATAGATTTTTGGTCCCATTTACTTAGGTTCAATCTATTTAGTTGTTATTCAATTCAAGTTAGATTAGTGTTCTTTAAGTATTGGTAGCCTATATTTGGCTTGGCGCTCGAGGAAATCGACTCCGATATACATCAGATTTATACTTCAATCACTACATTCATTCTCTTTCGAGGGCTTCACATACAAACATTTTTGGCGCGATTTAAGTTTTGGCGCCGTTGTTGGGGACCAAAGACACAAGGCGAGCACTAACAAACATTGGATTGAAGAGCGATTGGTGGATTGGATCTCCATCACATATACTACAACAAAGTGATCTTCGGCTAATGCCATGGGTAACTTCATTCCAATCCTTTTGTGTGATAGTACGGTAGATTTTGATTTTTGATTTTCTCCTTTATTTTAGGATTGTTTGGTTTGATTAGTTTTGAATGATTGTGAAATGGCATTGAGAACTCAATCGGTGGATAGTAATTGGTGACTTGCTCCAAAAACTAAAAAATGGAGTTAGTATCCCACAAGAGTACGGGGGTCGCAATGAAGTATAAATCAGAAGATCCGGTATCATTCTCTCCCAAGGGACCTAACCAAATATAGGCTCTAACACTCAACTCACACTAATCTAACTTAGGATTGAATTGCAATTATGTGGGAAATTAGATCTAAAATAAATGGACCGAAAATCTTTTGATTTTTGACGGGAGTTTTGGATTACTAAACTAGTGCAATAGAAATTAAAGTAATTAACTAGGAAATTAATATAAAGCAAATTGAAATTAAATTTAAAGCAATTAAAATAAAAAGTTTGAATATGATTGATTCAATCCAACAATTCACAACAAGAATTTCAATAGAGGATATTTATAACTCAAATCAAGAATCACATCGTGGATTCTTGATTCGAAATATTTTGATCATAAAACCTTAGATTCATATTTAGTTGAGTGTATGAATTAAAACAATTAATAGAATCATAGAAACAAACCCAAAAATATGCAAGATTTATACCAATTGTTGAATTGTGCATAAATATTGCTAAATGAGTTATGAATCTAAGTTTTCAAATAAATCCAACACTCAACCGAATAGAATAATCGAAATCTAAGAATAAAACTTTAAAGTTCATGAATCTCCATTGAAATACTTAAAGATCCTTGTCGAATCTTCACAATCACACCCAAGATAAATCTAACTACTTGAATTCATTATAAAAGCATGTAAAAATGTAAAGAAAGCATAAAGAGAATTAAATCTACAATTTACTTGAATATTAAAACTGTTTGGTTGCAAGGAAAGCGCAAGAAAGTGAAGAAAAATACATTATAATGAAAGAAAATTACAATTTCTACTCTACATTAACATTACAAACATAAATCTAAGCTAAAAATACATAAAAACATAAAAACCAACCTTGGAAGAGCTCTCCTGCCGCCCCTTGGCTACTACAAACCCTAAAAACTCCTCTCTTTTTCATGTTTTCGAACAAAACTTTTATACTCCAGATCTGTAATGACCGATCGATTAACACTGTTCACCGATTGAATAGTCACAATAGCGTTCGATCGGTCACTATTCACTGTTCACTGTTCACCAATCGATTGGCACTATTTACCGATCAAACGGCCGATTGAACGGTAAACCACTCACTCTGAAGTTTGCCAGACCGATCAAACGGTCACTATTCACTCAGCAACTTTGAAACTTGATTTTGACAATCTTAGAAGTCGATTCAACCGATGCACATTAGAGAACAAGTTGTAGCTCAAAAAGTTTTCTTTCTAATGGCATAAAATTCAACCCAATCGGACATTGGAGTAAAAAGATATGGCCAAATTACCGAGACAGGTTTGAATTTTCTTTGATTATTCTTTGTGTCTATTTGCCTTTATTAGCTTATATAACCTACAAAGCACATAAAAAACATAATTAAACAAATATCTAACTAAAATAAGATAATTAATTATGATATAAGTCTAACAAAGTACAAATTAAGAACTTATAATTACACTTTTAGGGTGTAATCAGTTGGTGGAAATTTATACGTGGAGATTGGAGAGTTTGGAAGGAAATTGGTGGTTGAGAATTGTGAGTTGACTTGTTAAGGCGCAAATAGCCAATTTGTTTGTACATTACATAATATTTTGTATTCATGACTCAACCGGCAGGCATTTAAAAATGAACCCCAATAGCCATTCCACTATGCTTGGTAGCTCATTTTCTCACACATCACCTCTACACATTGACATAGGCGTAATGAAATACTCTTTTTAATGGATTGAGACTAATGGTAATAGAAGCGTCGATGGTTATGATGGAGCGAAAGCACCTCCTCGTCGGTCTCTTAGAGACTACATTCGAGCTAATAAGAACATAATGCAAGCACTGTATTTCCGATCTCTTAGATATTGCATTTGAGCTAATGGCCAAAAGGACCCTTTTATACCAACTTACAATTCAGGGTGGTGTGATCAATTCAACCTTGTTAGGGGATATGAGAGAACATTTTTATCTCACTGTCTAGCCCCACCTCGACCATACCAAGACTCACTTAATACTATCAAGCATCACCACCAATTTAACACTACCAAGAGCATATTATATATGTATCACCACCCAATGAGTCTCTCGGGGAGGATCCCCAACTATCATCTCATGAATGGACAACTAGAGCTTTAGTCAACTTAAAGGGTCAACTGACTTTATTATTAGAAGCCTTGAATGTCCAAGAGACAACCACTAACCAAAAGAGCTTAAGTGAAACCCATCATGATCTTAACCCCAACTAAGAGCAAGTGCATCCCATCACTAACCTTAGGAATGGGGGCATTATAGATGAAACCATCCTTCCCTAAGAGTGTGAGTCTAGGGAAGAAGCTCTTAAGGTGAATGAGAAAATTATTAAAGATGAGAACAAGGAAGAGGAACCCGAGAGAGAAGAGCCCACGATTAAGGACTTCAAGCAAGAAGAGAGTAAGGATGGGAGAAAGGAGAAGTGTGAGGACAAGAATAAAGAAGAAATTAAAGAGAGAAAAGAACACTATAAGCACCCCACTTTTGTCAACTCGGCGATCTCTATCCTGACCGAACTCACTTTCAAACATTACATACACATTCAAGCCTGAATCGGCTTTTCAAACTCCAATCCAGTCAATCAATCACTCCTTGAGCCGACAAGGCCCAATCAAAGCCAAATGACCATATTGCCCCTAATGGGCCCCACCCAGCACATTCTTCGAGAAAGTACCTACATCCCCAAAACAGTAAGGTCACCCTTTAAATAAGTGTCCCCAGGCAGTCCGACATGCTCATAATGTCATTCAAGCCAACTTCGAACCAATTCCTATATTTTTCAATCCAAATGACTGTTTTGTCTCTGGCAAACCGGTCATCCTTTTCGAACACACCAGCTTTGAGTATCAAACTAGTAACTCTCGGGACACTCCCGAGTGCCCCTATCTCTTTTCTAGATGGGCCCTACAACCTGACCCCTTTCCAAATCGAACCGGAGCTTCCTAGAGCCACTTGTAGTGGAGCCTGACCAAAAAATGGCTAGGAGCCGTTAGAAGTGGCGCCCAGATCTTTGTCTTACAGCCCAAGGTCGAATCGAATCAAATCAAATCTCCAAAGCCTAGGGGAAGGAATATTTAGGGAATTAATGGCCAAGGGGATTAAGACCTAATTACAAGGACAATTAGAGGTTATGAAAAAGACAAGAAAATTCTAGGGAGCATCCAAGAAAAGAGGAAATTACACTATGGACATGTGTCACCCATTCATGCAATCTTGTATCTAAAAATACAGGGCCATTGAAATTAATGTGCTGCTAAATTTATAAGGGCAGGGGAAATTCGTTGGAAAGAGAATGAAAGAGGGGCTACCAAAGTGCAGCCAAGAGAAGGAAAGAGAGGGTGAGAAATAGAGGGAAATAGGGAAATTTTGCTAAAAAAGAGAGAAAATGGAGTGCTGCCTAAGTAGAGAGAGATAAAGATAGAAGAGCGCTTTAGTTGTAGGAAAGAAGGCTTGTGGAATCAAACAAAATGGTGGGAATTGGTTACATCCATGGGTGAGTGATAGGTGTTCGATAAAAGTCCAGTGTTGTGAATGAGGTATAGTGGTTTGATGTTGTAGTAGAATTAGAGAAGGAATGGAATTTGGCAAAGAGGGGGTGGGGCTGTGCTGATTTTAGGGCTGCCATGGGGAGCATAGCTACTATCTATGGCAACATTGTTCTAGAAATTTTATGGGGTTGTTTGGTTAGGTTTTAGAGAGGAAAGAGAAGAGAAAGAGGAGTTGTAGTACCCTGAACCCATTATTTTCCCTATTTATGTGTTTCTTTAAATGTTATATCATTTTAATGTGCATTTGGGTCAAGTTGACCAATTAAAAGCTATGTTGTAATTTAAGCCTATAGGGTGAGACACATGGGATTATTTCCTATGTGTATCATCTTATATGCACAAAACACACGCACCCATACACACACACGCGCACCCTACGAGTAGAAAGAGAGATGGAGGAGAAGAAGAGGAAAGAGAGGAGAAGGGAAGCTTGGAGAACTTCAATCCAAACCAAAAAAGACCATTTGAAAACTTGGACAAGCTTGAGGAAGGTAAGGTTCCACTCTCTCTCTAGAATTGTATATGTATTGGTATCTATCTTAGTGGATTGTCTTGGGTTTTTGCATATATGTACCTAGGGATGTTGTTGTTGAATTTGGTGGACCCGTTAGGTCCCAATTACTTAATTTGGAGAGCTTAAAGCTCATTTGTTGAAGATTGGGAGTGGTGGGTTGAAAATCTCCAAATATGTTAAATGTTATGGTTTTTTATTTCTTTTTTAGATCCCTTTGTTTTGATTGTTCTTTCTCCCTCATTTTGAGTTATTATCATCCTTGTGGGTTAATTTTTAAGCCCTAAGAGTATTGGGAAGGTTTGGTTGTGTTTGGAGGATTTTTGGTTGTGTTTTAATCGAACTTCGGGTGCTACCCAAAACAGGGCGTTCGAACTCCCAATATGGAGTTCGAACGGTACGAAATAAGTCTGGGAGTTTGAACTCCCTCGGGGGGAGTTCAAACGGTCAGAGAGGGGTTTTTTCCAATTTTCTTCTTGGAGTTTGAACTCCCATTTGGGCGTTCGAACTCTCAGTCCATTTTGCCTAGGCGTTCGAACTCCCCGGTTGGGTGTTCGAACGGTCTGTCAGCTCGGACACTATTTAGTAAAACAGACATAACTTTCTCTATAAAACTCGGATTGATGTACCGTTTAAAGCATTAGAAACTAGACTCATAGACCTTTGTACGCATATAAAATTTTTTCTCTAATTCCTTATAGATTGAGAGTTATAGAAGTTTAAAGTTAACCTAAAACTATGCCAAAAACCTTATTTTTTCTAAATGTTACCCCGTTCTTCGTGAGACCTAATTTCTTCACCCGAAATATGTTTTTAAGTCATTACCTATCAAATTAAAGGCCTTTAAGCCTATTTTCATATGGAACTAGCTTTGTGTGAGAATCCTTTGTTTGGGGTAGTTGGGACACAATGAGAGGAGCAATATTTCAAGTTTCATACTTCACCCTCAACCTTATATTCTCGTTTTACGTTAGGAGCCTTGCCCTAGAGTTAGTCTCCCCTTCCATGGTGAGAGTGAGGTGTTAGTGAGTTGAGGTCGAAGGATTTATGTGCTTAGTCTCGGTTTATACATTATTGCCTTGTCTTAGCATCCTGTATTAATGTTCCATGTTTCTATGTGAATTATGTGAAGGAACACCTCGTTTATCGCTCGTTCGACCGGAGAGAGGTGAGTAACGATATGACATGAGTAAAACTTATTACTCTCCAAATGCTTTCAAGTTCAATTACGTTTTATGCATTTCTTTTCATTTATTTTAATGTATCAATGATTACGTTCAAGTATGAATATCATGCTTTGAATTATGTATGAATCTTATCTATGATATGAACTACAACCTATAGACTATAACGTTCACATAAAGTAGATGTAAGATTCCTAACGTACGACTCTAACTCAAGATCTTTTCATGGCAAGACCCTAAAGTAGCAACGATGGTCCTACGGTAGGTGACACGAAATAATCTACCGTTATGTTGGGAGACGTCCCTTAACTTAAAAGTCTAGATGTGACCTTTATGGTTACTATAACTGAGCATAGCTCTTATGATTGACTTAAAAAGCCTATGTGTGACCTTTACAGTTACTATAACTGAGCATAGCTCTTATGATTGACTTAAAAAGCCTATGTGTGACCTTTACGGTTACTATAACTGAGCCTAGCTCTTATGATTGGCCTAAAACACTCTACGTGCTAATAACTGAGCATAGCTCTTAACGACTAAGCATTGTCTCACGATTGAGCCTTGCTCTCATGATTGGCTTAAAGTACTCTATGTTTCTAATGACTGAGTGTAGCTCTTAATGACTAAGCCTTGTCTCACGATTGAGCCCTGCTCTCATGGTTGGCTTAAAGCACTCTATGTTGCTAATAACTGAGCGTAGCTCTTAATGACTGAGCCTAGCTCTCATGGTTGGCCTAAAGAGCCTATACGTGACCTTCATGGTTACTATGTTGGCCTAAAGAGCCTATGCATGACCTTCACGGTTGCTATGTTGGCCTAAAGAACCTATGCATGACTTTCGCGGTTGCTATGTTGGCCTAAGGAGCCTATGCGTGACTTTTATGGTTACTATATTGGCCTAAGGAGCCTATGCGTGATCTTCATGGTTACTATGCTGTCCTAAAGAGCCTTATGCTTGACCCTTGTGGTTGCTATGATGCCCAATAGCAGAAAGACCTCTTGAGTGGGGTGAAGTGAGGGATATGTTGGCCTAAAAAGCCCTATGGTGACCTTTCTGGTTACTGATGCTGAGCCTAGCTCTAATGTTGGCCCAAAGAGCCCTACGGTGACCTTTACGGCTACTGATGTGGTGACCTTTATGGTTACTGATGCGGAGCCTAACTTTGATGTAAAGACATGACACTCTTATGTACTAAAACGAAAAATATGATTTATTCAAATGCTTCACGACAAGTTGCGTGTGTTTTTACAAGTATTAATGTCACAATATATATCTCCTTTCTACGATATTATGATATGCCTCACTGTATCATGCCATGGTATGCTTATGCCAAGCCACATTATGCCACACACGACCATGTTACGATTTACATCTCACGCCTATGATATTATGTTCAAATGATAAAATGTCTCAAGATGATGCTTATGCTACCTATGCTCTCATATCTACGCTTTATACGATTCCGAGAGTAATGATATAGATGTGTCTAAGGTTGTAAGATGAGCTAAGATGTACACTCACAAGTTATGATATATTATGCTAATAACAAGCTATATCACACTTTACTAGTTCATGCTACGATGTGACTGCCGCTCTTCTTCAGCATTATATTTTAGAAATGATGAAATCTTTTTATACAAAAGCCTATGCTCCAGGTGTCTTTAAGATTATACATATATGTTTCTAAGTTCGTGCCACTTATGCATAAATATACCTCTATTGTTATGTACATTAAATATAAATGTAGTTTATGGTATTTTATGCTCATGCATTATTGTTATTCACTAAGCATTAGCTTACGTTTTTTCAAATGATTTTCAGGTAGCCAATCCGGGAGGCCCTAAAGCGAGGCCATATGTGTATTTTGAGCTACGACCCACGGGCCCATGTTTTGTTATATGTTTAAGGGCTAGACCTCAATGTTTTGTAACGGTATAAATGTTATAACTGTAGTGAGCCTTGATTAGACTCATATGTATGTTATGATTTGGACTAGGCACAGCTCTGCCATGTATGACACAGATTATGATTTCAAGTTATCAAAAGTTTTATTTTTTGTAATTATACATCATTTTGAAATGATTATGCATAGGTGATCAACCAGTTTATGTAATACGCCCTTGGGTAACCTTACTACTGGTCGGTTATGTACCCTAAATCCGTATAGGCCGGGTTTTGGGACGTGACAGGAGTAGAGTATGCAAGTGTGTTAGAGAAAAGAAGGAGCTATTGTGACGAAGGTGGTTGCTGGCTACGCAAGGCTGTGGCTAATTACTGCAGCCAAAGTTGTTGGCAGTTATAAGAAGAAGAAAAAGGAATAAGAGAAAGAAACTACAGAGGAAAGATGAAAACAATGACAGAAAAGTAGATAAAAAGAAAGAAGGACTGCCGAAAGGTAGAGGGAGAAGAAGGGAAGAGAAAAGAGAGGAAGAAGAGGCTACGAAAAATAAGAGAGAAAGAGAGAAGAGTGGAAGAAAGGGAAGGAGCTGCCAAAAGCAACATGATGCTGTCAAACAAAAGGAGAAAGGGGAAAGAGAGAAGACACGGATGGGGGTTCAATCAAATAGCATATCAGCTAAGGTGAGGTATTATCTTCTATGTAACGAATTAATATGTAAATACATGCATATTAGATTTGGATTAATGACCAGGTAACCAAAAGCATGGTTGAGAAGTGAGAACCACGACTACCAAATTTTTTTGGAAAATATAAAAATAGGGCAATATTCTTCATCATTGCATGGTTACCATAGGATCAAGACCTTGACGTATAATTTATTTGTTTGGTTAATTACTCTGCATTTCATATTATATAAAGGTAAAGTTGCTGGAAATATTTTCCAAACATCACCTTCTTCAGCATTAACCAAAAATGAAATAAAATTATAAGAAATTTGAAACCTAGCTACCCATCATTGTCTGCTATTATAGATTATCTTCTGTTTAGTTAGCATGGAAATTAGAAAAGTTTATCAGAAGTATAAGTCCCAAAACAAATGTCCGGTACCATGATTCTTCCAAACAGACCACATTGGTGCATACCCCCAAAAGTTATGTAAGTATTAAAAGTCTCTAAAAACATTTGGACAAAATTTTAGCATGTTAAGAATGAGGTTTTTGAACTAAATATGACATGGGTAACACCAAAAGAGAGGAAATAGTGGAGTTGCATGTTGTTGCTCACAAATTGGGCATGGGCAGCGACTTTCAAACTCTATTTTCAAGGCCTAAACGAGGTCTAATCACAGTTTCGAGACCACAGTTGGAAAGAACACGAAAAATCCTTCACTTAGGTACAAATATTTGCCCAAAAAGGTTGATAATTGACTGAGAATATCAAATTTAAAGTTTGATTAAAAACTGGTGCGAACTCACCAAGTGCAATGGCTTTCAAGGCCCTTTCGGGAGATCAAATCTCCGTGAAACTAAATTCTGAGCATATGCCTAGATCAGGCTCAAAAAGGACCTTCAGTTTAGGCATGATTTTTGAATGGTTTGGTTGAGAAACGAAGGTGAAACAAGGCCTAAAATTCAAGGGTTGCTTAATTTCAAATCAAAGCAATCTGCTTAGAGGTGAAAGATGAAAAGCATCATGGGTCTTTAAAGTTGAGTGTCTCTATGATTTTCTAGGACGCATTAAAGTAGTTGTAAATTTGATGATTCAACACTAATCTTGAGGTGAATTAGAGTTGGAATAGAGAAAGGCAATTTTCGCTTCTTATTACTAAACATAGAGTGGATATTCTTAGTATTAAGTATTGGTAATGGTTCTTTTTACTCACATGCTTCAAGGTGACATTGATCTACTTGCTTACTAAATAGTTCGGTTGGTTTACTTTAAAAGAGTTTGTGGTAATTTGGATTTTGTGGTGGTCTTAACAGCATTATGGAACACAATTGAGGTAACCGGTTGTATACAAAATGCTCATCTCCAAACCTCCTTACAAAGAGTGTATTCCTATTATTCGTAAATTGAATCCTGTTTGACTATTCATGTCCGTTGTTTTACTCCATGCTCATGCGATTGTTGGTTCTATTAAGTTTCTTCTAGCACATCCTTAATTATCTTGTTCATTGTTAAACTCCATAATACTAATATTTTTTAATCGTTGAATTTTATTATGGCTAATCTTTCATGAAACTAATCAGTATATATTCAAACACACCCGTTAGCCTATTATTAAAAATGGTTATGGAATGACCCTACGATGTATTAGTTATGGAATTTGTGTATTATTGGCACGAGTGACTTTTGGCATAATATTGAGAAGGGCTAAGTATTAGGCTGTAATGAAGCCTTAGATTAATGACTAGAATATTGGAATGATTGATATCCATATTATGTTGTGATTTATTAACATCTTGTTAATCTCACCATTTGATCTTTTGAATTGATGTGACTAATTATCGAACTCTATTTTAACTGTCCTAAGTTGAGCACTTATACTCCTGTGTATTGTATATTTTCGAGTTTAATTTTATTTTTTAGATGGAAGCAAATTTGTTGCCAGTGGGGAAATTTGAAGTATTGATTTGCTTACATTGAAGGCTTAGTTTGGGAGTTGATGGAAACTGTATATTATAGAAAAACTTGTGGTTGATTGATTTTATTATATCGAAATTGTGGCAAATAAGTTATTATTCGGAAGACACAATGTGAAATTTATTGTAGAATGAAAATTACTATTCCTTTTAATGTATGTATATTTTTGGAGTCAGTTAAAGTCAAATATTTGGAAACATTTTTTTGGGAATTCATTTTGTATTGGCGACATGTTGAGGAAAGTTTAATTAGTTAATTTATTTAGTAACGATCCGAAAAACCCAAGTCGTTACATTATACACATAAAGTATACTAAGTTTTTTTAAATAGTTTTACAGATGAACGTTATTCAAGTATAGAGTTAAAAGATTTACCTAAATATATATTTTAATTAACGTATCAAAATTCAATTAATTTTCTATCACTATTAATTTATATTTTCTCAAAAAAACATCAAGTGTGATAAAATTGTTTTATTAGTTTGAATGACTATTTCTTAATACATATTAGACATATATAAGATCTCAAGTATTAGATGGATTGAATGAATAGCTAATAGTATTCCAAATTGAACTTTTTTTTATAATATATATTTATTTCATTTTAATCCTGCATATAGCTCTATAAACTTAATGTTGGAATTTACCTATTGTATTTACTTCCAATAAACAAAGATATAGTAAATTTGTAACTTAGTAGTCAGTACATAAATTGTTTTCTTGACATTTTTTCTCGTTATAACTATTATAATAGAAAAAAATATTGTTAACATGTTTAATCATTTAATATCATATTTTAAATACACGATCCAATAAAACTCTTTTTTGGTAAAAACTTATTTGAAAAATCAACTTATGATTCTACATTTATAGTCCGTGCATAGCATGAGTTTACTGCTAGTACATGCTTAAATGCTTGGCTTGATAAATTTGAGGAAAAAAAAAAGGCAAGTTAAGTTCAACATTACCAAGTCTAAGGTCAATAGAGATGAGAAACTATTGCCATTGATCTTACATAAACTTTTGCTTATAAATATGAGAATATTGGATGTACAACAAAAAAAAAAAAATAGAGAACTAACTTAACAAGTTTTAGTATGTTAATTAAAAATGGTAATCATACTAATTGGATAAAGAATTTCAAAGACAACTAGTATTGCTTCACAATTGTTAGTTTTCCTACTACAGCCACAAGCAAAGTTCTCCTTCATGTTTTGATCCAAATCACTTCAATGGATTTGGTTCAATAGCTTTATTTTCTAACTTGGCTGTGAGAGCTCTTATTCAAAATAATAGTAAAAAAATCATTTAGACATCATCTATAAATTTACCTTTTAATATTATTCTCAAATAAAAGAATATTATTTTAAGCTAAATAAAACCACGTTTTAAGTATTTATATTTAGAATACAAAAGAAATACAATGATTTATGTCATTTAGTAATTAAACAATAAGGAGAGTAAATGAAGATTTCACTGAAATTAAAACTTATTTGGACAAGATTTTTGGGCTTATTGGTCTTAGGCAAAGCTTATATGAATTCCTGATCCTCGAGGCTAAGCAGGACTCAACCTCACTTTTCCCTTCAGTTTTTGGGTTTTGCAATGTTGGTAGAAGACTTTCCATTTTGGGGTTAGTTTCGGTCTGTAATTTGCGTGCTTGATACATTCAGATGACCCAATGAGTCACACAATGAGAATGGGCTACTTAGCACTATCTTTTATTTTTTTTTATTGTATTTGATTGTCATTTTATCCTATTGTTTTGAGCAGTGTTAACCTTTTCATTAAGTTCTGTTGCCAGTTCTATTTTAGTGAGTAGTTAATTATTCGGCCGTGACTTCAGTTGGGGGAGGTTTGTAACTAAGTGAGAGTGAACCATAGTTGTGAAAGGGAAGTGGAAGTGGCAAATGATATGAGAAATAAAAGCGTAAAACGTGGTCTAAAAAATGATAAAAAAAAATAAAAAATGCTAGGTAATATAAAATTAAATTATTAAATACTCATAAAAAATTATAAAATATTTAGAATACTTTTATAATTGAGTAAAATGCTAATACTATATAACATCTATAAAGCTTTATTAAAATGTATTTATTATTACTAAACACTAAGATTTGAGAGTGTGAAAATATTAAAAATTATAAATTAAAAAACGAGTTTTTAGAGAGTTGTCATGATATCTTTTAAGAATTTCAAAGAAGTTTTTTTAGATTATGTTAGAGTTTTGGAAACATCTTGAAATTAATTCTTAAAGTTTTTTTTTTGAAATTACAAAAGAGTTAGCAGATCTCCCCTCTCAAAAAAAGTTTCTTGGTAACTATTGAGCGAAGCACGTGTTGGGTAATTAATCCTGCCCAGCCCTTATATTTTAGGGCATGGGCTTCACTTCTAGGCTTTAAGGGCCAGTCTTGGACATACTTTTAAGTCCATTCAATTTGTGAGCAAAGCTTGGGAAGATAGTGTGAGTCCTGGACTGGACCAGCCTGACCCGACAAGTATATACAAGTCCATGATATGTGCAGCAGTACAATTATATTGTTACTTATTTATTTCAAGGCTAGAAAATAAATATTATTAATTGTTCAAAGTGTGAAGCAAGCTCTAAAATTAAAATCTTTTGTTTAGTTCGATGCACTAACACCAACTAGGCTACTAAGTGATTGGTGTTATTGATTGCAATTATTTTAATTTAAAAAAGACCATGCAAACGGGGCTTGGGATTAAGATTTTAAGCCCAATATCCAATTTGGGTGGACTCGCCGACCAAATATTTTATTGCAATGTTCTTGACCTGGCCCACCCACAGCCATCCGTACTTGTTAGCAACTAGACCGGCCAATTCGGTTCAATGTAGATCATGCTATTTTCAAATGCCAATAACATTAACTTTAGTACTATATCATATTTTTTGGGCACAGTAGCTTATATACATATTGGCAGCCACTGAGGTAAGATTCCACATCGGGGAACTATATGCAAGAATTTCATAAATAAGTTCAGAAGCTAATCACAAAACGATATTCTCTATTTAATGAATGGGGAGCCTTCTTGGCCACATGCAATATAGATATGTATATGTGTGTGTGTCTACATGGCACTAAATTTGTTAATGAGTTTAAAATATATTAAATTTTATTACAACGGTTGAATATATTGAATCAACGATTATGAACCTAAACTTTTAGTAGTTTGATGTCCGGTTTAATTCTGATTGAGTATATTGGCAATAATGACTTTTGGTATTTGGGTAGAGAACTCAATGATACATTATGGTTGCTATGGAACTGCTTTGCAAGTTGTTAAACCGTCATATTATTAAGATTTTCTTTTTAATACTCTCATCTCATCTTTGTTATTTCCTTGTTTCATTTTTGATTTTATTTTGTGCTAGGCCTGGTTGATTCTGCACTGATGTGTAGCCCAAGCCTCACAACCGTTCCTCAAATGCACCATTAGGCTTTCTTAATCACTTTATTATTTAATTTGGTGGTTTCCATTCAATAATAATTAAATTACAGTACAACCGAACTTCTCTTTTATTATGAAAAAGCACCATTTGGTTTTCCGGAAAAAAGGAGACATTTTTTTAGCAGGTTACCAAATAGTCCAGCTAAGGGTTTTTTTTTATTTTTTTAAAAGTTAGCTTATTCATTATTTTTATTTTAAGTAGTTTATTTGACCAAAAACGTTGTTTCCCAGTGAGCCTCATTTCACTATTACCCCTAACATTGGAGAATTATTTTTAGACAAATTTAGTTTCAATCATGCAAATTTTCATCAGACTTCACCCACTAAAATAATGATTATTTGTCTTAGACGTTATTGTTTGCTATTCATTTTATGGTACTCTTCAAGACTCAAATGTTCAATTGGATTTCTTTTACATTCTCTAAACTATTTGAAACAAATGCAAGTAGCAGATAGTAAGAAATTAGGATAAAGACTTATTGAGTTGAAAGGAGATGAGTTAAAAAGAGGAATAGAGAGGGATAGACTACTCTGGTTCTAAAAATTTGATGATGATCCCTGAATTTTCTTTTAACTCCATTTAGAATAAATGATAAAGAAAATAAATCTCTATATATTATGCATTTTTACAGATAGGAATTATGTTTCATGCTTAGGGTACTAAAAAGTTGTGTTTTGAAACCTCAAGTATTACCAAGAAACCAACATTGATGTTTCCTATCTTTTTTGGGTGTATGACCAGCTTGTGGGCATCTCGACTAATTTTAAAATTTGTGTATTTCCCCCCCCCCTCCCGTCTTACACAAATTAATTAATTACCAGGTCAAAAGTCTTGAGAGTTGCCTCGTAGAGTTGATAGTACCTAAGAAATATCGAGCCTGAGACTTTAGAAGAATGAGACCCGTAGACTCCAAGTCTTAACCACCAGACTAACCCTTGGTGTTAGTCTTTTTTCATTTTTGCTACAAGGTGTCATTGCCTTTAATATATTACTTTCTCAATTTCGTACAGGTTCATTGTCTACACGAACTTTGTAAACTTGATGTATTAATTATATGAATGATGACTAACCACGAGAATGCATGAGGAGGTTCGAACATGAGACCTTTTACTTACTATAAAAACCAATTGACTATCGAGCAAATACTGCTTTACGTTAACATAATAGTGAACAACACAGAATGGCTCAGGGGCCACTTAACTCTCATATTAAATATAAAGTTTTAAGTTCGATCTCTTTTCATATCTCATGTGACCATCCATTATTCATATAATATATAAGGTTTACATAGTTTGTGTGGACTTTACAAACTCGAAAAAATGATCGGTTGAAGCTTGAACATCTTTTCCAAAAAAAACAATTGAAAGTTCAAGACCACTAAAAAAATGGAGCCATTAAAAATACCATTTAAGTACATCGTTGTCATTTGTGTTTACAAGGAAGATTGTTCAATTTGATAAAATATTAATTAATTTTTTTTTTTTTTTTTTTTTTGTGGTACAAGGGAAAGGGGAAGGAGATGGAGCCGGTAAGGTTCAAACCTTTCACAAATAGACAGGTCCATAGGGCTCACCCATTGAACCAGACCTATTGCTCATATTAATTAATTGTTGGACTGACCCAAGTCACCAAACGCAGAAGCGCAAGAGTTTTTCATAATTTTTATAATAATTGTCTTGGGTTTGTGTTGATCTTTTAATTCTTATTATTGATTGATCAAAATGTATTGTGAGTCATGGGATTAATATTCTGTCCAAACCCTTAAATATTCTTGAGATTAATATTCTTTTTGTTTATCTTATTATATATACAAATGTAGTTAAACTTTTCCTAGACTTTCAAAATTTCAATCCTAATTTTTCAAAAATCCTAAAAAACCTAGAGTGTCATGTGACACCTCTATCCTCTCAAAGCTCTCAGATCACTCTCCTCTTCTTATTCTATTACACCTAAGAGTTCTATTTATTTATTTTTTAAAATTAATAAAAAGTCCTAAAAGATCTCTCTATTATCCCCGGTACAAATGTATATTCCATCAAAATTCTACCCCTAAAATCTCTCTAATTCAAATTTTCTCTTTTATCCTTCTGGCTTAAGTTACATTTCCATCAAAAGCCAACTCCAATAGTTACTCTTAGATTCCTAAAATCTCTCTAATTCCAAATCGTTCGTAAAATCCCTCTCTAATCCTATCAGATTCTATGAATTTTCAAAATCTAATTGGTCTGTAATTCTGATTCTAACTCTCTATTTGAAAAACCAATGAAGAACAGAAACAATGAGAAAGTCTCTTCTTAATGGATTCACATTCGCTCCCTCGATCTGATTCTTCTTCCTCGGTTATGCTTTTCATGAACAGGTCTCTCTCTCCCTCTCTCCAATTCTTACTAAATTTTAAATTTTCGAATTCAATCCATTTGTGAAAGCAATTTAGAGTATTGATTATTTGTTAGAAAGATAAGTGCTTTTGCAGATTCTATGTAAACTTGTATGTACATGTTTATATATCTATACTAAATGGTTTTCAAGTTATCTGTTCCAGAAGCCTTACCAATATAAGGACCAGGTTTACACAATCCATGAAGTGATCCAGTGTAAGAGATTTGCATCTATAATTTTTAATCTTATTGCAGAGGCTGGTGCTGCGGAAAAATCTTTAATCGCTTGCATATTCAGTCTAAGTTTTTTGTTAAAAAATGTATTGGTTATATCTTCAATCATCAACAATCTAGCAAAAGATAGGAATCATCTTATTTGTCGAATTTTGATGAACCAAGACGAAGTAACACCTCTATTTGTACTACCATCATAGTTAATTTTATTTCTTTCTTTTTTCTGTTGGACAAATATGATTGGGAGCAGAGAGCAACTACAGAGATGCACTAAAAGGGAGATAAACAAAAAAAAAAAAAAAAAGTGTCCAGCCCTCTCCCTGTACTGCTTCCACTGAGGTCTTCTGCAATACTAGAAAAGGGATATCAGAAGCACCCAAAGAGCCAGAAAAACATAATTTAGAAGCCCATCTCGCCATCTCACTGGCAACTCCATTAGTTGTTTGAGGCACATAAGCAATGCTCCAATCAGTCCTGGATGATGCATAAGTTATTTCGATTATTTATTTTTATCATTATTATTATTGATTTAGTGCTCAAGCATTCATTTTACATGATGAAGCATCAATATTAATTCAGTAGGTACTAAAATATTTAACAGGTTGTGGTCTTTTCTTCTATAAAAAAGTTGATCAGAGTTTAAAATGCTTCAATGACTTGACAATTGTTTAAACCTTTTTTAGTTGTTGTGAGAATGATGCTCAAGGAATTCAAACAGAATGGAATGGTGCCTTTGAAACTATGGGTTTTGCTTTTAAGGATGACTGACTTACAATTATGCTTTGTTGAGCAAACCTAACTGTATTGTTTTGGTGAGAATTGACAAATATTTTATGTGTATTAGGCCATTTTATACATGTGTTATCTGTTTTCGTTGTACGTGAAGTACCCAAAACATTTACGTCTTGGATTCTACGCGTTCTTTCTCTCTAGCAATTTTGGTTTAAAGGTTTATGATTTAAAACATTACATTGACACATTTTTAAATTAAAATGTGTTGTTTTATTAATTTTTAATTTTATTTTTAAGGTAACACTGTGCGATTAGGGATAGATTTTAGAAATGGACCTTGGTGGAGTTAGTGAGAGATTTTAGGAATCGATTAGAGGGAGAATGTAGTGGTATTAAGGATATCTTAACATATGTGCACATTTTTCATGGGAGATTTAGTAATCAATTACAGAGTATTTTAGGGTGGGTCTTGAAGAGAAATTTTAAAAATGGGATTATCTAACCAAGAGTAATTTTATATTTTTTTAAATGTTTTTTCAAGTTTTTAGGAATTTTTTGATCAATCATACTAGAAATCAAACTTTTATTGCATTAAATTGGGCTAAGACTTTTATGCTAACAAAAACCTAACAATGTCTAATATGATCAGGAACCATCGAAATTTTGAAATGCTCAACATGGTTTTACGGCCTATTAGGATTTGGCTGTAAATTTTAATCATGAGATTACTTCATATTAATTCAATTTAGTATGAAATTTTAAGAAAGAAGAAATTACAAGTGTTATGTTATTAAAATGAAAAGCAACGCTATTAACACATTGAGGTTCTACATATTATTAACGCTACCAACCCCAGGATTAATATTCTGTCCCCCACTCAAATCCATTAAATTTAGAAGATTCTCTCTCTCTGTCTCTCTCTCTCTCTCAAAATACCCTACACAAAATAAATTCTCCAATGCTTCATCATAAAAGACCTCTCATCTAGCCCAAGGTCAGGAATATAAAATTGTTGGGTCATAATATCAATTTAATTATATTCACATTATTATTTTATTTTTAAAAAATTAATAAATTTACAGTCTAAAAAATGCTGCATCTACGGCATCTCTCGAACAATATAGTAGTAACAGCAACCTTGTAGATCCCACCATCATAATTGTGTACTATTGCAACTCCCTCTTTTTTAATTTATTATGTTTGAATTTAGAATTATGAATTATGGGTCAGATCACTGATCTGGGTCAGATTGTTTGACCCATGACTTATTAAAAGCTAGCTGGTTTGGACTTGATCCTAATGTCTGCTGCTGCATGGCACACCTCTGCTGACTATGTCAGCCATGCCAAATGCCATGACTATATATACATTGTACACATATATTTACAAATATATATACATATATAAATACACACATTTATATATATATATATATATGTATATATATGTGTGTATATATAGTATATATGTTGATTCTTGTAATAAACTGGCTGTTGTTAATAATAGTAATTGATGTGAGTAACGAATGGGTCATTTGCCCCTTGAGAAGCTAGCTGTTTGCACATGGCTTAGCTAGCATTTGAGGTTTTGGAATGAAGAAGCTGATCACATTGTACTGATCCAGCTGCCATGGCAAGTGGGTGCTATTTTAATCCAAATCACATGGCAAGATAGTTGTCTGTTTATATATATAAGTATTGCTAGTTAAGTAACTAACATGCATCTTGACTTCATAATTGTGAATGTTCAAGTCTCTCTGATGATGCAAAACTTACCTGTGAGCAACCTCTCTTGTCATTTTTATGCAGTTTAACTAGTGACCTTTATTTTATGCAGTCGTGAGCCACGTCGAAAAATGATTTTTATGCAGTTTAATAAATAAGGGTTAATTATACTTGCATACTAAATCCTACTTCATGCCCTTTATTTTTATTTGGAACAATTAAGGTCTTACCATAGTTGTCAATATCATACCAGTCAGTATACTATTTTTTTTATCAGTACGTTACGTATATACCGGTATCAGTGCAATACCAAATATCTCTTGGATTTATCGCTAAAAATATTATATACTTATAAAAAAATATTTATTTATAAAATATTTACTTATAAAATTTGACATTACTCCTAATAAATATTTTTCAACTTTAAATCATTTTAACATAACATAAACATGTTATTCAACCCAAATATAAATTTAAAAATACTTTAAAAAACATATTATTATCTAGTAGATGTCCAATATAAGTTTTAATAGACATTTATTATAAAAATATAATTAAATTAAATTATTTTAAAATAATTAACATAAAATTCGGTATCGTCTGATAAATCCGGTATTGGTCGGTACAGCCCGGTACCACCAGTACCGCCCAGTATTGACCGGTATTGGCCAGTACTTTGACCGGTATGGGACTCACCTTTATTGATACTATTTTATGACCAGTACGGTACGAGATTGATAAGTATGACGCATATGGTACGAGATTAATAACTATATCTATAACACTTCTAATTTGTTGTAATGTCAACTTTTTGTTAACTTTCATTTGAAAAATAAAAGAAAAGTTCTTATGTAACAAGCACATGACTTATTTGAAAGGTTAAAGTTACAAAATCCAATCCTTGCTCGTTCAAAGATTCTCAAGTATTGCATGTAAATCGAATTGAGACTTTTACAAGAAATTTAATTACATTATATACCTTGCAAAAAATTATTGGACTCGTGATTTTAAAATGTAATTTGGTGTAAAGTGCATGAGTAACAAGTGTAACTAAGACATGAGAGAGAGAGAGGGAGGTTAACAGAAAGCATTTTAGAGAAATAAAAAATTTTGAGCAATAGAAAGGAAAAGGCCGATAAAAAGCAATTTCAATATTTTCTTTTTTGACAATAATTTTGGAGAATGAAGGATTTAAATGTAAAGATCATAAGCAGTCAACTAGCCGAAGAATTATTTTGGTATGAGTTACTTGTAGAAAGTGAATTTTCTAGTGAATATTTGTAGTTTATATGCTTAAAAAATTTGGAGAAGAAGTAAATAAAGATTTAAAAAAAAATTGTCTAATGTTGAATTGTTTGATTAGTTTACTACAAATTTTGGTAGCCACACACATTTGTATGATACATACATTGTACCGGCACTTTGTGTACACTGGTTAGGTTTAAGAAAGAAGGTTTTGCTAGAACAAATCTAAGGATTTTAGGATAAGATGCCTCCTTTGAGCGTTTTGTGGGTTTTAGCCTGTTTGGAAATTAAGAAAGGAAAAGAAAGTGGGAAAATATTGGAAGAAAAGTAATTTGAATTTTTTCCTTACCTCTAAAGCTAGAAACCAAATATAGCTTTGAGCAAAAATGAGGCAACCCCTTGTGGTTCAAAATTAAATACACAGCCACCTTATGGTTTGAACTTATCTACAAAAGTAAATGAAATCATGATAAATTTAATAAAATAATAAAAATAACCCTACGAAGGACAACACTTTATTTTAACATAAAGAGGCAAAATCGTCTTTTTAATGTTCTATTTTTAGAAAGATGAAATGATGAAAATATTCGTGTGATAGAATTGACGTTAACTCTAACAGTTTTTATTCATTTTACAGGAAAATCCAAACCATAGGTAGGTTATGTGAAATCACAGGGATCATTTGATTTTCACTCAAATCATACCAATATAGTTTTTTTTTTTATGTATAATAATTTATTGAAGTCCTTTTTTTTCTTTTCTTTGTACCAAAAAAAAAAAAAACTAGAATACAAAAGTCATACCCATTTCCATCATAAACCTTTTAAAATTTCTCTATCAACTCGATTCTTTTTCAATCATAAAAAAAAAAAAAAAAAAACAGCATTGACTTCATTCTCAACTTATGCTCTTTAACATATTGCAATTTTGAACTAGCACTTTGTCTTCTTTTGGTTTGTCATCTTTCTATTTTCAGCATTGGTTTGTCCTATGATTGTGTATGAAGTTCAACTAGCTTGCATTTTCATTTGCATGATGCATTTTTCTTTTCATTGGTATTTTTTTTACAGATACTTGTCACATTTTAGGACAATTATTTTTTAGTGGATGAGTTTTGTATAGGGGTAAATTTGCTCTATCCAGACTTGGGAATCACGAGTTTAAAACACAAAAATAGTCTTTTACCACACACGGTAAACCCTTTTTCAATATGTAGTGGTGAGAAACTCATCTACTAGACCACACAATCACAATACTATTTTGTGGTGTGATTATAATGTAGAACAACCAAACAAAAATTTATTTTCTAAAGAAAATAAAGCAAAAGAGGAAAAAAACAAAAAAACTTATTCCTCCTCCAAATGAAACATCTAATACATTCCTCTAAGCCGCCTTGCAATTTCTTCCCACCACCCCCAACAAGAAAACATAATAGTAACAATAATTTTAACACCCTCATGTCCCAAAAAACTGGTCAATGGATTGAACGACTATCTTTCTAGTTGTGTTCCATGTTACAACCAACTGTTAGAATCTTGACCGCTAATCTAAAGCCATTACTGCCTCTTGTGCCGCAGAAACATATCGTCTACGCCTTTATGCAGGTCAACAATGGAAGACAATATTTCAATGATAGGGTAATTTTAATTGTTGCCACTCAAATTTATAGTCCATAAATTAATGGATACTACATTTTTGCCCCCCCCCCTTTTTCCCAGGTGACGAAACGTGGCTAAGGCAGGCCCTCGTAAAAATCAAATATTCATTCTGAATTTTCAATGGCTATGGATATAAGTTTGACGATTCAAAAACAAAATAAAAAAATCAAATCAATAACATGTTAAAGAGCATAGAACTTGGCGTATGTAACTCGTGTACACACCTTTCAGGGTGTTTTTGTCATTTAATTACTTGATTTTCTAACTCTTCCTCAAAAAAATGGCCACTTATTGTGGCGCAATCAGGAACCTTTTTTTGGAGTGCTGAAATAAGACACAGTTTTTTCACTTATTGGTATAATTACTATATTTTAATTTTTTGCATACATGTTTTAAATTCAAGCACTAAAAATATATTAGAACGCAAGACTAAATTTTTTTACAAAAAATAAACCCAACTTCTATTCAACATTAGAAAAAAAATGAAAAAGGACATTAATTGTTTCTTAGAAAAAAAATTAGATAGAAGCCACAGTCTACTACATAAAATTTTTAAAAAATTTAAATATATTAGAGGGTTAAGAAATGTTTTAAATTATGGGAGTGCCAATAGAATAGTTAATTATTAAATTTATACATTTATATACTGTATATAAGACGGTTTGATGAAAGCTGAGGATGGCACGACACTTCCTACAAGCATAGTTTTGTCCTGGGGCCCACTTGTGGTTTGTTTATTTATTATAAGATGAGTAACCTAACTCTTTTTTTAGCTTTTGGTTTTGTGAATTCTAATTTTTAAACTTTTTACTAGATTCACACAAGCTAATTTATTGTGGTGATTTAATTACAAAATGAGTAATCCAACTCTCTTATGGGTTTTGGTTTCTGATTTCTAATTAGTTAAATCAAAGGGGAAAAAAAAACATGTCAGGCTTCAACTAATAGTATATTGATTTAAAAATTTAACTTTAAATGATTTTATATAATGGAACGTCTGCCCCGATTTATATGAAGATCAAGTGCACAAACAACAATCTATGAATGATTGTACTTGTCAAGAATTTATGAATAGCTATATGTGGTTGACAACTTTTTCCTTTACAAAATTTTACAAAAATTAATTACAATTTTGAATTATCCCTTATTTAACTTGTTGGCTTGAATCAGCTTTTTTATTATCTTTTATTTTTTTCTAACTTTTACTTTTTAATTTTCAAAAAAATTTAAAAAAGAAGAAGATAAAACTCCGATTAAAAATATAATAATAAAGAAAGCTCATCAAAATGCCGGTAAAAGCTGATCCAAACGAGTCGGGTTGGGTGTAGAGCAGTAAATATTTGCTGCATTGAGGGTTAATGGCACGCTTAAATCGTATATACCTCGTATCCATTTGCAGTTGGTAGAGCCACGCGCCTCTTGAATGCTGTGGCATGCACACGATTATTTGTTTTTTATTTGCAATTGCAAGGCCTCATGCCTGCTCTCTCTTTCTCATCATTGACATCAATGGTGATCAAATTTTATTGGAAGACTGAATTAAGCATTATATTTGAGATTTGATAATGTTTATTTGTTATTTACATTGATGAAAACAATTTATGATATTATTGCTTTAACTAGTGAATTAATAAAAATAATATACAAAAATTTTACCAAAATTATATGGCAATAATATTTTTAAAATTATCAGTCAAAAACACCAATATTTTGACTTGAGATTAAAGTACAACAAAGAGGCGTATCTAAATAAATAAATAAATAATTCTATGTATATAACAGTACTCATTCCATAATGGTGGTAATGTTGTTCTTCAATTCGTATAATTCATTTGTAATCAAATATAATAATAATAATAATAATAATAATAATAATAATAATAATAATAATAATTTGATTGCAAATGAGTTATTGTCTATTTAGATAAAATAAAAAAAAAGAATTGCTAAACTCAGTACCATCATAGTTACAACCCTCCATTTTGTATCATAGGCCACATTTGAGCGTGAATACAATGAACACAACCACTGTATTCAATTTAAATGTTTCTTCCAAATAGTGGGAAGACATCTAAGAATGTCAAATATTAAAAACAACCTCCCTAGTCTCTCCCTTGTGGGAGTTTTATTTAATTCTTTTTTTAAATAATAAAGAGCGTTTTGTGAAAATCCTAACTTATTAAATCTTCAAGTCCATGTTTGGATCTTGGCTTGATAAATTGAATTTTCATTGACAATATTTGACTAACAAAAAAACAAAAATAGCAAAACAAAAGTTCAAACTATTGACCAATTTAAGTAATAGAGAAATCAACCAATCATATATATCCAAGATAATATAGCTTGCAAGAAAATAAAAATTTCTTCTTCTCAATATCATACATCAAAAATTAATATTCTTGAAAGACCAAAAAAATTTATTGACAAAAGCTCGTAATTTTTCAATATAAAACACAAAAAAATATGCATGGTATATTCTTATTTGTAGATACCTTCTAATCCTTTTCTTTATTGCTAATCAATTCATATTGCTGATAATTCCTGTGCAATAAACATGCATGTATATTCATATGTATTTTTCTATTCTAGTAATTTATAATACTGTAATAGGATTGTCTCAAAATTTGAAACGAAGTTAATTTCAGAAAATATTGTTAATTATTTTGTATTATTACGTTATAGGATAGTGTTATATATATATATATATATATATAAAAGATGGTCAATTGTACCTGCAAAAATCTACAATGTTAAACCTTTACTCTAAATCTGGATTGTCTAGGTTGGAGTCATAAAACATCTAAAATATGGAGTCCATAAAAACTAATTAAACAGGAAATATATTGTGACTCAATAAGCATACGTATAAACTACTAAAGAAAACGTTTTGTGATTTGGCTTCTCAATCGTTTTTCCAATATTGTTCTTCTAAATTTAAAATTATTGATCTTAACATTTTTTTTAGTAAAAGTCTTGGTAACACCCTAATTGTATTAGACGCATTCCCCGAAGGTCTCTTTAATTTGAAAGCAAACTCAAACGTCAGCTTTTGGGGTGCTTTAGAATTGGCTTTTCACCACCCCCCCCCCCCCCCCCCCCCCCCCCCCCCCCACAGCTACACACACACACACACACACATATGTATATATATTTCCTTTTGAACTTCATCGTGTGCTTAGCTATGGTGCTTAGGTGGCTCTCCTATCACATTTTTCTATCTTAATTCACAAAAAAACACGTTATCCTATCGACCCTCGGTTTCATTTAGCTTGCAAGTTTCATATTTTGACAAACCATGATATCTTAAATTGCTTAAGTATTTTTAGTCCCTGGTCTCCCCCATCTTTTCAGCACTAAATTTAATGTTATGTTTAGACAAACACAAGGATACAAAGGAGGAAGACCTTCTTACTTGTTTATTTATTAGAACAACAAGAACATGAGCAATCATTGTAGGGTAGGGGAGCAGAGGGGCTGGGATTCAACCACTTTAATCCAAAATTTCAGTGCTTGATGACTTCTTGGCTCGATCACACTCCAATGTACAATTGCTGTGGTAATAGCCATTATCCTTTTTAACACGCTTTAATGACATTTTTTATACATAGATTAACTGCCCTATAAATTAAATTGGGCTATGTAAAGTCAAGCTTTTAACGAAGTAAAATGTAACAATTGTCTTTAATTTATAATTAATTTGTCTTATGATAATTACAGAAATTCAATACCACTTGTGATCCTGATTTAGAACACTTAACTACAGAGGAATTATTTTTTCATACTTGGTTTCGTAGCTATCTTTATTTTGGCGATTCTCTAAGTTTTGAGCAACGTAAGGGTGTTTTGCAAAGCCTATGCCTTTATATATATATATATATATATACACACGTGAACTATGGTGATGGAAAAGTACAACGAGGTACGCATTATATTTCATACTTTTAGTGCTCTTGTTTTGTTTGATTTCTTTAGTTCTACTTATGCGAATCTCTAATAGAAATTTTATATTTCTTATGCTTGGATGGCATATTTTATTTGTTGTTAAGTTGAATGTAGTAGTCATCAAATTATTCTAACAACAACTCAGAGAGAGGTGAGGTTAGAGTTTGCGTTTTATTGTTTATCAACAACAAAATAAACCAATAAAAATAACACATAAAAGATCTCTCGAACACAATTTCTTTGTTGGGTTTGAGTTGTATACCTTAATTTTGGTTATAGTACGTATGCAGCACTTTTTTCAGCCTTTATTAAAGATAAACACAAAATTATTTTGGGGAGATCAAACATTAACCAAAAGCCAAATATAAAGGTGACAAATGTCTCACCCACATGCTAAATGATGGTAAAAATGCAGTGAAAACTCTTACTTTCATCACTTCTAAGTTCTAACTTAGCATTTCGCCACCAAGTTAGTAATTTATACGTAGTATACTTATTAATTTTCATTAATTAAGTAGAATAGGAACGAGAAAGCATTCAATTAGACTCTCAACCCTAAATAAGGTACTGAAATTTTTATCTCTTAATCCAATTGTCAATGGACCCGAAAAATGTGTGGGAGGAAAACAAATAGCTTTCTAAAATAAATAGTTTTTTTACGAAAGTATTCGTTCAGTTCTATATGTTTGACCCTTACACTAAATTCACTTATAATTCTAAACTTTAATACTAACAATTGCTTCTGAAATAAATCTTACAATTGTAATATGAAATACTAAACTCTGAAATGCACATCCTGAAATAAAGTTCTTGTATTTTAAACTTTGATTTTATCATCAAAGTGAAGTGTTGAATTCTACATTTTATTTGAATTATTTCCTAAGTGTGTTTCATAACAAATGGAAATTAT
Organism: Euryodendron excelsum; assembly: GCA_033060915.1. Classification (NCBI taxonomy): domain Eukaryota; kingdom Viridiplantae; phylum Streptophyta; class Magnoliopsida; order Ericales; family Pentaphylacaceae; genus Euryodendron; species Euryodendron excelsum. The sequence continues at coordinate 6,807,189 of CM065393.1, read as the reverse complement.
CACTTAAAACTGAAAATTCATCTAGAAAGAATCAAATGTACTTTGTGGTATATCATTTTAACTATTACTATAATGAACCAATTTTATTATTAGATAGTTAATTTTAAAACTTAAAAGTAAACTTTTTTTTTTTACTTCTATGCAAATATATCATTTTGAAATTTTGTTAAATGCTAACTGAGGAAAAACATAGCTAACTTATTTGTTTATAGTTTGTTTGCTTGGTTTTATGTCTTCATGATAAACTAAGTATCCTTGTCCTAACTATATTTGTTTGGGATAGCTTCACACTTACAGAATCGGTCAAACTCAAAAATGTTATTGATTAGGCCAAAACTTATGTATTTATATTATGAGATCAATCTTGTACACAATTGTTACGTTATTTACTCTCAACTTTACTTGATGGAATGTAATTTTTTTGGAGCCATCGATTAAAAGTTCTTGAAATACTTGCTCGTTCTTTATTTTTTATGAGGTTAAGTCATACTTAAATATTTGCTTTTTCTTTTTTTGCAAAGAGCATATGTAAATGAAATTTGAAAAACTTACCATATTAACAAACAAATATAAAAAAAAAAGTATATAAAAAAGTATAATGATACATGCATTTTTGCATTTTAAAATTGGAGAAAAATGAATTATAATATTCAAATTTAAAGATTTAATAAATTTTTTATAATAATATATAGTATAAATAAAAGGCAACGAGATACACTAATTTCGTGAAGTCTTCTCCTTGTGAGTACATCAAACTCTAGATAATGGCTAAATTCATTAAAATGGTTCGTAATCTTTAAAATACCATCCTCATATTATTCTTTTTTTTTTTTTTTGTGAGATTAGAATTTTTTTAAATAAAAAAGTAGTAATTAAAAAGTTTCACCACGTGGGAACAACCATGACCAGTGAGACACTTGCCAACACAGAATTCGACAACTCTGCAACTCAAAAACGGGCATTAGCTTTCCCTCACACGCGCTGTCAAATGCGTTTGGGTCTCGAGAAAATTAAAACATTATACACATGGGTTTATATATGTATGTATATATATATGTATATATTGATCGCCGGCTGAAAATGTTCTCGTTTGCAACGGGGAGGCTAGGAAACGACTGTTTCGAGCGAGCCTTTCTTTCCTTTCAACTCATCGAGAGAGAGAGAGAAAATTTTAGAGGGCGAAAGAGAGAAGAAAGAACAGACAGGCGAATCGTCTAAGCAAGAATCCAATTGTTTATATATACACATATATAATTACGTGCGTATATATATAGTATTATAGATATGACCTTGTCCCTCTTTCTTCGCGCTCTCTCTATCCTCCCTCTCTCTCTCTCAGTGGGTCTTCTTGGCTCTCTTGCCCTAGATCTTAAACACCTGTAACAGCAAAGCTTGGCTCTCTAGATCTTCTTTGATTCAGTACTCGAGTTTGTCATATAGAGATCTCTCCGTAGCTTTGACGTCTCGGTCAATCAGGTATTGCGCCTCATTCTCATTGCTTCCTGTGCTCCGCTTTTAATGAGAAAAATGTATTGAGGGACGAACGGACGAGAGCTGTAGAGAGAGAAAGCTATATATGCATGTATGTGTGTGTTTGGAGAGTGAATTCCTTAATTGTGGGAATTCGGAAAATATGGATTTTGGTTATTTTTCTTTGACTCCTCAATGTTTCAGTTGTTTTAAATGTCTACAGATGTAGTTTGATTGCAATTCTTTAAATCCGTATATTGGGATTGCGAGGTCAGAGATTCGTGAATAGGAGAATTTTTGGGTTTGACCAATGGGACAATTTTAAGGAGGGGTGGGGGGGGGGGGGGGGGGGGGGGGGGGGTGGAAGAGGGGGCAATATAGTGATATACATCTACATATCTACGTACATCTATATATATATATATATGTATGTATGTTATGGTTGTGAATTGAATTTGAAAGTGAATTGAATTTGAAGAAGTTGTGTTTCGGGTGGATTGATTTTGGTAGCTTTGGTTTCGATGGATAGGTTTGACTTCTGTTGTAACTTCAATTCTATTGGAAGTTATGGTGGATATCAGTTGGTTTTGTTGGATTGGCAAATCGAGAATTTCACATAGAAACATGTGTTTATCTTCTATTGTTCAATTTTTATTTTTTATTTTTTATGTTCCCTCTTGTTATTCATTCTAAATCATAATTTGGGTTTCAAATCCCATCCACTATTGGGAACGTCTGTGTTTTCTTCTACAGAAGAGGAGATGACTTCTGATTATAGTTCTGTGTAGTTTTAAGATTTTTCGTGATTATAATTCTGTGTAATTTTAAGATTTTTGTTGCACTTTGGAGTTGCTTTTTGTGCACTGGGGCTTCTGGAAATTGATATCAGTTCCAAATTGACTGCTATTAAAAACTAAGAAACATTGAAGTTGGAATTGGGGCATCCTGTTCCAATTTTGGTGTTCTTATTCGTTGAAGCTAGATGCTTACACTAAATTCTAAAACTTTTATGTTGCACGATCTCCTGCTTCTTTGGTATCTGGTTTATGTTAGCAATTCTGAATCATGATTGGATCATGTAATTTGTGTTGGTTATTTGATTTGAGTTATGCTATGATCATTAAAAAGAGTCGGCATTTGTTGGCCACACTTATTAATTAGGCAATTTTTGATGCCTGGCTATCGCTAGGTTTTGAATGATGCTCCTATGAACTGACTTGTGGAATAATTTTTCTTCATTGACCATATAGTTTAACATTCATGCATGTCTCAGTTTTGTAGCACACTACATTCAGGCAATGCTAATGCATCACTAATAATCTCCCTCCCTCCCTCCCTCGTCTCTTTGTCTCTCTCTTGATTTTCAAGTAGCTAAACTTGTATCGAGTCTTGGTTGCTCATTGTAAAAGGAAATTGTTGAGATTAAGATACTTCTTGCAGTGCTAGGCCCTACTCATATGTTTGTGTTTGCTTGCAGATTCAGATTCCACCTAAATCAGTTTCGTGAAGACTGGTTGTAGGATCTTAGATTCTTAGGTGTTAATATAGAGTGTGCTGGACAGAGACTGGAAAGTGTATAAGTTATTTTCAGGTCAAGCTGTTATGCATTAACTCTGGATGAAGACAGCTCAGGCGTGGCGTCTAAGCATGAAAGACATGCATATCTTGCCTGCGCCTCGCCATCGTGCCCACTTAAAGAAGCCAACATGGATCATTGTCTTGGTTTCATTAGTCAGCGTGTTCTTGATTTGTGCTTATATTTATCCTCCCCAGAACTCTGCTGCCTGTTACGTGTTCTCCTCTAATGGTTGCAAAGGTTTTCCCCAATGGCTGCCACCTGCTCCTGCAAGGGAGTTTACTGATGATGAGATTGCTTCTCGTGTCGTTATTAGGGATATTTTGAGCGCACCACCTATTCAATCAAAGAACCCTAAAATTGCTTTCATGTTCCTGAGTCTGGGTTCGTTACCTTTCGAGATGCTGTGGGATAAGTTTTTTCACGTAAGATATTTATTTCCTAACATTACTACTTCCAATAATTATATGCCAATTTGCATCCTTCTTTCAATATTTTAACTTTGTCAAAACTTGCTTCCTTATGTTTTGTTTTTCATTCTTTCTTTATTATCGTCTTTGTGTAGAGAGAGGTGACCATTTTTTTTTATAGTGGATGGGCCTATCTTGTAAAGAATAATTTGGTTGATGTGGACATCTATGTGAAAATGTGTATGAAGTTCCCATGGAATGTAGCTTATGATGAGAAGCCTATTGGAAGATGATGGTAAAACTGTAATAGTTACTTATCATTTATCATTGGAAAGCCTTGTTAATTCATTGGAGCATGGTTTTATGAGTGTGGCAGGAACTAGATGCACCACCGGGTGGCAGAATTTACAGTGGTGTTAGATTACTTTTGCTTCATATTTCAGAATGGCTCCAAATGTATTTCATACTTTAATGCTTGCGCTCTTTCTAGAATGTTCTATACATAGTTAAATCACACATATACGGACATTGAGATCAAAATCCTAGTTTTTAATCTTCATTCAAGTTAATGGAAGCATGGTCTTTTACGGAGATTGAGATAGAAATCCTGCATTACATGGGAATTAGGGTGCCACCAAAAACCCTGTTTCCCATTAATTTGGTCAAATCAGCAACCAATTTTTACCTCCTGAGAAAGAATTTCTAGCTTTAATAACTTTTGCTATGAAGAGGCCCTATACTTATTTCTAGTTATCAAATGAAATATCATTCTCAAGACGATGTAGGTTTTATATCTCATGATACTAGTGAATAGAATTATCTGATGGATCGACCAGTTTGAAATCATATCGACCAGTTTGAAATCATATATCACGCATGTTATGCTCTAATTGTTTGATATGACTATGAATTGTAACTTTAGAGTAACCCAAGACTTAAAGGGAGCCCTTTTCTCAATCTAGGCTTTTGTGTGTTATCAACTACAATGTTATATAATGAATTTATGCCCTTTGATTTACATGTTGAATGGTCTCATCAATTCTTTTATGGTTTTTAAGTGGGTCAAAATTATGCTCATTAACTTTAATGCTTTTTTTACACATGCCGCTGCTCAGAAATTATCTTTGTACTGAAAATGCGAGCACAATAATCATGTTATCTGAACTGTTTTAACCCAAGCACAAATGCTTATGAATTTCTTGCTAAAATATATTTCAGTTGTTCAGCTATTATATTATAATTTTTGCCAAAATTTAAAGGAGCTAAAGAAAGCAACCTATGCAAATTTACCACTCTTGACACCTAGGAGAGCATAAAATCGAACAATATTAGTGGCCAAATGAATGTGTCATGGTTAATAATGACAAAGCTAAAGAGAGCTTCACTTTTCTCTTATATTTCTATTTCTAAAATCAATCAGCCAAATTCTATTTTTTGGTTACTTTATTAATCAATCTGCATTCTTAAGTGATGTGTTTGGTAAGAAATTGGGTTTACAGCTCTAGGAGCAAAATATTGGGAGAGGTGATATTTGGTGAGCAAGGGTTTTGAGCAGGAAAAAACTTAAATATTCTATTTAAACTACTTGGATGGTTCTCTGCCAAATATGGTCTGGTTTACTTGCCTAGTCACTGTTCAGCTTTTGGTAACAAAAAGTGTGTATGACAACACTAGCAAACTACTGTGAGTTGGCAACTTTACATCTATGACATACATGGCTAATATTTGAAACCATAGTTCTCATTTTGCTTGGAATTCATGGCAAATTCTAGCATTATGAAGAGATTGTCAGATAGAATAGCCTTCCCTCCTCGTGGAAATTGTAATGATAATTAGTATGGAAGTTTTAAGTGATCTGAAGTTGTTAAGGGGGTATATTCCTGATTGCACCTATGAGAAGGATTGTTTGTGCCTGCTCACGAGGATGAGGTTGTTAGTGTTTACTTTTTAAGTAACACGTGCTTATACTCCAAAAAGAAATTGTATTGGAATTTTGGTATGAGTCGAGCAGACAATCACTGATACTTTAGATGTATTATCTCACGTCTACTAATGCTGATTAAAATGTAGCCTGTTGGTAGGAGAGAAAACATGGTCATAGTTGTGCCTATTTGATAGAAAATCAATTTATTATACATCTGCCCATCATTTTTTGTTTTTGGAGGGAGATGATATGCTGTCTGTTGAGTGGAAATTTTATATTACTGAAGTTTTATTAATTTTGGCAGGGCCACGAGGGCAGATTCTCTGTCTATGTGCATGCTTCTAAGGACAAACCTGTTCATCTTAGCAGTTACTTCATGAATCGAGATATTCGCAGTGACAAGGTTTGTCATCTTAATGCCAAAATAATATTTAATGTTTCATACCCTGTAATATTTATCTTCCTAGTGCTTTGATATATTTTGATCAGTGCAATTCTTATTTTTGTGTCATGATATGGATAGATAATGTCATTTTCATGGTTTATGTACAAGCAAATGTATTCCTCCTGCTATTCTTCTGTTTCTATGCATTTATTTTCTAAGTGTACTCATATAAAGTGTCCTCCCTTGGATTCTAATTAGCCTTCTCAAATTGACAACTGCGCTTTTACCACTTTATTAAGCCATGGAGCTTTAACAAGTACGGATATAAAGATTAGTCCTGGGTACAATTTGAGATGGACATGCGCAGCTGGCAAATGTTAAAGAATCAGGACATGGATACAGTGGGGAAGTAACACAAGTCAATACATTCACAGATTTTTTTATATGAGAATAGCTAAGAATCAGATAAGATAAGTATAAATTCTTTTTTCTTATAAAAAAAATATTTATATGTTGGAAAACCACCAATATTGGTAAACAGATTGGAAGTTGTGTGAGTTTATGATTTCAAAATTTAAAAAGCCTAATGGTGGGGTTAATTGCTATAGTATAACAACTAAAGTATGAAATATGTATAGGCAAAGAAAATCATCAAAATTTGAATGAAGGTTAAAAACTAAGTTTAATGCTTATAAATTCAATTAGTTGTAGTAGTCTTGTGGATGAGCTCAAGTGGTCCTCATCATTTTGTACTTATTCTTCTTCTCTGTTCTTGCTTTCTCTCTCAAATATGGGCTTCCCCCCCCCCCCCCCCCACGGGAGATGGTGGGGTGGGGGGAGGGAGTCCACTGACTTCTCCTAAGTTTTAGCAGGGTGATAGTAAGTACATGCTGTTGGATAATAGGCAGAAACCTCTCCTTTTGTTAGCCTTTGTAGATGGTCATTCATGTCGGATGGTAACATGGTTGTTGCACTCCTGAGCAAGTGGCTTGCCCCAGTGCTTAGGCCTTGTACAGCAAGCTCATGGTCTGGGTTTCAATCCCCAGCAGCCCCCTTCCCCTTCCCCTAATAAAACAAACTCTTACCTATCAAAAAATAAATAAATAAATAAGCATGGTTATTGCACTCCTATTTCTTAAATAATTTTTTAGTGAAAGGAACCTACAATTTATATGTAGGTGTGTAGGTGTGTTAAGTGTTCAGATGCAATATGATTATGTGTAGGGTAGCTTTTACTGCATCTTATCATAAGCTGCCATATCAGCTATACATGTTAATATCATTTAAATATAAATATTTAAAAGTTGACTGTAAATTCACGTCTATCACCAGCGAACACAGGGCCATGGATTTTCTGGGGATGTTGAGACCTCTGGCACTTTCTTCATCGTTTATTTTTTCTGTTTTAATTCTTCTTCTTCTTCTTCTCTCTCTCTCTCTCTCTCTCTCACACACACACACACACACACACACACACACACACACACATCCATTAATTCCTCGGAGAAACGTACATATACTGGAGATAGATAATATCTATATTAAATAGTAAATATATATAATTATACATATAGTAAATCTCACTTCACTGAATACCTACAGCCTCCATGAATTTTGGCAACTGCTACCACCTCCACCTCCTTTTGTCTTCTATCTTCTCTTCCTTTCTTTTTTCTTTTTCCGTTTTTCTCTTGAGAAATTGTAGTCAGAAATTGACATATATTAGATACATATTTGTGTCTAAATGACATGTCAAAATTTTCTTCTTGCTCCTTTATTTCAGACCATGCTTTAATTGTTACTCTTTCTTTCTCTTTGAGGGACACCCAATTTTCTGTTTGCTACTCTCTCTTGGAACTCTCTCCCTCAGCTTCTTCTTTTCTCTGTTGGTCTTCTTTTCTCTTCTTGTTTCTGTTTCTTTCATCATCTTCTTCTCTTCCTCGCTCCTCTCTATTCTTCTTCTCTACTCTTTCTGCTCTTCTTCTACTGGTCCTACATCACTGTTGTTTTAGTAGGTTTCACGATGTTTATTGTCACCAATTGAGCTAAATAATGAGATAGTTCTGTTAATTTCATGTGCAGGTAGTGTGGGGAAAGATTTCAATGGTCGATGCAGAGAGACGCCTGTTGGCAAATGCACTCAAGGACTCTGATAACCAACACTTTGTGTTACTTTCTGATAGGTCACTGGACGATAGTTACTGTTGTTGAGTACAAACTCTATATGTTGGAAAAGAAAAAATATATGTTACTTTCTGACAATTTTGTGGATTTGTTTTCTTGCATTGCAGTTGTATACCATTGCATGATTTTGACTACGTGTACAACTATTTGATGTACACAAATATCAGCTTCGTTGACTGGTGCGCACATTCTTTTCATATGGTTCTGTTATTTGCTTTTCATTCAGAACTTGTACAACTCCACACACACACACACACACACACACACACACACACACACACACACACACACACACACACAATTACATATAATGCATTATACAGCAAAATTGGTTTATATCTGATGTTGTCTGAGTTTGTTTGTCACTACTGATGCATGCTTTTTATTCTGTCCAGTTTTGAGGATCCTGGTCCACATGGGAGTGGCAGGTATTCAGAGCATATGTTACCCGAAGTTGAGAAGAGTGACTTTCGGAAGGGTGCACAGGTATATTTTCACACATTAGAGGTGTAGTCTTGGCATGATCTAGCTGTAAAAATCGTGATGCGATTAGAACATAAAAATTTACATGAACTAACCAAGTGGTTACTATAATAATAACCATAGCCCTTTCGTTTCCATGCTGGGGACTCCAAATGTATGGCCTCTTCTTTCATAGACATTGGCCATTTGAACACATTCTGTGGTATGGCCACATGAACATAAGTTAATAGTAATTTCAAACTCCATACTATCGTGACATTGGACCCTGAATGTTGGGTGTTAAATCAAGAATTCCTATGCCAATATGTCAAAAAAGGCATTCCATTGTTGCATATTTTGCTGGAAGATTTCGTAGTATTATTTTTTATTTAGTTTTCCATTCCCATTATTTTTGTTACTTTTTTGGGTCTGTTGTTTTTGGTTTTTGTTTTTGGGGGAGGGTGGGGGTATTGAATAGGTCTGGGATACATATATGAAATTGCAGCATAATAAAATTGGATTTCTCCAATTGTCTTATTTGGATAGGTTTTCGTGTTGAATTTGTGCAGTGGTTCACAATGAAGCGCCAACATGCAGTGATAGTAATGGCTGACAATCTCTACTACTCGAAATTCCGAGATTATTGCAAGGTGGTTCAGCTCTGAAACATGGTTTGCTTTATGACATGTTTGCCTTGATTGTGATATGCATTTTGACATGTATCATACAGCCATTGGTTTTAGTCTATTCAGCTTTGAATTTATCTACTCTTGTATGATTTTTCTTTTTTGAACATCTGCTTTTGAGTATATTTTTGTTGTTTTAGCTTCTTTAATTTGTACAATTTTTACATTTCTTTGTCATTTTAGTATTAGAAAACAGTTCATTTTCCCTATCTTAGACGAATTTGATAGGAGATGCACTTGAGGTAGGACGGGATTTATGTATTAATATTATAGAATGATGCACATAAGACATTATTTCAATTGCTACTATAATACATGGGTAAGCTTGCCAATGGCCCCTTATAGTAGGTCAAGGTAGCTATTCCATTGGTTTCATAAGATTTCTTATCCTAGAATATTTGGGCTGGAGATTTTTAGTGGTCGCTGAGTGGAAAACATTTTTTCACTCTGGTGCTGGTGATCTAGAAAAAAAGCAATGGCTTCAATTCGTGGAAGTTTAAAATTCATTAATTAGAAGTATTTAATAATAATTATTGAGCATGAAAAATTTTCAGCACTTAATTGGCAGTTTTATAGTAGAATTAGAAATCTATTAGCCTATAAATATCTGAATAATGTTTCTATTCTATACATTTATGATAATTTGAGATTGTGTTTGTTTGCTTTAACTTACTCTTATGAATGTATACCCATTCGGATTCTCATTACATTCTTCTTTTGCCTGGTCTTTATTTTGGACATAGTGGTCTTTGACTCCTTTCTCAGTCTAGATAATTTGAGAAAGAGGGGTAAAATGCTCCCTAAATGGTGTTGTGTTTGGGTGGGGAATCATGGTGATGTAGGGAGGGTATGGGGAGTTCACTAATTTCCATTCTTGGCATGTATTGGTTTATGGAATGAATAGTGCTCTGATTGGATGAAAGTTAGACAGAGGATGCCATTAGAAGCTGGTGAAAAAGGTTCGGATAGCGGGGCCTATGTGTATGATGTGGTGCATTTGGGGTAGCAAAACCAGTATTCTTTCAAAGGTGTGGAGATGATAATATATAGGCTTTCGACTTACAAGGAAGTTTGTGAATCTCGGTTTGATTTTGTATATTCTATTGGAGAGCAGTTTTGGTGAAAGGCTTTGGTTTTCCTATGAATACATCGGTATACTGAAGTTGCATCCTTTAGAATTCCTTCAATGAAATAGATTTACTTATCAAAACAAATGATCAAATTTACAATTATGATACTATTGAGGGCCTCTGAAGAAAACTAAATTAAATCTTAAACCTAGCATACTATGCTTTAATGGAATATGTTCTTTAATGAAATATATTTACTTTTTTTGTAGTACTATTTATGGCTTTTACCAAACCCCTATTTTTAGCCAAAAACCGTAGCATAACCTATCTCCTTCTCCTTACGCTATTGATCTAGTGGTTGTACTTACCTCTGCTATCATTTGGGCCCAGGGAATCCCTTGCTTTTGGCTGCATTTTGACACCTTTGACATTGTGTGAACATACTTAGGGTTAATTCGAATGTTGCTTTCATGATCTTTGTAAGTCAGTATGCTTTTGCATAGATATATCACTTTCAATTATTTAAAAAAAGGGGAATAGATGCATCATATATATATTCTTTTTGTGTTTTACCAATTAAGGGTAGTTGGTAATTTGTAAAAATGCTTGACATGGACTTCATGGCTCTTTGGTTGATAATTTTTGGGTTGAGCTATATCTTCAGTCATGGTAAGCGGTTTTTGTCTATGTTATCAGCCTCGGGTACGAGTGTCGGGTGCGTGTATGTGTTTAAGCGTTAGATTTATCTAATTCTCATGTTCAAGGACACTTATACACAACTATATTTTGTATTTTTAAAATACTTCTTTTACTTATATAAGGTAAAACGGTTTTCAGAAACTAAAATATAGCATTTTATGAATAAAATAGGAGTCTTATGCATAGTTCTATAATCAATTCAATTATCCATACATACTTGTTAGATGTATTTTACAAATTTAGAAGAATCCAGGTAACATAGGTTTTGTTAGGTCTATGATATTGCTATAGTAGGAAAGAGCCAAAATTTTCCATTCTTGAGTCTTGGTTGTAGTAGAATTATGAGAAGTCTAGCAGATTTGAGGTATCTACATAATGTTTCCATTCAATATAGTTATGAGAATTGAGATTGTGGCCATTCAGTATAGAACCCTTCGAGAGGAAGCCTTTCTTCTTCTTCTTCTTCTTCTTCTTCTCATGAACACACAAAATTAGAGTCTCCTTTCAATCCAGTGTTCAGCGTTATATATTGCTTTTGTGTTGCAGATTGATGTTAAAACAGTCCATGCTTGAAGCACTATTTTTTGGGCACTGACTTCCTGTACATACTTCTTTTAGATGTCCATTTAACAATCTTTTCTCTAAACTTTTTGTAATTTCCATTATGTGAAGTGTCAATTTTCTGTCATGTAAAAAGATTCTGGGAAATTGGAAGTCGAAGCCTTGAATGGGAGATCCAGTGTTCAAGAACTTGAAAGCTGAAACCTTTCAATCACTATTGCTTTCATGTATAATCCAGTTATTCCTCTTTTATTCTCTGATAGTTGATAGATGCCATCATTCCATTTGGTAGACTACCTGTGTGCATGTGGTTGAATGCCTGAGCTTATCTTTTGACAAGGCATAGATTAAGAAAACAGTGCCATTGTTACCTTAAGGCTGCCAGTCCCAAGCCTGGATAAAAGAAGAGGGGCTTTCAGGTTTTCTGATACATTCTGATTCCCTTTGTGTTCTTGTCACAATACCTAGTTTGAGACACTGTTAATTTGTTTGACTATTCAGCTCAGTCTGAAAAACTCGAACTCATATCTGTGGATCATCTGTGTGTATGTCTTTCCATCTTTATTATAATCCTTGGGGAAGGGGGAGAAAATGGGAAGGCCCATGGGTCAGAATGCTGCAGCCGAACTGTTAAATTGCAGTTTTGTGCCGGAGGCAACCTAAAATATTTCTTTGAGAAATTACATGATACTGCAGAGTTATATTCTTGCTTCTCATTTTTCCATGTGTGGTGGTAGGGGCCATAAACCTGCAAAACTTGTGCTTTGATGCAAGAATTCTGTATAACAAGACAAAAAAATGACGAGGACTTGTCATTTTAAATGGTATGCAGGAAGAAAGGCATTTATGTGTACTGTATACATAGGTATATCTGAAAATATATAGATTATTGGACCTTCCAAATTCTTATGGAAAAGCATTACAGCAGTATGCAATTATCTCATCAAGATTATCAGTCACAATTACCAAGTTTATACTAGATGAAAGAGGTCTATTTTTATTTCAAAATTTGTCTAGTTTTTCATGTTTAGGTTGGCAAATTGTGAATCTTTTACAGCATCCATATATATTGATAAAACTTTTGTCTTCTCATGGTATTGCAGCACTGTTCTTGTTTATCCGTCTTATGTATATGTTGGAAAACAAAAAAATTTGGCAAATTATCTAGTTGCTATAGCAGGGTTGATAGCTTCCCTCCCCCCCAGCACCCAAACTGGCCTCCGGCAATTCATTTGTTCTCTTTGGCCAAATGAATCAACTATTTCAATTTGTAAAGCCAAATCCATGAAAATGTTCAATTATTTTTCTTCTTTTGTGCCACTTTACTGGAGAGGATGTCTAAGGTTGATACTCCCTGTGTTCCTGATTATTTATATATCTAATTCCTAAACAACAGAAAATTTCCATCCTGTTGCAATATATAGTAAAAGTTACATCTGGTTTTTCGCACTTCTAATACCTTAGAATTTAATATTTGACTTCAGTGATCATTGATGGCCCATCTGCTTGATTTGAATTGTTCTTAGCCAATTAATGTTCTTAACTGCAAATTAGGCATTGACACAACATTGCATTAATATATTAACTTCATTAGCTAGGCTGGTCTCTAATAGTGTTGTCGAAGATAGTTTTTTCATAATGCATAACAGGTAAGGGTATTTGCGTTGTTGAGAGAATAAATAGACCCTGTTGCAATTAAATGGGGAATGCTAGAGAAAACAAGTCGTTTTATTTCTATCAGAGGATATAGTTTATATTAGGTGTCTCTTTTGACAACTGTATAGATATGCTCAGATTAGGTTGGGGACTGGACCAATTTAAGTTCAACTTGAATGCTGGCATATTTAATATGAAAATTGCATTTTGTATTTATGTAAGCTGGATTCTTAGGAAATATGGAAATCATGGAGAGGTTCATAGCAACGATGTACTGATGTTGATGTTTTTGGTTTTCACAGCCAGGTATGGATGGGCGCAATTGCTATTCTGATGAACATTACCTGCCCACCTATTTCTATGTGAGAGCATCTTCCTTTGTATTCCCTTTGATAATCTGCGCCTTCAAGTCTTGCCTTCTTCAAACCTTTTTCAAACTGTATGACTTTCTTCCGTTTTCTTTTCAGATGATTGATCCAATTGGCATTTCAAACTGGTCGGTGACACATGTTGATTGGTCTGAAGGAAAGTGGCATCCCAAATCATACAGGGCTGAAGATGTTACTTCTCAGCTCTTGAAAAATATTACTGTATGCCTCAGCTTCTCTCTATTTTGCATAAATTTCATTCCTCCCCCCCTCCTCTTTGCCCCCCTCTTTCTTGCTTGCATCACTCTGTTACATAATAGTCTAGGGAGACTGGACGTCTACCCCCAATTATCTGGTCACTGTTTCTCTGCCACATCATTTTTTAGAAGGATATAGTTATTTCATCAAAAGGGATGTCTATTTGCCGAAGAAGTTTAGCAAATCAATTATTTTTGCATTCAAATTGGAAAGACAATATTATCCCTCTATAAAATGATGTGAGAGGAAGACCTGAGCATTATGGAGGTGTGTCAAAAAGGCCTCCGTGGTGGACGCTGATAGACCTTTCTTGTTCTTGTTATGTATCTGACCTATGTTACCCAGACACTTCTAAAATTCATGGAGTACAAATTAGATTTTTCTGCACTTATGTATCTAACCTAAGATTTTGCTCTGTCCTCAAGTCCTTGGATATACGAACTAGATGAATCCAACACTTAAACATATACTTGTACCCAACACCCATTCCCAAGTCCGTGCAACGTGGTCTATAACTTTGTTTCTAGCAAAGCATTTTGATTATTGGACTTAGAGTTGACAGTTTCCATTGTGTTATATTGTAGTCTATTGATGAGAGTGTGCATGTTACAAGTAATGAGAAGGTATGTATTTGACTGACCTTCCAAATTCAAAATTGACTATCAAATTGGTTTTGGCTAGATTCTGAAAACAACCATGTCACGTGCTGCAGAAGCAAATCCAGGTCAGACAATGCTTATGGAATGGAATGCCACGGCCGTGTTACTTATTTGCAAGGAAGTTCTTGCCAGAAACTCTGGATAACTTGATGCAACTTTTCTCCAATTACACAACAACAATTTGAAAGGGACAATCTTGATTCTAATTCTTTGGTCGGATCAGCAGTCGCTCTCTCGACCCATCATCATCTTCATTTCTTATGTAGCTTACAATGTTGTAAAGGCACCTCACTATAGAAGGATTGAATGCCGCCCCGACCTGGCTCCTTTTTTGAGTGCAGGGCCAACCGGCAGAGCAGTTAGGGTGACTTTGAGTTGTGAGCTGGAAGTTGACAAAGCTGTTGCTAGCAATCGCTGCCTTGGGGATGGGTGAATTAGTGTTCTTTTTATCTTTTTTTTCTTTTTTTTTTTTTTTTTTTTTTTTTTGGTTCTTTCCCGCCATTTTGGTCTCTGTTATGTTGTAATTTGTAGTTTTTTTTTACAGAAATTTTGGCTACTTTATTGCAGTGCAGCTAATGGTTGACCTTTGTAAAAGTTGAAAATGTGAATTTGCAAATAGTCTCAACAGCAACAGAATCCTGCAATATATATACATATATATAAACATAGGCGTTGAAATCGTGAAAGACGAGTGATGTAGGCGGGAAGAAGTGAGGGGGATGGTTTCAAGGGAAGGAGAGAAGGTGTTTCCGTGGGGGCCCATGGATATGCAATCGGTTTGTAAGTGAGAGGGAAAGAGAAGATCACTCATATAACTGGTCAAATGAAAAGTCTGTTTTTTGATCCCTCAGGTTTGTTGACTTATTTTACAAAACAATAACTATAATTGTAAATTGAATTCAATTCATTTGCTCACTTTTTACTCTCCATTTTACTGGACCAAACAACTTGGATGGGAAATACCATCCTTTCCCTGATCATTGACTTTTCTTCTCTCTTTTTTTTTTTTTTTTTTTTTTTTATGGGTTGCATTCACCCTCCTACTTCACCAATTAAAGTATATATATATATATATGTGGATTGACACGGTAGATATCAGAGGTATTGCTGCTAAAAAGTGTAATTCTTTGATAGAAGCTTATTTAAATAATTCTCTTTTAAAAAAAATTAATTTTTAAAATTTTTTTTATGGGCAAAAGCTTATGCTTTTGACAATTTTATATTAAAAAAAAGTAAGTAAAAGGTTATTTTAGAAGTTTAGCTTATAGGGCTAATCCAAACGAAAAATAGCGAATGATGAATTGGACTGATATATAAGGGGTTGGAATTGTCATTGCTACCTATTTTTAAACCCTAAACCTTAAATATGTCTTTTGTGTGAAAAAAGAATTAGAATTTATTTAATTTTCTGT
This sequence comes from Euryodendron excelsum, assembly GCA_033060915.1. Taxonomy (NCBI): domain Eukaryota; kingdom Viridiplantae; phylum Streptophyta; class Magnoliopsida; order Ericales; family Pentaphylacaceae; genus Euryodendron; species Euryodendron excelsum. Next base: position 6,791,409 of record CM065393.1, on the reverse strand, counting down.
TTGGTAGATAAAAATAAATTCATATGCAAGCAAAATGTTTAACATATGTGCACTTTGGCATAGAACATGGTCTCTGATAAATTATCCAATTATAAACTACAAGGGGTGTTTCAATAGTTGACTGGTTCTCAAGTTAAATATGAAGATTTAAGTTTCGTCCATTTTCATGTTTCATTGTGGTTGATCATGATTCATGTAATATATAAAATTTATATAATTCGTGTAGAAGTTGCTCATGACTTGGACACATTCTAACAAAAACACAAAAATAAAACTAAACTAACTACAACTGGACCCTTTGTAGTGATATGACAATACTGTTTTGACCTACCTAGCACCTGTTTTCCTTCAGCTCTATGATGTAATTGGTGTTTTATGTACTAGCAAAAGAAAAAAAAAACATATATAGATATATACAGAATATATATATATATACATTCTGTATATATATATATATGAGTGCGCGCTAGTGCATGTTTCTGGTGAAAATAATGTTAGCGTGTGTTACTGATTGAAAATATATTGTATGAAAAGGGAAAGAATGTGTTGATTATTCAGTTTTATTTAGGATCAAATGATACAGTCTGCAATAATTAAGAAAAACAGTAATGCTTAGGCAACAATCTTTGTTATTAGGCGTACAAGGAAGTCTAAAAGTCTTATCTTATGTTTGGATCAAGAATTTGGTGATGAAAAAGAAAAAAAAAAAAGAAAAGGTAAAGAAAAAGAGAACAAAAATACTATTTTATTTTGTTATCTTTTTCTTAACATTTTTCTTTTTCTTTACTTTTACCTTAATAAATTCAAATTTCAAACATAGCATAAAGAAAAAGCATGAAGGAGAAAGGAAGCTATATTGACATAAGGAAAGAATCAACAAAGGGTGGTTTTAGTTGATAATCAATGGGGTTTGAATTTTTTTTTAAACAAATTAATAAATAGCTAAAAAATGTAGTCTTCCTTTGTAGGACATTATAACCGAGGGATACAAAATGTTGGGCACATGGACTCCTTTGATTGGGTGGTTTATCTTACTATAGAATGCAATTAAACAGAATACTAATTCCTTCCACAAACACAAGTTACTATGGTGTACAATTGTTGTATACAACAATCTACAAACAGTAAAGAGACAACCATATATAATAATACATGAAAAAAAAAAACAACAATTCACATTAACTTTAATTGTCAAATATGTACCAATGCTATACAAATATAAATTAATTCTGTTATACAAATATAGTATTCAATTGTAAGGAATTTTTGAATAAAATAATCTGTCTAAAAATGCCATCGTAAAAAAAGAATGCAATATGTTGGGTTTGGGTATGGGACGGGTTACCCTATCTCACCAAAAAAACTATTTTCCCAAACCGTCACAAACTCATGACGCGTTGGGGTTGGATAAGAGAAAAAAATAATCGGGCCAGGAAAAGATTTCTATCGGTTTGAGAGAAATTGGACTCGTTTGGCTTATTTGACAAAGTTTGAGTATAAAATTATTGCAATTAAAACTATAAAGTCCTAATTGTGACACAAAACAAACTATAGAGACTACTAGGTATTTAGCCTTTTTTTGCCTTGCTATTTTATTTTGTTCTTTATCTGATTTTTAAAGAGAGAATTATATTAAATTTGAACCTTCTAAATCTCATGCTTTGACTCGAAAAATATTTTATAAGCAAATGTTTCATACCAAATTGAGTAATAATTGATGGATGAAGGAAGACATTTCAAACGGGTACTTAGATAGCATTAAACGTAATTGAGGTATTTAAGATATTTTCTAACATAACCGAATGGGGTTGGGTACTCTAAGCCCTAACGTGTCTCAAACCCATTTCGGTATGTATATATATGCCTTTTTTCTTCATAACTCGCATCTAACCAATTAATTTAACAAGAACATAAACATTAGCTAGGGGTTTGTCGGCGGGTCAGAAACTTTTTTAATTTCCTGGTTCAAATTCCCATCCACGACCAATCATTCTACTTGGGATTTTGTATAACTTTTCTTTAAAGTCATTAATTTTTCCAAAATTGTTGCTGAGGAAGATGTTTCTGCATGAATTCATCATAAGCTGGGTCTTCGCTTGGCCCATGAGGTCATACGTTTTGAAGAAAACCCAAGGCTCAAACATCAAATAACTCACATGCAAAAGCCTCGACTAGCTTAGTTGGTAAATATTAAGAAAAATATTATTTTTTTAAAAAATTTGTACGAAAAATGTCACTAGAATATTATGACATTAACAATTTTACAATCAAGAATATGATAATGGGAGTTCTATTATAAAATGAACGGCTCTCATTTAATCACGATTCACATCATTATGCACCTAATTTTTTTAATTGTATAACATTACCTAAAGTTTATTGGTGCTGATGCATGAGATCCGATGATGCTGAACCTGTTATTACATCGGTTAGGGATTTATAGATAAGGGAGGGCTACCGTTGTTGGCTGATGCATAGCCCATTGCAAATGGATGAAAGTAAAAAATAAAAGAAAAAAAGGGAAGGAAAAGGAAGGAAATACCTCACGCTGCAAGCCTGCAACGATGGTATGCCTCCAACAGCTAAAGGAGCTATGGTTAGCCAACCATCTTGTTGCCGAGTATTTAAGAAAGTTTAAAAAAAAAAAAAAAACAAAGGAAAAAAGAGAGTCATATGAGGATGAGAGATTCAGCCCAAGGTTGCTTACAAGATATTCACTAGTGCGTAAAAATTTTCATACAAATAAAATGCTCGGAAAGTATATATATATGTGTGTGTGCGCACGTGCGCGTGTATAAAATATATCAGCCTATCTAGTATATCCTTGAAGATGAAAGAGGGAGAATTCGTGTAATAATATATAGTTGGATCAGGACCAAAAGAAAAACAGCACCAAAATTAAAGACCTTTACAACCTATATAGTATACATCAGTTTATTATGGAAGATGCTTGCTTCTGCATTGGTTCATCTTAAACTCTTTCAGCTTATTGTTTATTCCCATTTTTATTTCATCAGCCAATGCAGGAACCAGCACCGCCATTGCCACTACCCCCACTAAACCTCATCCACTGGTCATGCAACTTATCCATCGTGATCCTATTTTCTCTCAGTAAAACTCGTTTTGCTCCAATTCGTGAGTTTGGTTTAATTATGATTAACCTAAAATAAGATTAGGTCAATTACCTACTCTATGCAACGAAGCAAAAAATCCAAGAAGACAATCACATATGATTTTAGAGTGGAAACCCAACTGAAAAATAACCACGGAATCTAGTTCAGCCAATCAAAGCACTACAAAAAATAGAATACAAGTTTGTAACTTACTACCCAACCCTAGTGGAATTCCATGAACCTCGGGTGTCGAATCCACGAACTTATGGGCGTGCTCACCTTATATCAACTAAGTCCCACAGTTACGTACTGGTAACCTTTGGTACGGTTCTCTAACAAGATTGAGTGTTGAATGCCACAACACCATTGGAATCCACCAATCACTGATCTAGTTTCACCACCAAGTCTTCTTCAAGTAGAAGCAACTTTGTCAAAACTTCAAAGATTATTTTATGAATAGAAACTCACAACTCTCTTAATGTGATCTCTGAATAATGTATAGATTGTTAATGATCTATATATGCTCCACAATTTAGATCCCCTGCAAAAGCAACCTCTTACACTATTGTAATAACAAAAGCTTCCTCACAGTGCAAGTCCAATCCGGTAAAAGTTAGGCTTCCAAAATAGAGTAGGAAACGAAGTTCGCAACTATTCTGTCACCATTGTATTCGAACTCCTAAGAGTCTTGTTCAAATAGATCCCGTTCGAACGCCTGTTGTATAGGAGTGCGTAAATCTCAAAAAGTCATATGAAATTGATACATGATTGACCTCGATACACTTTGGTTAGGGAGATATGGCCTTCTAAACTTTCAGCTCTGCGTACTTGTACTTTAGCATTAGCAGCTTGTACTATAGTTTTAGTAGTTTGTACTCTAGACAACAATGACATATGCTTAGCCCAAATACAACTAAAACTCAATTACAACCAAATTATTTTTGTCTAAGGAATATGCAAACATTAAAAACACTAACAATGTTTCCGTTTGATAATTTCGTGACAAAATATAAAATAACAAATACAATCAAATGGCTTAAACAAATTGAAAGCTATGCTCGAAGATGTCACTTATGTATATGTTTATCTGCACATCATTTAAATAACAAACTCATGAAATCATAAGTGAAATTCCCAGAAAAAATTCTCCCTAAAATATTCTACCCGTCACATGCATACATCATCTCTCCCTTTAATGCAATGCCAAATAATATGATTTAATTTCTATATTTCTTCAATAGAGTAATCAAGATAACAGGGAATGAATAACGCATATGCATGAAGGTACCTAAAAAACACTACAAATAGAAAAAAAAAGAAGGTGTGATCATGTAAATTATCTTAGCCTTAATAGTATCTATACACAAGATCATGTAAATCAAATAATGTTCATAGGTTATTTGAACTTGATACATGAACTAATGTGAAATTGCAGGCTCTTTATCTCAAGATGAATGATATTTATAAAAAATAACCTAAGTTTGTGTATACGTTAAATTCACAAATACAAAATTGGAGTATAAAACATTAGTAGTAATGAATATTAATAAGATTATTTAAATTTTAGATCAAGTCACACTACTGGAAGTCAAACCAATCATGTTTATTGGATATACAATGGAAGCTTTCCCTCAATTTGATAATGCCAACTACATTCATAATTCTTCCTTTTGAGTAAGAATTTTCTTTTATTCTTGCAATCATGTGGTGTCTTTCATACTACTGAATATGGTAGCCCTTTTTATAATTTTGTCCAAAGGGTGCATATTTTGATATACATCCATAGTGGCTTTTACAAATACTTATAAGTAGCCCTTTTTCACAAGCATGAGGGAATAGAGATTGGGAAATAGATTTTTGGTCAATCTAATATGCAATTTTTTCTTAAACATAAGAATAACTCAAACAATAAAACAAACATACATGTTTCAATAAAGTCAATTGCACCAAGTGTGCACTAGGTATATAATCATGAAAACTTATCACTTAAAACTAAGAGTAAAGAATCAAATCTTAGTTATGCACATTAGTTCTAAACTAACATAATTAGCATCATTTTCTATATATGAAATTAGGCATGAATACTATAAACTCATCAAATATGCATAAACACAAAATGTTTTTGTAATTTTTTTTAATATCAAAATAAAAAAAGTATGATCATAGCAATAGAAGTAATGAATAAGAATTAAATAACTTATGCTATGTCAGAATCAGGACTCTATTTAGAAAGGTCAACCCTTACAAACTTTTTAGTGGTATTCAGGACCTCAAAATCAGATTTTTCAAGCCAAATAGTCCTAAACTTAGGATTATCATTGATCACATGGGTCATGGATCTTGATGTCAATTTATTCAAATGTTCCCAAATGACCCTAATCTGATTATGCAGTTTATAAGACTTCTTGGGGTATGCATACATGAATGAATTGGCAGTTTTTCTAAGCATGTTCCACCTAGGTCTTATATGCCCAACAATTCCACAACGATGACATGTCGAACGAAAACAGATGATTCAGAAAAATGTACCTCGTTGTTCCGTGCGTTTGAATGGTTACTAGCTTCGTTCGAACGATAACCGTTTGGACTCGATCTCCATGCATTCTGGCGTATTGAAAATTCTGATCAATTTTGCTTGTTTCTCTTATGTTTGTTACTTTTGAGCAACATGGGTTGTTCCTTTGGTAGAGGCATTGCTTGGAGGGAAGAACTTGATCTCTACTGATATACTAGTGCCATCAAATCCAATACCATCCTTGATACATGCTTTTATTTGAATACTCCAAATAGGATCTATTTTCATTGAAGTTACATTCATCTTCTCAAGAGTAGTATTAGTAGATAAAAATTTAGACTCAAGTATAGATACCTTTCCCTCAAGTCCTTTAATTGTCTCATCAAGTATTTGTTTCTCTTTTTGAAGTATAGAGACTTTTTCGGACAATTTTTTTTCCATCTTTCCTCAATTGAGTAATCAAAATTTGGCTTTCATCAGACTGATTTTTAAAAGTATATTGTCTTTTTCAATATTTTTTTTTGTCTAATTGCCAGTTTTTGATTAACTTCAACTAAGTCATGAAATTTTAAGAACATCTTATCATAAGTTTTTTGAAGCTCAAATTTGTCATCACTATCCAAATCATATTCATTATCAAAGACATTTGAAAAGAGTTTTTTTAGGAAGTGGATTTGCAAAAACTATTTTAGAAAGGTTTGAATATAGACTTTTGCAAGTCTCTTAAATATCTCACTTTCTTAAAACAATTCTAACCATGAAAGGATTAGAACCATTCTAGGGTTATGATTTTGAAAACAACTAAGGTTTGAAAACAAGATTTGGACCTTGATGATCCCATTGAATGTAACACTTTCTTAAAGCAACCCTAACCATGGAATGGTTAGAATCCCCATAGAATTGTGATTTATTGAAAAATAATTAGGGTTTAAACCCAAACTTTGGACCTTAATAGTCACATTGAATGTAATACTTTCCTAAAATAACCTTAACCATGGAATGGTTAGAATCATCTTAGGGTTGTGCTTTTGAAAACAAGTTTGAAAGAAAGAGGTTTTGGATGCAAGTTTTGAAAGAGAACTTTGATGTAAGTTTGAAAACAACTTTGAATGCAATATTGAATGCAATGTACGAACATGACAACTACAATGCAATAAGAACGTGAACATGCAAAGTTAGGCTTCACCACATAATCAAGGGGCCTGAACTGACGCCGTCTTAGGTTGAACTTGAAGAGAGCTCCCAACACAGTGACCTTCAACAATTCTTCCTAGGCATGAACTAGGAAGTCCTTTGTTTTAAGCATGCAAGAAGATGAGGTAGAAGATGAGAATTAAAATAGAAGAGAACCCAAGTGGGTTGGGAAAGAGTAGAGAGAGAGGGGATTGCATAAACTAAATCGAAAACCTACCTTGTCTCTTTTTGCTTTGATTGCTTTGCTTGCTTTGTTTACTTTACTTTGAGAGCTTTGAATTCGTAGCACTTGATCTTCAATGGATTCTTGGAGGCTTGTACTTGAGTGTATAGAGTATACAGAGACTAGGGTTTGTGTGTATGGGATGTTAGGAGGCTAGGGTTTGAAGGAGGCTTAAGAGAACTAGGGTTTCGAGGCCTGTTTTTAGTGAGGCAGCGTTTCCAGAGCGAGTTTTCAGATCCTTTTTATATAGGGGTGATTTGTATTTATAGGCAATTAGAATAGTGCCTGGCGCTTGTTGCAGTGGCGCTAGGCCATTTTTTGGCTTGTAGTGGCGGCAGCCACTTAGAAAAGTTTTAAGGTGGTAAGAAATAGATCTTTTGACCTTGAGGATGCAAGACAGAAGATTTGGGTGTCTGTCCTAGTGACTACCATGCAATTTTTAGCCTGACTCTACTAAGAGTGACTCCGAAAAGTTTGGGAATGATCTATAAGGCCAGGGATGGACAGGAATCCCTAAAAGAGTGTCCTAGAGGTAACTAGATTGACAACGAGAGCTGGAATAATTAAAAAGGGCGAACAACTCACCATGAGCAAAACGGTCATTTTGCACCAGGTTTACCGAAATGGACTCGGAATGATCCGGAAGGGTACTTTAAGATTGGGAATACTGTTAAAAGCATCCTTAAAAGATAACCAATCTAATACCCAGAACCAGTGTGGTTCTTGGAGGCAATTGGATGCCTAGGGATAAAATGGTCATTTTGACCGAATGGTCTCGAAATTGATCCGGAACTGATTGGAAGCCACTTGAATTTGTCGGATTGTCTTTAGGACAATCCTAGAAAGGTGGACTTATCATTCTGAGGTCTTAGGTACTTTCTTGAGAAGCGTGTTGGCAGGGCCCAATGGGCAGTTTGGTCATTTTTTATCGAAGTGGGCCAACAGGTACTAGTGTTGACCTAGGCTTTAAGTGTTTTCGTCATTCTGACAGTATGTGACAAGTTGGTTTCTAAAGGTATCTTGTTCTTTGATAAACGTGCTACGGCCAAAAGGCGTATTCGGTCCTGTGACATAGGGGTTTTGTTGGCAATTCTCAATGTCGACGTATTTGCAAGTATTTCTGCCACTTTGACGGTTGTGATGTTTGTGAGTGTTTCCGTCACTCTGACGGTGCGCATTCATTCCGAAAATTGCTTGATCTTGGAAAACTGTTGAATGGTTTTATTGTCATGGGGCTTAGGTACTTTTCCGATCGTAATTGTCAGCTCAGTTATTGCCTCTTGCGTAGATCATCATCTTCTGCATCAACCATCCTAAAGACATGTCAAAATGAAAGATATACGATAAAGTTTCATAGACAAGTAAGAGGTACGCATAAAAAAAAGAGAGAAAGGAAAATAAATTTCGAGTCAAAATGAATTTTCTATACATTTTATCTTCAAAAAGTTCAAGTTTCGAGTGAAAATGAAGTTTCTATACATTTTGTGTTCAAATAGTTCAAATTTCGAGTCAAAATGAATTTTGTGTACATTTTGTCTTCAAAAGTTTAAAATTCGACTCAAAATGAATTTTTTACACATTTTGTCTTCAAAAATTCAAGTTCCAAGTCAAAACGAATTTTTTACACGTTTTGCCTGACATAATGAATTTCCTACATGTTTTGTCCAAGTTTCAAATCAAAATGGTTTCTAAACTTTTCCTTTCAAAAGTCTATTTTCAAAATCAATGCCTTAGGTTTCTAAATGTTTCCCTTTAAAAGTTTATTTTCAAAATCAATTCCTAAGGTTACTTAACCTTTCCTTTCGAAAGTTATTTCAAAATCAAGATCCAAAGTTAGTTCCAAAAGCAAATTTCAAAAGTTTTATTCAAAATCCATTACGAAGATCCTCTAAGACTTTCATTTTAAAAGTTTTTATTCAAAATCAAATTTCTAGGTTTTCTACACTTTTTCCTTCAAAAAGTCTTATTCCAATCCAATTTAGAAATTTCTCCAACCTTTTAGAAAGTCTTATCCAAAAACCATTTTTAAGGTTTTCTAAACTTTTCAAAAATATTTTTTATTTACGTTCCAATATTCAAAATCTAAGGTTTTCTAAAACCTTTTCCCTCAAAAGTTTAATCCATTTTCAAGGTTTTCCAAACTTTTCCTTTAAAAAGTTCTAATTTGAAATCAATTCTCATAGGTTTCCTAAAGTTTTCCTTCAAAAAGATTTATTCAAAATTTACTTCCAAGACTTTTCAAACTATTTCCTCAAAAATTCTATTCAAAATCAATTCTCCAAAGTTTTCTAAAACTTTTCCTTCAAAGTTTTATCAAATTCTAGTTTTTCTAAACTCTTCTTTCAAAAATTTTTATTCAAATTCTAAAGTTTTCTAAACTCCAAAGTTTCTATTTGACTTCCAATTCAAGATGTTCTAAACTCTCAGTCCAAATCCAATTCAAGGGATTCTAAACTTTTCCTTCTAGAGTTTTTGTCAATTTCCAAGTTTCTTCAAACTTTTTCCTCAAAAGTTTTATCCAAAAATCATTTTAAGATTTTCTAAACTTCTCTGCCAAAAAGGCCCCACGCTCAAAGGATTTATCTCTTTTTCCTTCAAAAAGATTTTATTTCAAAAAAATATCCTCGAGGTTTTCATAACTTTTTCCTTCAAAAAGTTTGATTTCAAAAATACCTTTCTAGGTATTCTAACTTTTTTTCCTTCAAAAAGTTTAACTTCAAAAACACTCCCTTGTTTTTCAAAATTTTTTCCTTCGAAAAGTCAAATCTTAAAAGCATTTTTCGGGTTTCCTGATCTTTATCCTTCAAAAGCTCCATTCTAAAACAAATGTTCCAAAGGTTTTCAAAATTTCTTCCTTAAAAAAGTTTCATTCTCAAAAATATTTCATAGGTTTCCTGAGTTTTTTCCTTCAAAAACCCTGTTTCAAATTTTTTGAGTTTTCAAGCTTTCACCTCAAAAAGCCTATTTTCAAAATTCTAGGTTTTCAAACTTTTTCTTCAAAAGTTTTGCTCCAAGTTTCAAAGGTTTTCCAAAACCCGTCTAATTCAAATCCAAATCAATCCATTTCAGAAAGCGATTTCAAAATCATTTCCCAAAATCAACTTCAATTCCAAAAAAATCATCTTCAATTTCAAAGTATCAATTTCAAAAGCCTTGAATCTCCCTAAAGAAGTGTCATTACAAAATCATTTCAAAATTCAAAATTTCAAAAATCCAGATAATCCAATTTTCAAACTCAAAATTTCAAAATTCAAACTACTATAGTCTTCAAAAAGCCTTCCAATTTCAATCCCTCCGATCACCTCGCGGTTAACATGGGAGCCTTATCTTATCGTTTTTTGCTTTTGACAAGTAAAAACAGAAAAAGAGGGGCAGCTATAAGCATTCAATTTTTGCCTGCTCGGTAATTTCTGACCCGACTAGGCTCACATTCAAACTGAAATTGACACATTCAAGCCTAAACTGACTTTTCAGACTCAATCTAGCCAATCAATCACTTCGCGGGCTCGCCAGGCCCAATAGAGGTAAAATGACCAAAATGCCCTTACTTGCTCAGTCTAATTCCAGTTGGTACGTCTTCCTAAAGACGGTAAGTCCATATTTCAATCTCAATTCCAATTCCAATCCAGACTAGTTAAACTCAATTCAGCACGTCTTTCAAGAAAGTTGATTTCTCAGACGGTAAGTCCATCCAATTTAGCATGTTTTTTGAGAAAATTCCTTAGAATGATAAATCCCTTCAAACCTGTTGACTGGGATGGAACCCAAGTCCTTGAGATGGTAGAACGGTTCACTTTTGACGTCTGCTAGCCTGTCAATGTAGAATGTCCGTTATCCGACACATCTTTTGGGAAAGTTAATCCCTCAGACAATAAGACCATCCGTAGCTTTCCGAGATCAGGAAGTCTCTGGAATAAATGCACACCGTCAGAGTAACAAAAATACTCACAAACATCACAATCGCTAGAGTGCCGAAAGCACTTGCAAACAGGACGACATTGGGAATTGCCAACAAAACTCTTATGTCACGGGATCGAATATGCCTGTTGGCCGTGACATGTTTATCGAAGAACGGGAAACCTTTGGAAACAAACTCATCACACACCGTCAAAGTGACGAAAACACTCAAAACACAGGTTAACACCATTGCTTACAAGCCCACTTTAGTGAAAAATGACCAAACTGTCCCTTGGGTCCTTTCGACACACTTATCGAGAAAGTACCTAAGTCCTTAGAGCGGTAAGTCCACCCTTTCAAGATTGTCCCAAAGATAATCTAGCATGTTCCAGTGCGTTCCAGTCTGTTTCAGATCAATTTCGAGACCACCCGGTTAAAATAACCATTTTTGCCCTTAGGCATCCAATCGCCTCCGGGAACCACATTAGCTCTGGGTATCAAACTGGTTACCTTCTGAGGATGCTTCTACTAGTATTTTCAACCTTCCAACATTTTTTCAGATCATTCCGAGTCTATTCTGGTAAGCTCGGTGCAGAATAACTGTTTTGCCTCTGATGAGCCGGTTTCCTTTTCAACCACATCGACTTTGGATATTAAATCGACAAACCCTTGGAACACTCTAGATAGTGTTTCGAACCTTCTAGTCTTCTCACGAGTCACTCCGACATTTTGGTGTTTCCTCGGTCCAATTAACCGTTTTGTCCCTGGTTAGCTAGTCAACCCTTTCAAATATTCTGGCATTATTTCTTAAGTCCATTACCTCTGGGACACTCTGTCAAGGGTTCCTATCTGTTCCCGGCCTTTCAGATCATTCCTGGACCTTCCGGAGTCACTCCTAGTGGAGCCAAGCCAAAAATTGCATAGTAGTCACTAGGACAGGCGCCTAAATTTTTTGCCTTGTGTCACAAGGGTCAAAAAATACGTTTTTTGCCACCTTAAAACTTTCCTAAGTAGCTTGAATAAATGGCCTGGAGCCACTTGGAGTGGCGCTAAGGTTAAATTACCACTGGCGCCATTGCAGCAAACGCCAGTTCGTGTTTTAATTACCTATAAATATAGACCCTTCTCCTGCACAAAGAAGGTCCGCAAACTTAATCTAGAAATTCTGTCTCTGTGAAAGCAGAGCTCAAAGTTCTCCAAAACCCTAAATCTCTCAAGCCTCTTCAAGCCCTAGCCTTTATACACTTTATACACTCAAACACAAGCTTTTAAGCCTCCATTGAAGATCAAGTGCTGTATTTTTTTTAAGCTCTCAAAGTACGCCAGTTCGTGTTTCAGTTGCCTATAAATACAGACCATTTTTCTACGTAAAGAGGGTTCGCAAACTTAATCCAAAAATTCTGCCTCTCTGAAAATAGAGCTCGAAGTTCCCCAAAAACCTAAATCTCTCAAGCCTCTTCAAGCCCTAACCTCCATACACTCAAACCCTAACCTCCATACACTCTATACACTCAAACACAAGCTTTCAAGCATCCATTGAAGATCAAGTGTTGCATTTTTGAAGCTCTCAAAGTTCAAGTCAAGTAAAGTAATCAAAGTAAGAAGAATACGAAGTTGGTTTTCTATTTACTTTTGTATAATCTCCTTCTCTTTTCTCTCTCCTAACCTACTTGGGTTTTCTTCTCTTTTAATCCTCATTTTCTACCTCTTCTTTTTGCATGCTTGAAACAAGGGACTCTCCGATTCATGCCTAGGAAGAACTGTTGAAAGTCACCATGCTGGAGGCTAGTTCAACATTAGATGGTGTGGGTTTGACCTCCTTGATTATGCGGTGAAGCCCAACCTTATATGTTCATGACCCTATTGCATTGTGGTTATCATGTTCAAATATTGCATTCAAAGTTGTTTTCAAACTTGTATCAAAGTTCTGTTTCAAAACTTGTATTCAAAACTTCCTTCTTTCAAACTTGTTTTCAAAATCAGATCTCCTAGGATGATTCTAGCCATTCTATGGTTATGGTTATGGTTATTTTAGGAAAGTATTACATTCAATGTGACCACCAAGGTCCAAATTTTGGGTGTAAACCCTAAAGTATTTTCATCTAAACCACAATCTTAAGATGATTCTAGCCATTGCATGGTTAGGGGTATTTTAGGAAAGTGTTATATTCAATATGATCATTATGGTCCATATTTCAAAATCCTAGTTATTATCAAAATCACAACCCTAGAATGATTCTAATATTTTCATAGTTAGAATTGTTTTAGGAAAGTAAGATATTCAAGAGACTTGCAAAAGTCCATATTCAAACCTCTTTCCAAATCGTTTTGCAAATCTACTTCTTAAAAACTCTTTTCAAAATCTACTTTCTAAAACCTCTTTGTCTTGGAGTCCAAGTCAAAACCCTAGAATCCATGATTAGGAAACCTTAATTCCTTTCTTATAGTCATGACTTCCTATTTTTCCTTAAATCATAGATTCCAAAACTTTTTTTCTACACAAATTATAGATTTTCAAATCCAAGAGTTTCGAAACTTAACTTTTCCAATTCCATGTCAAATAAAATCTTTCAATTTAGGAAACCAAATAAAATCTTTCAATTTAAGAAACCAAATCAAATCCTCCAATTTTGAAAACAAAATCAAATCATATATTTTCAGAAATAAAATCCAATATTTAACTTTAGAAAATAGAGATCAAATTATTTTTAAATCCAATCTTTCCTAACTTCAAACCTTTCCAAATCTCGACTTTCTAAATTTCAAACTATCAAATCTTTTCTAATTCTAATCTTTCCTAATTTCAATCTTTCTTAAATTCAAACTTTCAAATCTTTCTAAATTCAAAACTTTTCAAATTCAAATCTTTCCAAAATCAACTATTTCCAAATTCAAAATTTTTCTAATTTGAAACTTTCCTAAAATTGAAATTTCCTAATTTGAATAGTTTCCTAAAATGGAACCTTCCTAATTCAAAGTTTTACTAAGTTCAAGTTTTTCAAATTCTAACTTTTCAAATTCTTCCAAATCAAATATTTCCAAATCAAGTCAAATCTTTACAAGTCTTTTCTAAATCAATTGTTTCTAAAATCAAATCAAATCCTTTCGTAATCTTTCTTAAATGAGACTTTCCTAATTCGAAACTTTCTAAAATCAAAATTTTCAAGTCTAAATCAAACCTTCTTATTTCAAGTGCATATTTAAACCCTAGGTTACCTAAGTCTTAGGATACCTGAACCCTAGTTCAATCCTAACCCTAAAGTTTGAAAGTTTCTACTCTTTTCTAAACCAAGATGGTTTTCAAACTCCAATCTAGGTGAAAATGATATCAATGCTCAACTCAATCTTTCCAAAACAAGTCTAAGTTCTACTCCTCAAGTTCAATTTCAAATCAAAGTCAATTCCAAGTTTAATTTCAAATCAAAGTCAATTCCAAGTTCAATTTCGAATCAAAGTCAATTTTAAATCAAAGTTTAAAGTTCAATTTCTAATCTTCTAATCAAAGTTCAAAATCAAATATTTGCAAGTCAAACTTTTCAAAGACCTCAAAGTGTCTATTTTCAATTGGACCCCGAGTCCGAACTATGACTGACCTGATTTCCAACGAATGGATACGTAGGCAACCCTCATGGGTGCGGTCACAACCTTTTTTAAATTTCCAATTCCATAACCTTTTTTTCAAGTTTTTAATTTCACAACCTTTTTCAAAATTTTAATTTCCACAACCTTTTTTAAGTTTTTAATTTCTACAACCTTTTTCAAGTTTATAATTTTCATAACCTTTTCAAGCTTCTAATCCTTTCTTCAAATCTATTTTCAAAATCAAATCTTTTTTTGCACTTGCATGTCATGTATCATTTCAAACTTCTTTCTAAAATTCTCAAAGTGGATAGTATTGGACCTTTTTTAATCAAAGATTCTAAATGAGTGAACCTATGATGAATAGACATGTAGATACTGCAAGGGCGGGATAGGGTGATAGCCTAGTGTATTTTCCCTATACGTAACCAACATCCGAACCTAGAATCAATATTTTCGAAAGACAAAAAATGGAGTTATTTTAAAAAAAGGACTTAAATCTTTCTAAAGGTTGCCAAACAACCTATTTTCTCTAAAAACACTATCTTGAGGAAGTTTTTCCAAACCTTTCAAAAACTCTAAGTTTAATCTTCAGATTGTACTTAGTTTTAGGTAACCTAACTCAGCTTAACAAAGGTAGGTGGCGACTCCAAACCTTTTTCCAATAGCCCTTATTCAAATCAATTTCTAATTTAAACCTAGTCACCCTTGTTCTTCTAA
The DNA here is from genome assembly GCA_033060915.1 of Euryodendron excelsum. Lineage (NCBI taxonomy): Eukaryota > Viridiplantae > Streptophyta > Magnoliopsida > Ericales > Pentaphylacaceae > Euryodendron > Euryodendron excelsum. The sequence continues at coordinate 6,776,168 of CM065393.1, read as the reverse complement.
GAGGATGAGTTCCAACGAGAGAGAACTGTGTTTTTCTTTTTTGTGTGTTTTTCCTAGTGCAAAAAATTGGAGCGCGACAGTGGGCTAGTAGGCACCAGAAGTGAACCGCTCTACCATCTCGGGAACTTGGGTTCTGTCCCAATCGATATGGTTGAAAAGATTTACTGTTCTGAAGAGTTTTCTCAATAAATGTGTCGTGCTAGATGGGTTTACCATCTGAGGGATCAACTTTTTCAAAAGACAGGACGAATTGAGTTTGATTTAACTTGGACTGGAATTGGAATTGGGATTGAGGTTGAAATAGGGACTTACCATCTTTAAGAAAATGTGTCAACTGGAATTGGACCGACCAATACCCCAAGAGTATTTTGATCATTTCATTTATATTGGGCCTGGCGGGCTGCGAAGATGTTGTTTGATTAGATTGAGTCGGGAAAGCTGGTTTTGGCTTAAATGTGTTTATGTCAGTTTGAATGTGAGTTTGGTCAGGTCGAAGATTGCCGAGCGAGCAAAAATGGGGTGCTTACAGCTGTCATTCTTTTTTTTTGTCTTTGCTTGTCAAAGGTAGAAAATGATAAAGTAAGGGTCCTATGTTGACCGCGAGGAGATCGGAGGGACTAGAATTGAAAAGTTTTAAAGACTAGAACTTTGAAAAATGCATATTGGCCCAAAGGACATTTAAAATTGAATTTTAGCAGGCAAAATGGCAGAATGGTCAGCCATAAAATTGCCTTGCAGTGGTGCCAGACCTGGGAATTTAAATCCAGCGTAACTCTTTCACTCAGGGCTTACGGGTCTTAGGGAAATTTGAGAGGTTAAGATCTTTTTTTGAGTTTTTTGTAAGGAAGGAGTCTTAGACATTGAAGAAGTGGGTTTGGAGGATGCCAGAGAATTACCAGAAGTAGTTACCATTGTCAGAATAGTCATCGAAGAGGAAGGCCTTGTCGGAGAACTTCAAGAGGTGAGTGTTTTGTTTTGTATTGATCTTGATGTTTAGAGCTCGATTTGAGTCATGAAACTAGTTGCAATTGATATTTTGATATGCTTTGAACACTTTGGTGGTATTATTTCAGCGTTTTAATGCTCGTTTGATTGTGTTTGAGTAGTTTTGCATATTTATGTAAAGAGAGTTTCTGCAGGAATTGGAGATTTGCTTCTACAGCTTTCGGTATTGGGTTTTCTTGCCAAAGTTTTGTATCGTATGCCTTAGAAAAATGTTTTGAACAATCGTATGAAGTTTCATGATTTTCTAAAAACTTTTTGAATTTTTTTATTTTTTGAAAAATAGAAAAATGCTGGGAAAATAGGAAAAATTGAGAAATTGATCGAATTGTTAGTGTTAGATGTTTCGAAAAATATAGGAATATGTTAGAGAATATTTGAAGAAGTTTTGAAAGTTTTTGCAGCGATTTTGGGAACTCTTTGGATTTTTAGAAAATACAACATTTGTTGAAAAATTCAAAAACCTTGAAAACATGCACGGGTTCTCTTGTGTCAATTCGGGACATGTACTTGTGATACCGTGGGTGTATGGTTTGTGCTCCATTGTAGAGTTTCGGGCATTGTAGGGACCCTTTACAAACAAGACTCTGCCTAAAATTTTTGAAAAGAGTTAGAAATTTTTGAAACGAAATCTTTTTGAAGGGAAAAGATATAAAACCTTTGAGGATGGGGCATTTTTGGTAGATAAGACCCTGAGAAACTCAGAGGGTCCTTAGAATAAAACTTTTTGAAGAAAAAGCTTAGAAAAACCTTTAAAAATGGACTTTGAACAAACCTTTTGAAGGAAAAGTTTTACAAACCATTTGAAAAGAATTTGGAATAAAACTTTTGAAGGAAAGGTTTAGAGAAACCTAGAAATTGATAAAACTTTTGAAGGAAAAGTTTAGGAAACCTTTTGAAAATGGAATTTGAATAAAACTTTTGAGATTTTGACTTTGAAACCTCATTTGGCTTTTGATTACCTTTGAAAGAGAAGGTTATGAAACCTTAGAAATTGATTTTGAAATTAACTTTTATAGGAAAAAGTTTAGGAAAATTGATTTTGAAAATAAACTTTCTAAGGGAAAAGTTTAATAAACCTATTGATTGATAGAATAGATTTCGTTAGAAGTGAAGGAACAAGATTTGTGTCATTCTTCTTTCCTTTTACCTTGATTTGCTTTTTAGGATGGCAGACACTATTTTGGACCGACTGAGGGCTTGGTATGACGGGTATCCTTTGGATGAACAGGACATCTTCCGCCGATCCTTTGGTCATATTACTTCAGTCTTGTCGGTGCAACTCATTTTGGGATTTATGGAGGTGGTGGTTCCTTTCTGGCAGCCCGACTTATCTCTTTTCTGCTTCAGGGAATGTGAGCTTACTTCCACTCCTCACGAGTATGGTTTTGTCCTTGGTTTTCGAGATGATTCAACCGACATTGTGGGTCTTGTCTTTCTAGATGGTTGCATCTCGGTTGTCTTGACTCAGCTTGGGTTTCAACAGGTCGTTCTCTCTTCTGACCTCCTACCCTAGTTTTCTTATGTTCTAGCAGAGTTTTGATTTTTTTGTTTTGAGTTTGTGAAGGGCATGAGAGGTCATTCGAGTGATTGACATATTTTTCAAGATTGGTCAATTTCTTGCATGGGAGCCCTAGCTTTGCTTCTTTTGAGCTTCTTAATGTTCACCAGGGAAGATGCACTGATCGACTGTCGACTATGTGCGTTGCTCGCCAGCATTCATGAAGAGCGATCATATGCCACTATGGTTGTGGGTGAGACCTATATCAGTTTTACTAGATTCCAGCAGGGGGTCGATGTTCATTTTCAGGGGTATGCTACACTCTTCTAGCTTTCGGCGATCGAACACTTATTTGCTACTCCCTTATTTCAGCATACATGGTACCTTGAGCTTGACCATATACATTCTTTGGTGATGTCCCAGAGAGCTACATGGATGGTAAGAGGTTAGCACAGATTGCTACAACTTGGGCTGACTATCTTCGGGGCAAGAGATTTGACACTGTCAAGTGGTATACAGGGTTGATTAGTAGGTACTACTTAAGAGTATAGCCTTTTGAGAGGGCCTTCATACCTTTGGCAGGTTTACGAGGTATTGCCCATTTCTTTAGGATTCAAGTTTTACGATAATTTGGCAGGAGTCAGGACATCCCTTATATGGCATCAGCAGCAGAGTTTAGCTTGGTCTTTGAGGTATTGATCCCAAGAGCATTGGTAGAGACGGTTATGGACATGTAGAGATCTTTGCTTCCCCACATGGATGATGACGGGCCATGTTCTAACGTGCCCATCGAGACTGAGAATTACCATTACTGGTTTCGTTGGTATGTGTTAGGACTTAGCAGGCTTGGGAATCTACTATTTGAGATTCCTCTACCCCAAGTAGGATACATAGACTTCTTGACGACTATGGTTGTTCAGGGGCGTCGACACAGGAATCGAAGACTGATACAGGTGTTGTGTGACCGATTGAGGGCAAGGGATGTTGAGGTGGCTTCTTTGGAGATTCAACTAGCGGTGGGCATGTTGACACATGATAGTCTACCCTTGAATACTGCATTGGGACAAAAGCAGTAGCGTGGTGCCCCAGACATTTCTGTTCTTCCGGAGGATGATATTGTTGATGCTTGATCTCTGAGGGAGATGGTTGAGTCTCTTATTTAGGAGAGGGATGTGCTACTAGATATGAGCAGGGCAGGCTTGGCTCAGTAGCGGCAGGTGCTTCTTTAGTGCTTCTCCTATTGATAATGTGGGTGGCGAGCCAATGGATCCTACCTTGGTCGACTCTTCTTCTAATGATGACGAGGAGCGTTATATTTTTACTCCTCGTTCTTGATTTGTTTCTAGATGTTTGTCACCTGCATTTATGGATAGACAAATTTCATTTTATTATTTTCCTCATGTGAGTTGATAGCTTTTTCCCTTTATTGCATGACTGAGATACCTTTCTTGGATGATTAGTACATATATATTTATGAAATATAAATGGAAACTACTCCCCGTTATTTGACGCTTTGATTGGATTATTGTCTTATGAGAGAGCCCTCTGTTTCCTTGACCTTAGCTTGGCTAACCCTACGAATGCTTTTCAGGACGCCCTTTAACTTATCAACTGTTTCTGTCCACCTGTGACTTCTGGGAATGTTTATATTTCCGTCTATCCATGGTTCCTTCTTTGCTTCATTTTTTTTTGTTGTTGCTTCTTATTACTACTACCCATTGGATTTTCATCTGTCCCAACTCTGTCATTTTTGCACCAAGGCATCTTTGTAGATTTTCACTAAGGTCGACAGTTTTGTATCTTGCCACAACACTACTTTTTTACCTATGGCGCCCCTTCGGGTTTTCACCATATCCTCGGTGTCGCGCCTTGGTTTTTGGGTCCAAGGTCCTTTCGGCTTGGAGACCAAAACCACATAACTCTGTTATTAGAACTCATCCTCTTAGAAGGACAAGTGCGACTAAGTTTGAATTGAAAAGTGATTTGATTAAGGGCTTTTTAGAAAGATAGGAGTTGCCACCTAACTTGGTTAAGGTGAGTTAGGTGACCTAAAACTAAGTATTAATCCGAAGATTAAACTTAAGGTTTATGGAAAAGATTTTGAAAATTCCCTCAGGAGAGGGTTTTTAAAGAAAATATGTTGTTTGGCAACCTTTGGAAAGATTCGAGCCCTTTTGAAAGTAACTCCATTTTGGTCTTTCGAAAACAGAAATCTATGGTCTGGGGGTTGGTTACGTGTAGAGAAGATATCCTAAGATCATCACCCTACCCCGCCCTTTCGGTACCTACATGTCTAATCACCCTTTTGTTCACTCACTATAATAACCGGTTATCGTTGTCCACTTAATATCCACTTTTAGAGTTTTGAAAATGGGGTTTAGTCACCACTTTTTGGATGAATGATGCATGATGCAAGTTTTGGAAGAAGTTTGAAAACATGGAAGCTTTGAAGGAGTTTGAGATAGAAACTTTGAATCGGTGGAAATCTTTGAAAGGGGATTGGAGTTGAAATAGAAGTTGTGACTGCACCATTTTAGATTGCCTACGTATCTCATTTGGCAAAAATCAGGTCATTCGTAGTTTGGGTAAGAGTCTGATGGAAAATAGGCGCATTAGGGCTTTTGGAATGTTTTGAAGGCACATTAAGGTCTTGGGAAAGTTTGAAAACACTTTGAGGTCTTTGAAGAAGAGAACTTGAGAGTTTTGATTTGAAATCGAGTAATGAAATGTTTTGAAATAGAACTTTGGAACTTTTGAAAAAAGGGGTTTGAAATGTTTTGAGATGTATTTGGAACAACTCAAGGGAGTTCTGGAAGTGCTTTTGAAACAACTTAAGAGAGTTTGGAAAATGTCTTGAAGTTTTGCTTGGAAACCTAGGAGGTATGATTTTGGACTGTTAAAAAGTTTTCAAAAATGGTTTTTGAAAACACCTAGGACTTCAGAATTCGTATATGGATAACCTCGGAGGTTGTTCTTAATATATCACTTTCCCTTGGAATCCCTAACCATGAGAAGGGTAGGGACACCTTAGGGTTGCGAGTTCTTGAAAGCATTTTTAAAGATAGAATATAAAAGTATTTGAAAAGGTTAGGGAGTTGGTTTTTGAAATCTCAAGAGAGTAGGGGGTTTTGGAAAAACTGGGTTATGAGAATAGTTTTGAATTGAAAGACCATTTGAAAAGGGGTCCTTGAGTTGGAATCTTGATGTATACTAACCTAGGTTGGGTTGGCTTAAGGTTAGGGGTGACCTAAGGTTAGCTAACTTGGGTTAGGTTATCCTAGGGTTAAAGTGACCTAGGATTAACTAACTTGAGTTAAATTAACATAGGGTCGGACAACTAGGGTCAAGTTAATATAGGGTTGAATAACTGGGGTCAAGTTAACCTAGGGTTGAATAACTAGGGTCAAGTTAACCTAGGGTTGGATTGGAAGATGGTTTTAGAAAGTGGTTTGATGCATTTTTGGAAAGAGTTTTGAAAGACAAATCATGTTATGCAAAGAACTTTGGTAGACAACCTTTTTGAAGATCATTTCCATAAAAATTTGACTCTAGCCAAGAGTATGGTTTATATGGTTGGTGTTTGAAGACCATTCCAAAGAAGGTTTCCTTATGACCATCATAACCATTATTTTGACAAGAATATGAAGTCCAAGAATCAACATGATGATGATAACTTTTGAAATACCATTTTTAATGCAAAGATGGAGAGAATGAATTTTTTGAAAACCATTTTTGAGAAGAGGGTTTATGAAAACCATTTTTAGAGGAAACCATTCCAATAAGGGAGGGTTCCTTTGGCCAAATAAAAGGGAGACCACTAGAGAGAGGGTTCCACGGGGCCATTTCAACCACTAAGCTTGAGGGAATGGAAACCTTGAAAATTAGAGAGTTGGGAAAACAACTTTTATACAAGTTGAAATGCAATGATGCAAAAATGTGAGTTAGGGGTTATGAGGGATTTTCTAAGGAATGACTTCTAAGGTCTCATCCTAAACTTCAAGGAGCCAACTCTTAGAATCATTTTGGGAAGAATATTAAACTTGAAAATATCATGGAAATAAGAATAATGCAAGCTTTGTAGAACATGGTTAGAAACATGAAAATGAAGCCAAACACACAAGACATGATCAAGATAGCAAAATACAAGGGGGTCATGAATACATACAAGGCTTTAGGCTACACCACATAATCAAGAGGCTCCTATGCCATACCATCTTAAAGTAGGTTAGTGAGAGATCCCCCTACACGGTGGCTCCCACTAGCTTTCCTCTAGGCATGAACTAAGAGCCTTCTTGGCTCAAGCATACAAGAAGAGGGAGGGGGGGTTGAAGATGGGGATTAAAATAGAGAATAGCCTAAGTAGGCTAGGAGGGAGAAGAGAAGAGTGGGGGAAGACAAATATGTAAAACAAATACCACCTTTTGCCTTTAATAGACTTGTAATCTTCTATGAATGCCTTGACTTGGACTTGGATGGCTTCAAGTAGGCTTGAGGGGATGGAAGGAGGAGTTTAATGGTGTATAGGGCTATATGAGTGAAGTGTATGGGCTAGAGGGAGGTGGAATCTAGCCTAAGTGTTGGATGAGTGAAATGTATATAGAGATTCGAGGTTCCGGAGTAATTTCAATAGAGCTTCGCATAAATTTTCGGTTCTGGAATATGCACAGGGGGGTGGCTGTATTTATAGGTAACCTAGCAGGAGGCTGGCGCATGTAGCATATGCGCCAGTACTGTTCTATTGCCAGAATGCCACGTGGCACCTATTGTACTGGCTAAATCCTGACGGTTGATCGAACTTTGGTCGATTTGATCAAAATATAGGTATATGTAGCATACGCTTCGTCACCGGGAGTGTTCGTTTAACTTTGTCTCGATAATTGATCCAACCAGGAAGGTTTTGGAAGAATCGGTTGCACCCGGGGTGTTCTCCTAGGGTTTCTTGTGAACTTTTGTGTTTCTGACAAGTTTGAATGGTGTTTGAAAGTGTGCGATATCGTATTGGGAAATGTGACAAAATTGCATATCCGCGGAGCGTCTATGATACGCTCCATGGGGGTTCAAAAGTAACTGTTTTTGCATCGCATGATCGAGACTTCGGGAAGTGATCTCTCCGATTGGACCGTATTGATGGAAAGTACTCTGGAAATACTGTAAGAAATTCCCTAATTTACGCATTTCTTAAGTCGTTTGATGATCCGTTATAATAAGGAAATTGGAGAAAAAGTTAATCTTGGTGGAGCATTTGTGAGACGCTTCAGGGGTTGCTGAAAGTTGTACTTTTCGAGCCATACGATGAAGAGCTTCAGGAAGCAATCGATTTGATCGAGTCATATCGATGAAAAGACCTATGAACGAGGTTTCGGGAATTCCTTGGTTTATGTATTTCTCAAGTCGTTTAACAGTGCGTTATAATCAGGGAATCGAGGGAAAATGCAATTTAAGCGGAGCGTCTGCGAGACGCTCCAGGGAACTTTTATAAAGCTAGGGGTGTTTAGTGTCATAAGGTCTTCTTTAGCTTAAATAGGGGTGTATGACAAGACCCACTATTCAATATCCTAAGACCAGTGTTGTTTTGGGGTGCGTTCGGATTGTTAGGGACAAAATGGTCATTTTAGCTGGCTTTGGTTGAAAATGGTCAAGAATGGATCAGAGTGTTATGTTAAACGTGCAGGGTCACTTAGGGATGGTTTTGGGAGAGTCTTTTACTGTTCGGTGGGGGTTTGTACAGTGCTGGGGCGTTTAGGGGTAAAACAGTCATTTTGACCGGAGTTGGCTGGAATAGGACCGAAATTGTACCGAATGACGTGTGAAGTACACCTAACTATTTAGTAAGATTTTGGAAGGGTGGTCTTACCGTTTTAAGGGATTCTGAACTTTCTCAAAACGTGCCTGGAGACCCAAGGGGCAGGTTTGGTCTTTTTTCACTGAATCGGGCTAGCAGGCGCTAGAAGTGAACTGTTTGGAATTTGATAAGGTGTTGGTCCCTGAGATCGCCCGATCTTGGAAGCTACCTAGATGGCATTGGTTTTCGAGACCGTCCGGTCCCGGAAAGCTGCCTGGAATGGTGTTTATGGCTTCATTTGGGCTTTACGGGCCTAAGAAGCGACTAGTTGACTGGATTAGAGTTTGAAAGGCTCGTCTTAAGCTTGCATGAGTTGTGATGTTTGAAAACTGGATCCGGTCGGGCCAAAGATTGCCGAGTGGGCAAAAATGAGGTGCTTACACTCTGGAATGTGCTTTTTTTGTATTATTATTTATTTATCTGGGTTCTTGGTTTCTGTTAAAAAGCTCTTGAATAATGTTTGAGGTATCGCTTAGCTCTCTTCGGCAAGTTTATATTTCAGCGAGCTTATTTGGACTAAGCAATTTAATTTTGACCTGAGAGGACTTTTTACCAGGATTAGTGATGTGGGTTATTTTTGAAAGAAAGGATGGAGGCTCAAACCTATCAATCTACTTGGGTTTTGATACTTGTGACCACCTTTGACGCTAGCACTTGTTATTGCTTTTTAACCTTGTGTTTTTGTTTTGTGCCCTACCATTGCAATATCCTTTTTTGTTTTGGATTTTTTTTACAATCCTTCTTGCTTGGATACATTTTCTCTTAGTGCTTTATTCTGACGCTAGGTTAGGGGTTTCTTTTAGGAAGAAAAGTAACTGGCTCAAGTTGGTTTATCAAAGGTTGTTTTTCGAATATATAGTAGTGAGAATGAAGGCTTCTTTTCATTTCAATTTTAGATTGCTTAGTCCATAGAGCTCTGCTAATGAAATTACGACCGTGCTTTAGAGATTAAAAGAGATTGAGAGGAGTGACTTTTATTGCTTCCAAACAAAAGATGGGAATTCGGCTTCTAAATCACACTTTGTATCCCTTGACAGTATAAGAGTTCAATGGGTTGGGGAATTCACGACCATCCATTTCTTCCAAAATGAGAGCTCCTCCAGATAGGATTTTCTTGACTAGAAATGGCCCTTAATAATTGAGGTGAACTTCCCTTGTGCCTTCTCTGGGTGGGGGAATATCTTCTTCAGAACTAAATCTCTGGGTTGTAATGATTGTGGCCACACTTTCTTGTCAAAAGCTCTAGCCATTCGCCTTTTGTAGCACTAAGTGTGGTAAACTGTTGCTAATTGCTTTTCATCCAGTAAGCAGAGTTGTGTGTATTGGTCATTGATCCATTTAGCTTCATCCAATTTGGTCTCCATCAAAACTCTCAAGGAAGGAATCTCGATTTTAATAGGGAGGACTACCTCTATGCCATAGACCAACTCGTAGGGGGTACCTCCAGTAGAAACCTCATAGTAGTTTAGTAAGCCATTAGTGCAAAAGGAAGCTTTTCATGCCAATCTCTGTAGTTTTCAATCATTTTCTAGAGGATTCTTTTGATATTTTTGTTAGTTGCTTCCACTGCTCCATTCATCTGTGGCCGATAGGTAACGAAATTTCGACGAGTGATGTGGAAGCTTTGGCACAGTCAGGTTATCAGCTCATTGTTTAGGTTGGAAGCATTATCAGTGATCAGAGACTCAGGAATCCCATATCAGCAGATGATGTGGTTCTTTGTGAAATTTTCAATGACCTTCTTGTTGACTCAAGGTTGATCTCCATGTTGATTTTGATGATAACCAAACTTTGTGTTATTTTACAAATACATTTACTTAGTGTGCAGATTAATAAAATTTATAATTTAGTCTTAAAATTTAACCTGAAGTCTAATACATGTCACAGTGAATACACAACAAGCTCAAGATTAAGCAGTGGACTCTAAGGGTTATGAAATGAACCAAACAGAGCATTGACGCCTATTTATACTTCAAACAAATGATTTGCATTTGAAGAGATTGAAGGTGTTCAAATAAGGCTTTCATTAAGTATGCATGGACTCAATAAAGTTGACTTGCACTCAAAATGATTGAAGACTTCATCAGAGTGTGCAAAGATCAGTTGAAAATAATTTAATTGTAAATGCTCAAAAGAAGACTTTATCAAGTATATTTAAGATAATGTGATTAAAGTCGCTTGAGAAGAGAATTCATCTTGATTGCCTAATCTCTACATGGAATCCACATGAAGACCTTATCTGGGATGTAAAGACTCAATGAAGATGATACATACTCAGAGAAAATAAAGGCGTTCAAGAATAGATTTCATCAAGCTTACAAAAGTCTCATTAAGGTGATTCTAAAAAAAGAAGAAGAATTACTAGCAAAGAGAAGAAATCGGCGATGAAGCATTTTGAAGCTCTATATAAAAGAGAAAGCTTGACATTGAAAGAGAAAGCTCAGTAACAGAGAAGAAGAGATCAACATTGATAAGATAAAGCCCTGACAGTTTGGAAGTTAAGAAAATATGAATATCAAATGATTGATTCAATCCAAATTGAATAGAAGATAACTTTGATGAGTTGAAGAAACTTGAAAAAAAAATGATCAATGAGTCGACCCTTGAATATAAAGAATCTACTCATGAAGACAAAAGCAAGATTTCTATGTAATGAGTCGATACATGAAAATGAAGAGTCGACCCATGAAGACATAAACAAAATAACTTGAGGACAGAATAATCAATGAGTCGACACATGGATATGAAGAGTTGACCCATGGAGACAGTGGACAATATCTGGAAAATGAAAAGCAGATGAGTCGACACATTAAGCCTAGTGTCGACCCTTGGGAAATAACGGCTAGTTTTTTTAACATTATAACGGACTGGAGTTGCATTAAATGAGGCCCAACAACCTCCAACGGACGAAATCAATACAGAGGTTTATATACAAGCTTCCAACTGCATTTATAGAAGAAGAGACACAAGAAACAAACATCCATTGACTGATCAAATTGAAAATTCTAAACATTCTCTTTGTCTTCACTGTGTGAGCTTTTATTGTTTAATCTATTCTTGATAGAGAGTTTGTAAATCATTTGTATATCTTTATACACCTATAAGTGAGAGTTTGAGAGTTCTCTTGTGGAAGAAAAACTCTTGTAAGTTTGAGTGGATCTTGGACAAAACCACTTGGTGGCTGAAGAACTTGGAAAGAAGTTCTTGTGTATATAGTGAGTTAAGCACTTGGTCAATCAGAATCCATTTGTAGTTGGAGATTACATAGTGGAGGAAGACTCCAAGAGGATCTTGGGGTGAGGACGTAAACTACGGATTGTGGTTGAACCTCCGTAATTCTTTGTGTTCTTTCTATTGCTCTGTTTTCCTTTCTTCTTTTGATTGCGTTGCATTATATATAAATTGATTATTGTTACATTAATTAGATTAATTTTAATTAATCCTAATTGCCATTAATCTTCGAAAAACCCAATTCACCCCGCTCTTGGGTTGCCTTTTGGGCTAACAATTGGTATCAGAGCTTGTGTTCATGATTTAGGCTTAACATCCTAGGAATAGATCCATGACAACCAATTTTGGAAGCTTTCTCGGTGAGGGTCAATCCACAAATAGACCACCTATGTTCAATGGTACTAATTACAATTATTAGAAAAATAGAATGAGGATCTATATTCAATCGGTAGATTATGAATTATGGAGATTTATAGTAAATGGTCTCAAAACACCTACAACTAGAGTAGATAGGATAGATATCCCTAAACTAGAATCTGAATGGGATGAAGATGATTTGAAAATACAGCAATCTAATGCCAAAGCTATAAATATTCTATATTGCACACTTGATCCTAATGAATTCAATCGTATCTCCACTTGTGAATCAGCTAAAGAAATATGGGATGAACTAAAAGTCACACATGAAGGTACTAATCAAGTTAAGGAATCTAAAATTAATATTTTGGTACATAGTTATGAATTATTTAAAATGAAACCAGATGAGTCTATCACAAAAATGTTCACAAGGTTCATCGATATTATTAATGGCTTAAAATCTCTTGGCAAGGTGTATTCTAATGTGAGCAGGTAAGGAAGATTCTAAGGTCTTTGCCAAAAGCTTAGGAAGCTAAAGTCACAACAATCCAAGAAGCAAAGGACCTCAACATCTCGCCTCTTGAAGAACTCTTGGGCTCTCTAATGGCTTACTCAAAAGCAACATGCCTAAGAGGATGAAGAAAAGAAGAAAAGGGTAGTTGCATTCAAATCCACCAGTCAAGATGATGAATCAGCAAGTGATGAGAATGAAGATGAAATTGCTCTCATCACTCGAAAATTCAAAAGATTCATGAAAAAGAAATGGAAAGGTGGAAAGAAGCATGAAGCCAAAGAAGAACCGTGTAAGGAATCCAATATTACATGCTATGAATGCAAGAAGTCTGACCATATAAAGGCAGCGCGTCCTATGCTCAGAAAGAGAGGAAAGAAATATCAAGGGAAGAAGGCTATGCCAGCCATGACATGGAGTGATGATGAAGAATCAAGCTCCGAAGAAGAGGCCAAACCTCAAGAAGTGGCTAATCTCTGTTTCATGGCTCATGAGGACGATAGTGAGGTATCAGACTCTTCTTAATTTACTTTTAATGAATTACAAGATGGATTTGATGATCTAATTTGTGAATTCAGAAAAATGGGAATAAAAATAGACTTCTTAAAAAGATGGTTTCTACTCTTACTGATGAAAATGAAAATTTACAAAAAGAAAATGAAGTTTTGAAAAATGAACTTTGTGCCTTAAAGGATAAGATTAAGAAAAACTCTTTTCAAAAAGATTCTTCAAAAGAGAACCAAATTTTACTTGATAAGGTTAAAGGCTTGGAAACAACTCTTTTTAGATGTGTAAGTGGAAAAGAAAAACTGGATGCAATTTTAGGAAAACAAAATTTTCATTAGACAAAACTGGTCTTGGCTTTGATCCTTTTAAAAGGGAGAAATTTTCAGAAGGCAGGTTTAGTGCTTCAACTGGAAAACCACAAGTCTCATGCTTTTATTGTTAGAAAATAGGACACATTGCTAGTAGATGTTATGCTTTATAAAAAACTAATGTTCCTAACAATGCATGGGTCCCTAGAAGACCATTGAAGACTAACCCCCGAGGACCCAAGATGGTTTGGGTACCTAAGGTCAGATAAATCTTTTTGTAGGTTTGCCTTCAAGCAAAATCCAAGAAAGACCATTGGTACTTAGATAGTGGATGTTCAAGACATATGATGGGAGATGAAGCACAATTCACATCTCTCTCACCAAAAGATGGAGGTCTTGTCATATCTAG